>WAAB01014278.1:0-26638 GCA_013389865.1 Piaya cayana | reverse complement strand
ATGCCTTCATCCAGGTCATTGATGAAGACATTGAACAGGGCTGAACCCAGCACTGAGCCCTGGGGAACCCCGCTTGTCACTGGTCTCCAGATGGATTTAACTCCATTTCCCACCACTCTCTGGGCCCGGCCATCCAACCAGTTTCCCACCCAGGAGAGTGTGTGCCTGTCCAGGCCAGAGGCTGACAGTTTCTGTAGCAGAATGCTATGAGAAACTGTGTCAAAGGCTTTGCTGAAGTCCAGGAAGATACATCCACAGCCTTTCCCTCATCCAGCAGACGAGTCGCTGTGTCATAGAAGGTGATCAGGTTGGTTTGGCAGGACCTGCCTTTTGTAAACCCATGTTGGCTTGGTCTGATCACCCGGTTCTCTTGCAAGTGCTTCATTTCTTCCTCATATCTAGCCCAAACCTCCCCTCTTTTAGTTTAAAACCCTTCGCCCTCATCCTTTCGCCAGAGACCCTGTTATAAGTCAGTCCCCATCCCTCTCCACTACCGCGGNGGGGGGGGGGGGGGGGGGGGGGGGGCTGCAAACTCAGCGGCGGGCAGGGGCTCTCCTGGGGGAGTCGCGCTCCTTGGCGAGGCCTCAGGGGCACCCGCCAGCCCGGCTCTCCCACGGTCTTGGCCGTTGCCTGTGGCAACCAGCCGGAATCGCTCGTGGCCGCGCTCGGAGGACGCTGAGGCCGCAGTCCCGGGATGGGGTAAGAGATTGGGGGGGGGTTTGCGAGGGCTAGCCCGCCGCCATCTTGCCCCGCGCCGGGGCCACTCACGCTCTCCGCCTCGCCGCGCCGTCCCGCCGCGGTGACGTCATCGCCGTCCGCGCGCGCCCGCGCGACCCCCCCCCTCCCCAACTCGCCCGCTCGCGCGTGCGCCGCTCGCCAGGGCTTGGCCGGGGCCTCACCTGTGAGAGAATGAGAGAGCGTGCGAGCTCGGAAAAGCTGCTCTGCGCTTCAGAGAATCGCAGAAGGGCTGGGTGGGGATGGAAGGGACCTCAGAGCCCAGCCAGTTCTACCCTCTGCCACGGGCAGGGATACCTCCCGCTGGACTAGGGGGCTCCAAGCCCCATGCAACCTTGACTTTAAACACTTCTGGGGATGGGGCAGCCACTACTGTTCTGACAAACATTTCTCTGGCCTCCCCAAACACATAGAGAACTTCTTAATGTCTAACCTAAATTTCACCCTCTCCAATCTAAAGCCATTCCCTAATCACTTTCATGCCTGTGTAAAAAGTCCTCCCTCCAGCTTCCCTGCAGCCCCTTTCCGTATTAGGGGCTGCTCCCTGGAGCCTTTTCTAGGCTGAACAACCCAAACTCTCGGCCTGGGCTTGTATGGGAGGTGCTCCAGCCCTCAGATCATTTTCACAGCCCTCCTCTGGACCTGTTCCAACAGTTACATAGTCTTACATTAGGGATACAGGCAGTGTACAGAAATCATAGAATCATGATATTATTTGGTTGAAGAAGACCTGTCTGATCATTGAGTCCAACCGTACCTGTCTACCACTAAACCATATTCCTGAGCACCCTGTCTGTCTTTCAAACCTCTCCAGGGATGGAGACTCCACCACTGCCCTGAGCAGCCTCTGCTAGTGCCTGAGAACCTTTTCATAGAAGAAATGTAGCCATTTCAGTGAAGAAATAATGTGTACACGAGGCAGACAGCAAACTGGGACCTAACCCTGGGCTTTAACAGTGGTGAGGCATGACTTGGGTGCTGCGTCCTGCATCGGCACTGTATGTGGAGAACAGCAGGGCTTGTGGAGAGGCCAGCCCTTCCCGTGGGATCTAAAGCCTGGAAAACATGGCTTATGAGGAAATCTGGCACAAGATGACTCCATTTAGCCAAAGGAGAAGGTGAAAGGGATGTGGTAGGAGTATTCAAGCATGTAAGAGCATTGTAGAATCACAGAATCACGGAATGGTTTGGGTTGGAAGGGACCTTAGAGTTCATCCAGTTGTAACCCCCTGCCATGGGCCAGGTTGCTCGAAGTCCCATCCAAGGATGGGGCATCCAGGAGTTCTCTGAGCAACCTGTGCCAGTGCCTCACCACGCTCATGGGAAAACATTTCTTCCTAATCTAAATCCCCCCTCTTTAAACTTCAAACAGTTCGGCCTATTCCTATTCCTGCACTCCCTGATAAAAACAATAATCCATTGCCCCTGCTGTGACAGGAATGTCAAGAAGTATGAGGCCTGTGTTGTAGCCAGGATGATTTAGCTTGGCATTTCTAAAACAGAAAAATAATACCAGGCTTGGAATAGATGGCTTGGGAGGTTCTCTGTGCTTCAGCTGAAGTCTCCAGAAGAGGAGCACCAACATGTCTTCGAAATGATACAGGTACTGACTGGCTGGGAGCAGAGTGCCCAGGTGGCCTCACAGATCCCATCCAGATCGCTCACACTGCTGTTCTTTCCTAACAAGCCTGTTTGTTATTTATTGGGCAGTTGTATAAGTTTCCACAACTGTCTCTTTGGTTTGCACTGTGGTACCAAGCCTTACATCAAATCCTGCTGCTCTGGTTAAGTGCCAAATCAGATACTGCATCAGAAGAATTTAATATATATCCAGAATTTTATAACCTATTTCCTCATATATTAATAGCTGCACTGAATGCAAAGAAGTAGAAAAACAGGTCTGTAATGTCTGCAGAGTCTAAACTACTTCAAGACTTTGTGCAAGGTGTTATGAAAAAAAAAATTGGAACATGCAGAAAACTGTATTTGGGTACTACAACAGCAAAATTCTATACAAAATGCCATTTTGAAATCCAGACACAAGGTATCTGAATCTGATAATAAGTAAGTTGTTACTCAGGTTTGTTCCTTCGCTTAAATCCACATGCCAAAATCCAACAACTTCTACAATGGAAGACGGAAGCGTAATCATTGCATGCAGGTCTTGGATGCAATTAACTGTCTTGTATGCAGCTTAAAATGTTTGTGTGTGATAAAATCAAAATTAGGAGAATATATAAAAATGGAAGCCTATCTAAATAAAAGTGCTGTAAATCCATTTATTCTGCAAGTGTATAAAAGACATTAATTAAAGTAAAGAAAACAAAGGCTTATTCAAATTGGGTGGTGAATTATAACACTGAAATGTAGAAATGTCAAAAAAACTATAGGCAACCCCCGATATATAACTTGACTTGCTGGAAATAACTGTTAAGAAAGTGCAGTTTGTGTTGCTGGACAAGTGTTCTCATGCTGACAGTTTGACAGGGGCAGATTCACATTTGTGGATCTTTTTGAGAAGCCATGTGTTGAATGTGACCTTCCAGCACGAGTTCCTTTGAGATTGAAAGAACAGCTCCAGACAGATCTGTGAAAGACTCTACACAATTTGGCTTGAGGGAGGAGGGATTCTTCAGAAAAGTCAGAAAGTTCAGCACATAAAAACCTTTTTAGATGGCATGACTTGTATTCTGAGTCTAAAATAGCTTTGCTGATGCACTCTTTTTACTTATGTTAGAGTAGCAATGCATTTGCTGTGCACTTGTTTAAAAATATCAAGGGAACATAAGAGAGTCTCTCTTTTTGTTCCCCCCCCTCCCCCCCAGACCAGAATGATCTTGAATTATATGATTGATCTTAATTATGTGAGTTATAGAATCATAGAGTATTTCACTTTGTCTCTGTGCTGGGAGGTGTCTGGACTGTAATTTTACACAGGCCAACTGCTAAGAGAAAAATATGATTTCCTATGCTTTCCCTCCTGCTGAGCTTCAGGTTTTTCTTCTAAAGTATAGGATATAATGACTTTTTTTGGTTTTACTTACTTTATTGTTCCAGTTACTTGTATTTCCTCCTCCTATCTTCAATCATCTTGGCATATGAACGTATTGTTAATAAACTTGCTGTTGGCATGTCTATATTGAATTCGGTATTTGGAGGCTACTAGAGTTGTTTTGGCACTGAATCTGATACACTTGTCAGTCCCTGAGATATTCAGTGAAGAGGGTTTTGGGGTGTTATGCAATAGACAAAGAAGACAAAGCATCTTCAGCACTATTTCAGAAGCCAAATCTTATTTCTGTTTTCATTGCTGATAGGATTTTCTTTGTCTACACGTTTCATGAGTAGTATGACTTAACTCACATTTTGTATATATAATTTATATAAATACTGATGGGAAATTTGACATTTAAACCAATAAATTCTATTAGACTTAACTCACTATTAGATTTTTTAATAGATAGACATTTTTTATATGGGCAGGAAATTGCAAAAACACATTTAGTGATTTCTCGCAGTATTTTATTCTCAGATCTTCAAAATGAATGGTCGTAGCTCTTCACAGTTAATAGAATTTGAGGTTAACCAGGGAGCAGTACGTGGCTGTCACCATGGAAGGGACAGGACAGTGCAGCAGCCAGCCTCCACTGATCAAGGGCTCTGTTTAAACCTGGCAACAATTACATCTCTGTACACCCACGTGGGCTAATCTCACTTCTTTCTGTTTAAAAGAGGAGTTCCAGAAATACAGATACTGAAAGGAGAAATAACAAATGTAACGGTGGCTTTATGTTAATCTCCATTAATCCAGGAAGGATGATTAATTTGACCTGAGTGGGCTTGGGATCAGAGCAATCCCAATTTCATGACAGCTTTTAGGAATGGTGTTCCTGGGGAGGCCTCTGCTCATTTGCTCACCATATTTTTAGATTGTCAGAGTGCTGAATGAGGGTAAATTTATTTTACAGCTTTCGTTTCCATTATCTGTGTTGAACAACTATGAGGATTTGAATCAATCCACCTTCACTCATTTATAAAGTATTGCTTTCCTTTAACATTGTCTTGGAAGTGGGTTTTGTGAGTTGGGTCCTCAAAGGAGAGAAACACATTCCCTTTCCTTATTCACACTGCTCATTTCCTGACCGTTTCCCCTCATGCCAGGATCTGTTGATGCACATGTAAAGTTCTGAGACCAATGCCCTCAGCGTGCCAGGCTTCACTGATGCTTGGAAGTTGGAAATATCTCTCTGTGTCTTGATGTTTGACATTTTCATAGAATCATGGAATGGTTTGAGTTGGAAGGGACCTCAAAGCCCATCCAGTTCCACTCCTCTGCCATCAGCAGGGACACCTCCCACTGGATCAGGTTGCTCCAAGCCCCATCCAACCTGGTCTTGAACCCCTCCAGTGACAGGGCAGCCACCACTTCTCTGCACAACCTGTTTCCCCACCCTCACAGGGAAACATTTCTTCCTAAGACATCATCTCAGTCTCCCTTCTTTCAGCTTCAAACCCATCCCCCTCATCCTCTCCCTGCACTTCCTGATGAAAAGCCCCTCTCCAGCTTTCCTGGAGCCCCTTTCAGTACTGGAAGCTGCTCTAAGGTCTCCCTGGAGCCTTCTCTTCTCCAGACTGAACAACCCAAATTCTCCTAAAATGCAGCACCAGGGAAGGGCTGGGCGAATGAGGAGGAGGAGGAGGACAAGGAGAGGGTGAGGAGGGAAGGAGGAAGAGGAGAAGAAGAGAAGATGAGAGGAGGGAGAAGGATGAGGAGAGGGAGAAAGAGGAAGAGAGGGAGAAGGATGAGGAGAGGCAGAAAGAGGAAGAGAGGGAGAAGGATGAGGAGAGGCAGAAAGAGGAAGAGAGGGAGAAGGATGAGGAGAGGGAGAAATGGGAGGAGAGGGAGGAGGAGGAAGAGCAGGAAGACGAGGAGGACAGGGAGAAGGAGGGGGGGAGGAGGAGGAAGAGCAGGAAGACGAGGAGGAGAGGGAGAAGGAGGAGGAGAGGGAGGAGGAGGAAGAGCAGGAAGACGAGGAGGAGAGGGAGAAGGAGGAGGAGAGGGAGGAGGAGGAAGAGCAGGAAGACGAGGAGGAGAGGGAGAAGGAGGAGGAGAGGGAGGAGGAGGAAGAGCAGGAAGACGAGGAGGAGAGGGAGAAGGAGGAGGAGAGGGAGGAGGAGGAAGAGCAGGAAGACGAGGAGGAGAGGGAGAAGGAGGAGGAGAGGGAGGAGAAAAAGAAGGAGGAGGAGGGAGATGAGGAGGATCCCGGGTCCCGGGGTGGTTTCGCATGGCTTTGTCCCCGCCCCGTCCCCGCCCCGTCCGCTGGGCGCTCGGCGGCGCGATGCGGGAGCTGCTGGCGCTGGGGCTGGCGCTGTGGGCGCTGGGCGCGGCGGGCGGNCCGGGCGGGGGCGGGCGCGGGCTGACGGCGGTGCCCCCTGTGCCCCCTGTGCCCCTTGTGCCGCAGGACGAGGCGGAGGAGCTGGCACGGCTCAGCCCCGAGGAGCGGCGGCGGCGGCTGCGCGCCATCCTGCGGCGGATCGACTCGGACCGCGACGGGCTCCTCGCCCGCGGTAACGGCGGCGGCAGCGGGCGGGACGGGGGGGGCGGTGTCACCGGGATTCACAGGAGGGCAGGGAACGCGCGTGAGGGGTCACCGGGCGGAACGCGATGGTTCGTGGTTCAGAGGCGGGTGGAGAACAGGCACGGAATGTCACCGGGAGGGATGCCTGAGCCAGAGGCGGGGAACACGCGTGGGGCGTGACGGGCCGGGAGGCGCAGGGTGGGTCTGAGGGGGTGGGAGGCTCTGCTGTGTGGCTTGGAGGCGGGTGGAGGACACACGTGGGGTGTCACCGGGCGGGATGCGCTGTCGCGTGGCTCAGAGGGGAGTGGGGGCCCGCGTGGGAGGTGGCCGGGTGACGTGGGCCGTAGTGGTGCGTGCAGAGCAGAATGAGGGACGCTGGCCCCTCACCCTCTGGAGAACTGTGACAGAACCCGGCAGCCCTGCCCCACAGAGCACCAGGAGGTGCCTGTAGAAGCACACGAGTGTCGCTTATCCTGGGCAGACAGAACCAGCCTTGCGCTAGGACAAGGCACTGTGAGCCAAACTGTGTGGATGATCCTGTTTGTACCACTCAGAGAGCCAGGAAAGTTCACTACAGCCCTAGTGCTATGTTTGTACTGCTGCACTTGTGACACTGAACAACCTGAGGAATCATAGATTCGTTTCATCACAACGTACCATCAGATGTCTCTGCCCGGACAGGCTTTTATCGGCCAAGCTTGTGAGTTCCATGGGAAACTCAGGCCCTTCCTCTCACTACAGCATCACAATGCTTCTTAATTTAGTTTTAAAACTCATTATTAAAATGTATTTCTGCTATTTCACTGCAATTTTAACAAAAATCCAGAGGTCTTTCTGTTGCACACACACAGAGCAAGGCCAGAACAATGATATTTCATTAGTGTGATAGTAAACAGGTAGGATGCTTTCTAGGTGAGAGGACAAAATATGATTTTAAACACAAGATCTATATCTCTTATAGATCACTATATCTCTTGACTGTCTTTTACTTTATGTGCTGAAACTAATCCACTACACACTTAGTTTGGTGTTCTTGCCCTGCTGGTGTAGAGGTGAGATAGTACATCGCTTTGCTGGGATGGCTGATCCCTGTAATAAACAACGTAAAGGCTATTAAGGAAGAGGTCCAGTATTTTAAAGTGTAGGAAGTTACCCCCAAACTCCATCCTCATGATATATATTACACCTGGTTCTCAGTGTCATGGAAACTTGTCTTCCCCTCACTTCTAAAAGGAAAACTCACAATGGAATGTAGATTTACACTAAGAAACTTTCCATAATGAAGCTTTTCTAGCTCTGTTACTTCCTGAGAACTTTCTGTTTATGAACAGCACCTCCATTTAGAGGCCAGCAGAGAAAAGTGATATATTTATACTTCTTCCCTAAACTAATATTCAAGCATTATTACCAATTAATGTAACTGAACATTATGTACTCTGCCTTGTGCTGTAAATGCTGGGTAATAAACTATGTTATTTATACATTGCCCAGTCTTTAAGAAGTGATGTTGCATTTCTTGTAAGGCAATACTGGTTCAGTGCACAAGCCTCAGTGGTTACAAAACGTGGCATGTACACCTCCTCATGCTGTCAGTTCACAGAATCTGTTAGAAAGTTGGTTCCTTTGCTAATACAAATCCAGTATTCAAAATATCTTTTTAGCAGTCCCTTGGTTTTTTTCCAAATAGATCTAAATAAAGATCAGTAAAGATGTATTGATGCTCTTGGCAAGAAGGATGGAATAAGATACTTTAGTATTGAAAAAATGCTGTAAGAAAGATATTTTTACACAAAGTAGTAGTTTCTTTAGGATTTTTTTAATTAGCCTTGACAACCCTTCAGAGCAGGATTTCAGTGGAGCTGATTTAGTTAAGAAATTTGCAATGCAGAGGAAGCTGTCTTACCCTTCTGGGCACCTGGAATTAACTGGGTGGTACTGAGAGAATATGTTCTCCCACTCTTTAAGTGAATTAACTCCAATACATTTGTGTGAATTCATCTGAGTATTAAGCTTTATTTATTTACCCATGTTTCTGTAAAAACAAGTAGCTTAGAAGCGTTTCCAAAATATGTATGGATTGATTTCAGTCCCAAGTAAAGGGAAAATACCTGTTAATGTTTTGGGTCATTAATGCAATGGCAGTAAATTTACTTTTATTGGAGTTTGTGGATTTTTTTTTTTAAAAAAAGAAAACCAAAACCCCAACCCAAAACTGAAGGGAACAATGTTTTTTTGGGGTACAAAGTTATGTTTGGAGTTATCTGTCTAAACCATATTTAGTGTCATTTCCATAAAGCTCTGCAGAAAAAACCAAGCAAACCCCCCAAAGCGATGAAAGGATGCTGTGGCTTTGTTGGTCTTTGTTTTGAAAAGCCACGGCTGGACCATCCTTTTGGGCTAACAGAAACAACAGCAGCCACCAAAAGGGGCAGGCATCTTGCTTCCATTGTTCGGGTCCCAGTGAGTTAAATGAGGGCTCTTCCTCAGCTGAAAACTAGGAATCCTCCTTCTGATGGGGTCAGCTTTTAGCAGTGCCCTTCGCTCTGCAGCTGTAGGAACTCTACCTGCATCATGCTTCTGGCAGTATCAATACAGGCTGGATTACAGTAACCTAACTCTAGCTCGAGGGTATGAATGGAGAAACAGTGCTGGAGGGAAAAAACAGAGGCTGTAGCTGTGTTCTGTTCTCTTACTCAATTCACTTGAAAACAACCACAGCGTAGAGGAAACAGATTGTCTTGCTTTAACTAACCTCTTGCCTATATGCTCCCATCTGAATTGCAGAGTAGATTCCAGACGGACTAGCCGGGTGGTATCGTTGCAGTTTTATAGGGCAGATGATTCTGATTTTTTAAAGGATGTTACTTTTAAAATTATTTTTGCAGACGAGCTGAGTTCTTGGATACAGCAGTCGTTTAAACACTATGTTACACAAGAAGCTAAGCAACACTTCAATGACTACGACAAGGATGGTGATGGATTAGTGTCTTGGAAGGAGTATAATATGCAAATGTATGATCGTGTAATTGATTTTGATGAGAACACTGTCCTGGAGGATCAAGAAGAAGAATCATTTCGACAGGTAAAATGTTTCAGCATCAGTTTCTGTAAGCCCTTGGCAAAAGGCGACAATGTTTGTTTATTGTGATGGAACAAGATGGGTAGAGAAAGCTTAGCAGCTGGCATATGTTTTAACACTTTCATCGATCTGAGATAGGGGAGTAATTAAAGGAAAGTAGTGGAGTATTAAAGCTGCTACCAATAAACCAAAGGCAGAATGAAATCATACCTGCTGAGGAAGTTTTGCCAGCTGAGTGGGGTTTAAGTCTATTGGCAGTTGTACCAGAGAGCACAGTCTGCAGCCGTCATCCTAAAACAACGAGGCAATCTGTTAGATGGGGTCTGTAGCCTCAGCGGCGTCCTGCCTGCCGCAGGGGCAGAACCACTGGTGCTGGAGGTGGAGGAGACAGACCCCTGTACTCCTTAGTCCCCTTTATTGCACTGTTCCAGCCTCTGTCCGTTATTTCTCAAGTACCTGCTATCACTCTTGCCTGCTTTAACATTTCCTGTCCGTTACAGACGCACAGAGAGAGCAATTCAGGTAGTTACAGCAATCAAAATGCTATTCTGATACTTAAACCTGGATGTGTAAACCACTGAAGTTATGGATTAATCTAATTTGAAAGCAGATATTTTAGAGTGGAAGGGGAAGAGGCAGTAGAGGCAGGGAGGGGAAGTTCACCAAGAATCACCACATAGCAAAACTTGTTTCCTTTCAAGTAACATATTTGTAAGTACATGTAAATATAGCCCAAAAGGAATATAAATGAGTTTACACACTGTTCTGGCCTGAGTTTGGGTGTTGTTTTTTTTCCTGTGAGGATTGCTTTGACTGCTTTTCGTACAGTAGCAGTAGATGATGTAGGCAGAAATGAAGCTCAACTAGACTAACGGACGGGGTTTTACACACTGAAAAAACAAACTGTAAAGGTTTGGAGGTCACTGAACTGAGTAATTATATAGCTTTTAAATAAGCCTTTAAATGGAACTATCAGGCAAATTATTGATCTCATGTTTGCAATGTTGCTATCATAGATATATTAGACTAGAACACCTTCTCATTTGTGCTATACGTCATTTGACTGCTTACTAGGTTTTCCTGCTTGCTGACTTCTTCAGCACACATTGTAAAGAGCAGAATTAGTGGCACTGTACAAGCATTGTATGTCACCCATCATCAGCATTTGCCTTTCTTTCAGAAATTAGTGATTCTGCTCTAATCAAAATGAGAGAGTTAGGCTGTGGTATTGGGTTAGAAGGGACATCAAGTAAACGTGGATTTACCAGAAGGTGGCAGCCTTGTTCATCACTTCTCGAAAACCACAAAAACTGGACTTTTCCCTCAGTAATTCGAGTTTATGTTGCAGTCAAGGACTTTGTGTAGCCAGTCCTTTGGAATTCTGTTCTTGTTTAAACACACAGCTAAGGTCAACTTTTCTTCAAGAGTACATTTAATTATTTTGCAGAATACCTAAGATATTTAATTACTTTATGTATTACATACTCTGCTCTGTATTAATCAGGTTAGCCTAATTCTTAAAGAAGTATCAATAAGTAGGATATAAACTACACAGTACAATTTCAAACAGTTATTTTTAAATTATTTGTGGCAACGGTCTTGTATTAAAGCTTTAGCACTTAAAATGGATTCAAAAGAGACATTTGATATTTCAGGACTATTATTGGAACTACAAACAGCCCTCAATATAAATGAGGTCTAGATCCAGAAAGTTAAATGTCCTTAAAATGTAAATGTGGGAGTCTGCAATGGCTGCAATTAGTTATAATCATCGTACTTTCATAAGTTAGTTTGGGAATTGGTGACTTTTATAAGAGGAAGCATGTATAAGATCAGAGTTCTCAGTCCTTTCATGATCTTCCTTTTGTGCTTTTGAAGCCTTGGCTAAGAACAGGTTTTTAAATGTCTCCTTTAATAGAAAAAAAGGAAAATTCTCGTATGATTTTTAGAATAAAACTACCTCAGTTAAAAGTGCTGTTCTTGTTGCTCTGGATGAGCTCTTTTTAGTGAAAATATAACACAAGTATAACATGAGTAGGTAATGTGAAACAATTAATACTCTAATGAACTTACAGCCAGCTGCTATAATGTTGTTTTTCCTTTTCATTAAGTGCTCTAACTAAATCTATTTTCTAAGCTTCATTTAAAGGAGAAAAAACGTTTTGAAAAGGCTAATAGAGATGATGTTCCTGATCTAAATGTGGATGAATTTGTTGCTTTTGAACATCCTGAAGAAGCGGAGTATATGACGGTAAGATTTAGGAGGGTGTCTTTATGAGTGTGTATAGATGCACTGTCTTTTAAAATGCATGTCCTTAGCCCAGTGCTACAGGAAGGGCACTTTTGAGCAGTTACTTCTATTGCTTTCTCAGACAAAATTAAAAATCAGGTGATGTGTTGTGGTCCAGTACTGGAGTTCCGGAGCTGGAGCAGCAGTGCAGTGCTTTTCTTTGAAATCTATTTCAAGAGCTGTTACTGCACAGCTATCCCAAACTTTTGGGATTGGATTGACACGGCTGTCTCCAAACTCTGTTAGGGTAGAAATACATCTGTGAGATTTTAGCTTGGGGAAGTTTCATGCCTAGTTCAGAGTTCAGTCTTAGTTAGAAGGGCTTACAAGAAAGATTTGTTGGCACAGGAAAAAGGCAAGTGCCTTGCTTAAAGGGACACAATAGTCACTTTTATGGCCAAAAGAGAGCATTCAGGCCTGTCTGAACACTTTAACACTGACTGTACTGTGGTTAGAGTTAGGGGGGGTTATTATTTCTGCCGGCAGCACTTCAGCATTGGTCATCTGTCTCATCACTGCTGAGTGTTGCCATTCCAGCTCCGTACGGACAGTTGACCCCAGTTAAAAGTACATTGGTGCCTTTCTACAATAGATGTGTCGGTTTTGGCTGGCTGATGCTGCAGAGCCAACTGCTGGGAGGAGTGCCAGGCAAACAGAGCCGCTGTTTGTGCTGACATAACTGTTGATAATGGACAAACAAGAAAAGACGGAACTACGAGAACAGGCACACTGGCTTCACTGGGAAACACAGGACAAAAAGACCACCCAGTAACCCTCACAGTTTCATAAAGTTGCAAAAATGCAGATAAATGAATACATTATGTGAGAGAAGACAAGTGAAATGATACAGACCTGTACAAATTCATGTGTGTCAGCTGCTTGTGTAGTTTTGAATGATGTTGAAGGATTCCAACTCTGTATTCACCTTTGAGACTTGGTTTTCATGAAACGTGATACTCTGAACTCTTAAGAACAGATCCAATTTTTTGCACAGGAACCGACTACTGCAATAGTCTGCATTAAACAGAAAAGCAGACTTGGAATGAGCAAACATTTTCTTTAAAGATACCGTATTGCTCTAAAATGATTTATTGCTGTTTCTCTTGCTTTACATGTTACTGATTTTTCACAAATTAGTATTTTACTTTTTCTGTGCCTGCAAAAGGACTTCGTCATTCAGGAAGCTTTAGAAGAACATGATAAAGATGGTGATGGATTTGTTAGTCTGGAAGAATTTCTTGGTGATTACCGAAGAGACCCAAGTAAGGCAAAAGGGTGGAGACGTGAAAGAAGGAGCTTTTGGAATGGGTTGAATTGCCTGCACATTTACTGTCAGTTTTTTACACTTCCACCTACAGGTTCTGAGTATCATTACTCTGTCTTTTAGCGTAATTTGGTTTACCAGTACTGGACATAGTAACTCCTTATTTCAGTCTGCCTTGTCTGTATTTGACAGTAGTGTGTGTATAAACCCATTCCACTGTTTCCTTGCAGTTTCCTTCGTGTTTCCCTAAGGACTGAAGCATATTCCCCATCACTAGGTGTGAGCTGAACTAAGATGCAGTTTCACTAACTGAACACGTCTGTAAAACCGAACAGCGTGACTGTAAGGTTAAACTTCCCTGGTCTTTGTCAGCTTAAGGTGGCAGCTGTCAGCTGTACTTTAGAGGGATTGAAGCTAAAGTGGGTTTTGAGAGAGGTGGAGGGGAAGTGTAAAGAGTTGGCTCACTGTGCCAGATACCAAAAGTGTGTCTGTTCTCTCTTTTCTTTTTTCCACTCTTTCCTGTCCTCAAACTTGATCTGTTTAAGGACAAGAAAAAGGACATCTACCTGGTGTTTATCAATACTTTTCTCTGGCAGTCTTGCTAAGAGATAAATATTTTATACACCTCATTTGGGAAAAAGATAGGGCAAATAACTGTCTAGCTCCAAAAAGAGCAGTAGCTCGAGGCACAGGGAAAGCATGCTTGGTCCTAAGGAGCGCTGATTCTCAAGTGTGGACTGGCATCCTAGGTGGGGAAAAGTTTTAAGCCATGTGAGAGAAATAGGACTGAGAGGGAGTGATCTTAACTCAATTAGGGTAAATGCTGCAAATGTGAGACAGCTCTGGCAGCCACTTCCACTTTTTCCTACCACTAGGTCAGCTTTCCCAGTAAGTAGGAAACCATGTCCTTGGCAGCACAGGCAGTGTCCAGTAGGTGTTCCCCTCTAATGTTCTGGGTACCTGTGGAGATATTAAGCTAAACAGTTCCATTGATGGTAATCCTTGACTTTGATGTCCCCTTAGTTCAACTCTAAATTTACAATCTTAATATTACCTTAGCTTTAAATTCTGCTTTAATCTGTACAAGTTTTTTTGTCGTATTGTAGACAGATGCATTTATTAATCGTATTGGGATGGTCTTTAAGCCTTTTCTCTGTTTAGTGAAATCACTTTTATATTACATTTTATGAGATTAAGTGAATTTGCATAGGAGAAAAGGTGAAAACATCTGCTTCAAGGTAAAGAGTGACTAAACTGAATGTATGTGTCTAGCTGCAAGAGAAGATCCAGAGTGGATACTTGTTGAGAAAGATCGGTTTGTGAATGACTACGATAAGGATAATGACGGAAAACTCAACCCTCAAGAGCTGCTGTCTTGGATAGTGCCGAACAATCAGGGCATTGCCCAAGAGGAGGTAAATGTTTTGACTGCTATTCAGAATTTTAATTAATGCAGTAGAATTTTGAAGGTGTAAGCAGAAAATGATCACCGCATTCAGATTTATCGTGTCTTTTTTTATCCTTTCTCAGTTTGGCAAAGAATGCAGACGAACTATGGTAGGGAAATTTGAAGTTAATTGTATGAATGTTTGTAAACTAACAAAGTGTTTTCCTACATGTTTAAGTAGCTTATTGGGTTTGACTTAAGAGTACAGTATTTTAATCAGTTACCTTTTAGTACTTGTAGATAAATCTAATGAATGTACTACTAAAAGAGACTGTTGTGTACTGACAACATAGTTTTGAAAACAAAAATTGATCGTGATTTTTCTAACTGGATAAATCACCATAGTTTGTAAAACTAAAAACTTGTCATTTTATAAATGCAAGAAAATGGAAGCATTCTGTGATTCAGGATGCTATAATGCAAACATTGATGGTGGTAATGAAAATTGTTCAATCCAGGGTAGGATGCCATAATAGTTTAACGGGGATTCTCATTTTAGCTGTTTGTTTTCCATAGCAGGGGAAGCACTGAGTGTTCCAGAACGACCTACACTTTACAGTCACCAGCTGCTGTAGAGAGGATTTCTGCCTTTCTGCTTGGAACTTTTGCCTTAATTTGTCCGAATCTCTTCCCTTTGCCCTGGGGGATTTGGGTGATCAGAATGGCAGGAACAACAGATCTTCCTGCGCCTCCCAAATTCCTGGTCCTGTGTCCAGCAGCATAGCCTGTTGCTGTGTTTGACCATTTCGTTACGGAGGTCCTGCCTCTGCCAGCTCTGCTGGTGACTGGAAAAGTGTTGTGGCTAGCGCACAGTTCACGTTTCTGACCTGCAGGAAGCCAAGTTGTTAGATTGCTCTGGCAGTTAGTTTTGTACTTCTGGATCCGCAAGCCTTTGCACAGGCTTTTTAACATCTGACTGCTGAGGGTAGTTTGTTATATCACAGAAACAACACTGGCCTATCTGACAAGAATTTGGTGGGGTGCTCAAGTCTATTCACACCTCTGATGGTTTGCTTGGTTGGGTTGAAATTTGTTCAGCAGTTCTTCACCATTCATTCAAATTCTAGCTTACAGCAAGGCAATGTTGTAGTAATAGCTCACTTCATTTTTTTTTCTTTAATTAATATAAGGGCTTAGCAAAGTCATCTGTCCTCAAGAGAAGGTAGCATTGGCTGAAGTTGGAAACTGCTGTTTGAAAGCTGAATATTGCCATTTCATTTCAGCATTTCAAAATGACTGGAGAAACCTGGTAGCTAAATAAGGTATAAATAGGAACATCACAATACATTCCATTTCCAGGAATTGCTACATGTTTACCAAGCTGGTCTTACTAATCTTCTAGCTTTTGCCATGCAGAGTGCTTTTAAAATCTCCTTGGCTGACGTTAGTCCCTGTTATTTCTTCAGTCCTTTCTGGTGATGGAGTCAGCTTAAATGAAAGTAATTTTTAATGTTACAAAAGTCACTAAGCAGTCACATTGAGCCAAACCAACCAGAAAGAATAGGAACAGAAGAATTTTCTAAATCATTGTGTGTGTAGCACATAAACCAAAACCCACGTAATACCTGGCTGTCTCTGTTTCTCAGAAATAACAGGCTTGGTACAGCTGCTGTGCTTGTTAGCTTTGAGCTATCCAACATTGTGAATGAGCTGCAACTAAAATACCTGCAATTGGTTTTTGTTTTACAGCTGAGCTTCCTTTTATAATTTGCAAATAAGCAAAAATCTGCAAATTATTTTGACTTGCAGTTTCATTTGACATTGTCACGGTTCAGTATCGCAAAGTTTGTTCAGGAAAGTGAGCTTTTACCCTCAGCAAACGAGAAAAAAACCTGAACTGTTGCCCAGAACTGAAGGTCCTGTGCAGAGATGGCTTATCCTGTCCTCTTTTGAAGGCAGAAAACCCTTTTTCGTGGTGGATATCAAGTCCTTCCCAGTTACATTTTAATAATGAACTACAGCCATGGGGTGTTCTCTGCAGATCACAAATAGATGCAGAATATCCAGCTGCAATTCTCTATCCTTGCTTTCTTTTTCTCTTGTTCAATATGCACATATGATGGAAAAGTGAGTCTCCAGAGGTTTAGGAAATAAGAAATGGCTTAGTGCAGTGCACACGCGTGGAGCTGAAGGCAGTTGTGCTGACAGCTTAACCTAAGAGCTGTAAATGATGCTGATCTTGTCAGACCCAGAGCAGACGTGTGACTGAGGGCACTGGGCACGCTTGTGCACGAGGACTCTCACCTCATAGGATCCCATTTGAGCTGATGTCCCACACATCAAGGACTTGCTCCTGTAGCTGTTGTTCCTTGGGTGACTGGCCCCAGGGCCCTCTGAAAACACAGGGGCTCTGGCAGGTGTGCCCAGCTGGTGTCTGCTGCAGGTCATACCCAAAGGTGTGTACAGCGCTCGCCTAGGGTTTCAAGGACTGCAGGTGCTTCCAGGAAGGTGATTAATCTTTACTGGTTTAATACTGTCTGCCACCCTCAAAGTTATGGGTTTGACATGGATTTTTTTGCTTTGGAATTGATAGTGAGAGTGGAGAGTTGATATTATGATTTTGCAACCAAATAAAAGAAGCAAAGGGAAGCAAACCGAGGAGAGAAAGGCTCTGTTCTGACTGCCAAACCCTGTCTAGCTTGTCACAAACACTGGTTGTGTGGCGGGACTGACATAGCCACTCCACGCGCATTGTTTATAAATGCTCATGTAAATTAACTGTGCACATACTGTTCCATTTATTTTAAAGGCTCTTCACCTTATTGAAGAAATGGATTTGAATGATGATAAAAAGCTTTCTGAAGCAGAAATTTTTAAGAACCAGGATTTGTTCCTTAACAGTGAAGCTACGGATTATGGAAGGCAGCTTCATGATGAACGTTTCTACCATGAAGAACTTTAGGTTATTTATTTTGTAATCCATTTTTCTTCCCTTTCTTGCATTTGGAGCTTTTGTTAAAAGCACCCGTCAGTTATGTTGCAGGTTTTATGCTGTAATTACAGTACACTAATGGTTGTGTAAATAATTTGCATTCAAAATTTAATTGCCCTCCTGCAGACTTCCTTGGGCCTATTCTAACCTTCCTAGTTAATCTTAAATACTTCCAAAATTATATAGTATTGGGAAATAAATTACTTCAGGGGTAGTACTGTATTGCAAAGAGTTGTTCTACTGTATTTGAAGAAATGGAGAATCTGAATGATTCTGAAAGAATGCTTAATGTAGTAACTGAGAGACTACTATTTTTTCTAATTAGTTTAATTAAGGGGGAATGGGGAAGACGGGGGGATGCTTAGAGTCAGTATTAACAGTTTTATTTAATACGTTTGGAGAAACACTTAGATTAATGCCTCGATTGTTTAGCAGGTTTCTACTTAAATGGTTTCTATACTGTGTTTTATTGTATCATAAAACTTGCTGTTTTTACATCTATAGACAATAATTGTTTTTAATGTACGTTTCTACAGCATTAGCAATACAACAGTATTTTACAGTGTTATGAGCCTCTTCATTTGTTGGATTAAAACTTAGAATATTACGTTTCAGTGTGTTTTTCCATTTATTACTTACTGTGGGTCCATTTATTACTTAGAGGTCCTTGAGATGTACGCAGTGTGCATAATGTACAAGGGTAACATTCCCTTTTATAAACCAAAACCATATCATCTCCTCTGGGTGCTAAAACAGATTCAAAACAAGCCAAATGTGGATTTAGCATTTTCTGGACGGGTTTGCCAGTGCAGTTGTTTGTTGGGGTTTTTTGTTTGGGATATATGGAACACTAAAGCATCAGGCGTTGCATAATATTTGTAGTAATAACCTCTAAAAGTTAACTGTGGTGGAAAGCTCCACAATTACCAACCATAAAAGTAAGTACTGTCCCATTACGTGATTATTTGAAACAGTTGGAAAGGTTAATGGCACGACAGATTCAATTTAGGAAAAGTGCACATATTTGCTTTTTATCTCCTAGACAGTTGTGGAAATCAGCTGAGTGTTCTGAACACAGGCAGAGCCTCACAGAATCGATTGTGTTGAGTGTGTGAGGGCAGGTTTAATTCCTGGATAACTAACTCTGCAGTGCTCTTGCAGCGTTCTTCTTAATGAGTGTTTTCCTTCCTCCTGGCTCTCTCTTTATTGAATAAAAGCAACTCATTCTGTGTTGGTTTTTCTCATTGTACCACATCTTAATTCATCTCGGAGCAAACAGGGGACTCCTTTTGACACAAGTGTTGATTTCAGCTATTTCAGAACAAAACCACAGGTACTTTTGCTGTATTTTTTGCAGATACCCTAGTGATCGAGATACACTTTTTCAGTTGCAGTGGTTGGGGTATTTCTACCCATATTTGTTTTAGTTCTGGCAATGTGAGTACAACTATTGCCGCGGGGTTGGTCGGATCTGATTTTTTTTTTTTTTTTTAAATTAAATCCAGTGTGTCCAGGAACATTAAAAGAGTTGTTGTCCTCTTTGTTGGTTTGAAATACACCCAAAGTTGTCTGTTTGTTATTATTCTTTAGGGCATTTTTAAACAAGTTTTCATGACGTATTGAACTGTGTACTCAGTATTAAAAATGATGTCAGCAACTTGAAAGTTCAGCTTGCAAAATGGGCAGAGAGAAGGAATACCTGTGGAAGGATGCCGCTCTCTGCAATTTGGCTCGGCTCAGTATTGTTTGCTGGACTGCAATCATTTGCATAAGCTAAGAAGAGGTATAGCAAGACAAGTAAAATCCGTAACAGCACAGCATTTGTACAGTCCACGTCTCAGCGTCTGCGTCAAACATCCAATTTACTGCGCATTTTGGTATTTCAGTAAGCAGATCATGTTAGGAATTATTAGAGCTTAGCTCACTGTAAGATGGGACTGCTGCTTTAGTCACTTTACAGCTCATAATGTCATTTTATGGGCACAGAAAACTTGCACTTCAAAAGGAAACAATCTAATTGTCAATGTAACTGAAATGTGGATTTAGAGAAGTGCTAAGCTGGGTTCTTTAACAATGCTATGTTCTGCTGAAAGGTTCTGCAATTCCTAGGGCAAATTAATGTAGACTTCTATTGATTTCTGATCATGATGTTACAATGAAGCTTCTTTCACTTCAGGATTAGAAGCCTGATAGTGCTTTCACAATCTTAGAATGATTTGTGGCTTCTGATAGTTTAATGGAGTGTTCAGGCTGCCTGGATTGGAAATTCACTTGCATCCCACGGTGTCTATCCCAATATTCTGCATGAAAGCAGCTCCAGTCTGTCAGGTTTGTGCATCGCAGAGACCCTTACCCAGCATTTTTCAACTGTACTGGGGAGAAGTGGAACAAAGCCAAGTATCTCCTAGAACTAGAGAAACAGAATAGCGACTCTCATTTTAATAAATGAGTCAGAGCAGAGCATTTGGGCTCAGAACAGCTGTGTGGATGCACATATCCCCTGCAGTCACAATCAGGTGAGGGTTTTTTTTTTCAAAGCACATCCTAAACTTCTGTCTAATGTCTCTATGAACTCGAAGCCATCGTCAGACTTTACTTCAGGAAGTAATTGCATTGCCTCAGACAAACATGAAAGAGTATTTGTGTAACTGAATGTTAAACACATACCCTTCTTTTTTTCCAGAATTGAAGCATTCAGAGAGTCCTTTCTGAGAAGTGGAAACCTTTTTAGTGCCGCAAGCATTGCCTACCTGGCTAATGAATATGCAATACTTGCAAATGAATAGCGACTTCCTTTGAATTAATGTGATGGAGAAAAGAAGTGTGTTGGTAAAACATACAAAAGACACCAGAGAAATAAAAGGTGTCTATCTGAAGGTACCTGATGTTCTGACAAGAATCACAGAATTCAAATCTCCCCTCTTTCAGCTTCAAACCCTTCCCTCCTGTCTTCTACCTGCACTCCCTGAGCAAGAGTCCCTCCCCAGCTCTCCTGGAGCCCCTTTCAGTACTGGAAGCTGCACTAAGGTCTCCCCGGAGCCTTCTTTTCTTCAGGCTGAACAAACCAAACTCTCCCAGGCTGTTTTCCTGTAGAGGTGTTCCAGACAGGAAGGGGAGGTAGAAACCCAAATATTTTCATTTCCCCTTTCACATAGTGGTTATACCTCTCCTCAAGGAACTCTCGGACACCGCTTGTGTTGCTCAAGCCTCTGTGACATTGCCCTTTCTCACAGTTTCTCCTCTTCTTCTGTCTTTGAAACACTTTCAGGGGTGAGAAATGTTGCTAACCATGTTTAAACATGTACCCAGCACAAAAAGATGCCACATTTCTGTGATACGAACAATAATTTTAGGCTATACAGAGCCCCACAATGTTAATTTTAGAGGAAATCTATTAATGTTCTCCATAGTTATGGCAAAGACATTATCTGTCTCTTGGCTAGAACATCAGGGACATCCTCCTTTCAGTAAAGGCCTCTCTTGGAAATTGCTATGAAACATGAGATAGTGGTTAAGAATGTAGCATATGCATTAATCTTTACGTTAGTTGTCAGTTTGACTGAAGCAGGATGCCAGCAGGACTGCTTTGCACTGTGAGCCAGCGTGTTTGAAGGCTGTTCAAACAGCTCCTCCTAAGAGAAGCGAAGGGAGCATGTTTGAGAGTGGAGCAGGGCTGATGACCCCGGAGCGCAATGAACCGGCTTCCAGCCAGCAGCCGCAGACAGGTTCCCAGGAGCTGGAACAAATCAAGGCGGATGCTCAGAGGCTGCCGTTTCTGTTTCCATGGGAACAGACATAGGCTCCTCACAGACGGTGAGGTGATTTAAAAATGTTTAAATTGGCACGATTGTGGATAATTCTAACATTCTCACGTTGAAATTGTGATATCCATTTGTATGGAAATCAGAATGGCAGGTGCGGCTCCCCAGCTGAAACACGTGTCTGGTTCAGCTGTGGTTTCCTCTGGAAGTGGTTTCATGACTGGTGGTGTCTCCAGGCTTCAGGACTCAGTAAGACACTAGAGGCTCAATGGTTTTAATTTTGAACAGGACTGTGTTACAGCAATCGCTGTGATGCTGTATCTCTTAGATGTGACGGTTACTGAGCTTTGAAGGGCTGTGGAAGTGCCTTCTATTCTCCACTTCCATTTCAAAACAACAGTTCTGAGGGAACACAATGTACTTAAGGAGTCAGGAAAAATACAACCAGCTTAATACTTGAATTATCTGAGTATTCAGCATCTCTTTATATACTGCTTTAATACTTTTTGTAGTCTCTCTTCATTGTGTTTTGATGCATACTATAAAGGTTTATTGCCTCCTCCATCAGGCTCCCAAATCAGAAGCATTAGCTGTGAAGAATGTTTTGCTTGAAGCCCTGGATGAGTACAACCATGTTTGTAGATGATGTCTTTACATTTTAAGCACTGTCAGGGCCAAACCTGCAGCCTAAATCCCTAATAAAAAGCTTTGCTCAAGGCAGTACATAGTTAACAAAACCCAAATGAAAGTTCAATTCCGATGCCTACCAAAATTTGAGGCTTTTCATCACTTTTTGCTACAGAACAGATTCAAACGGACCATTCTGGTACATTCTGTTGCCAAACACTCTGGCCCAGAGACTGATTCTTGGCCTTATCCAACAGATAAAACAGATAAAGGGGTTACTTTCACCCTTTCACAGCAGGGGTGGGAAGGCAGCTGCAGCAGCTGTCAGGGAAGCATTCCATTTCAGGCTGTTTTTTGGTGTTGCTGAATTTCTGAGAGGAGCAGTATGCGAAGATCAGATGAAAAGCCTTGTTAAAGAGGTAAAGAAGGGGAGATGAGGAGCCTTGAGGGTTTCCAAAGGATCCGGCCTGTCAATAATCCAACAAATGAACAAGTAGCTGATCACTTGTCATAGTTCCGCTCACTTGCCCACTGAAAATGCTCCTGGTTGGCACAAATGTATCTATAGAACTGATTGGCAGTGGAAAAGTTCATGAAGTTCGAGGTGATTTCAGCAGAGGGCATTAGTTACTAGCATAGCAAGGTTAACTGATTTTGGCTCCCTTTCCCTCAGCCTCCCTGCTGGGCTCAGCCTTTCTATCCTTCTACAGCCCAGGCCACTCAACCATTAACCCCATCATGAGACACAGCATTTGTTAGTAACTGGGCACCACACTGCCACGTTCCTGTTTAGAAAACAGTGGTAGGAAGATTCCTTCTCCACATGCAGCATTCATAATGAGAGTTTTACCAAAGCCTCGCAAGACTATGCCTACACATTTTCTTGGGAAAGGGACAAGAACAAGTTTCTAGAGTGTTCAGGAGGCCAGTGTTTTAAAGTAAGACAGTTATTGGGAACTGCTACTCCTGGGTGCTATTTCCAGCTCTACTAAGGGATACAAGCTTAAAAAAAAGAACAGCAGCCCCAAAACCAGCAGCTGTAGTAGATCAGCTCAGTATTAATTTAGCAGATGCCCAGTATTTAGGTGTTCTCTTGTGCTTTGGCTTCTGGGAGAAAATAATCCTACATCTAACCCCATCCCAAGCCTTTACCTCTAGACCTGACATATTCACCAGGACCTTTTGCAATAGGTTTCAGTTTCTCCAACTGCAAGGTTGAGATAATTTTCTCCCTCTTCCAGAGCCTTTCTACCTCTACACAGCACCCTCTGGACATAATCCAGCGACACTGGGGCATGTGAGCAGTGATGGCTCCAGATCAAGTACCTACCCAACCAGCTCAGCTTCGTCAGAGCCAGAGGCTCCAACTCACTGGCTAATTTCTGACAGCTCATCAAAATACCTGCACTAGGAACGCGGCTGCTCTAGGCTCTTCTACAGCCAATGGTAAGACATAAACTCATCCACAGCACAAAGCTCTCCGCCTGGGTTTATGGAATACAGCATCCCTGCCTGCTCCCAAGGGAGGTGACTGTGCTACACCACTGCTCCTGGGTGGGACAGGCACAGGCACAGAGCTGAGCATGAGACTTAATCAAATAATCGGCTGTTGGGTTAGAGGCCAAACTAAAAATAATGAGAAAGGAAAGTAGCACACTACTAGGGAGGGCCAAAATGAACTCGAGGCATTTTTATGAAACCCAACTGCAAAGCTCTCCTTTTCAAACCAAAGCTCTAATTTGGAAATAGTAAGAAGGAAGTCAGTTTTAGAAAGGCTGAGATACAACAGTATTTAAAAGATTATATTTTTGCTTATACTTTAAATATTCTGCCTAGTGTCCATACCCTCTAAATAGATATTCTCAGGGAATTTCCCCTTGTGAAAGAAAGCCTCACTCATTCCTCTATGACAAGTATTTCTCCTTCCCCCATGGTGCTTTTTTCCTGCTGCTCATGACAATCAAAGCAGTTTCTCACCTCTGGCCATGTAAACTTTCTCTTTTACCCTCCTTCCCTAGTTCTTTTTCCCTTTCAAACTCTCTGCACATTCCTGTCTCCTTCTGACCACTAGGTAGGAAACTTGCCAGTTCCCTATACCATCCACAACCTGCCAGTGGAGCGGCTGCTGAGAACTCCAGGCACCAACTGCTGCACATCTTTGTGCCCACTGGAGCTCAGTGAAGCTGGAAGACCACTAAACATTCTGCCTCCATGCCTGACGCTGCGGGGACAGGAAGAAAAAAGCAGTGCCCAGGCATCAGGAGCAACATTAATTCATTAGAGCTAAATCCATCCTGAGGTGCTCTTGGTGTGGAAGAACACATTTTTTCCGCAGGCAATGACAGCAGGAGCTTTTTTCTTTGCTTTTTCTCCTACCCTCTGAAAAACCCAGTGAGTATTAAAAAAGACATAATTAAGAATTCTTAAAACATCCTAAGAAGGCAAGCAGAGGCAAGATCATCTGTAGGACAAGTATCTTGAAGCCTGTTTCATGGAAGCATTACACATATTACCTTACTAGCTGTCATTAGAGCTGCATTGTAACAGATGGGTTGCTCTTTGAACTGGCTGTCTGAGACCCTCAGGGTCAGTGGTGCTGGGCGTGCTGCCCTTTTGGACTTCTGTGAAGCTTCACTTCAGGCCTATAGTGCTAATAAACTCAGCTCTCTTAACCCAAGTGTTCTCAAGAGTTTGTATTTTGCTTCTGAAACTGCACATATCTTGCTTATTTATACAAACATTTTCATGAGGGCAGGCAAATCAGAGATTTCCTTTATACAGACATAGAGGTATTGAAAAGGGTGCAGGCACCTGCACACCTCACTGTGTTCTTAATTTAACCAGAGTCTTAGAAAGCCTTTTCAGTTGCAAAATGCAGCTTTGAGCTATGCTTCCTATGCGCAAGTGCCTGGACTCTGCTGTCTCTAGAAGGTACTGGAGAAACGTGGCATGTACGGTGCTTTTGATTCTTTTTCTTTGCAAGACCACAGCATTACACGGCAGTTTGATTCTAATTTCCTCCCTAGCTTATCTCTTTGCATTGTGCTGGTTTCCTTTGCATTTTAATTGCTGTCTTTCCTTCTGTAGCTGATCAAATCATATCAATGGATTTTATCTTCTTCCCCTCCAGTCTCCTTTTTTCTCTTTGCCAGCCACTCACATGCACACATGGAAGGAGCAGCCTGACATTTGACGTCTCCTTGCTTCCTCATTTCAATATTAACTGTTTACCAGAAGAGAAACCGGTTTGGGGTTAGGGTGCTGAGTGTGTGCATGTCTCTGGGTGTCAGCAAGAGCTTTTTTTCCTCCTGTCCCTTCACAGCCCTAGGTCATCACTCTGAGCTGCCTGAAACTGGCCAATGCTACTTTTTGCCAGCTTGACTTCAGCAGAGACAGGTCTGTGGATGTTCTTTTCTTTCTTTTCCGGCTGGGGTAGAGCATCAAGGCTCAGGGCTGGGGCTGCTGCTGCTGCTCTTATCTGAGATTCAATTTGGCGAAGGATTCCTCCCCTCCTAAGAGCAATAATGACACAGCTACAGTTTAAAGATGCATTTTGGGTAAGTGAGAATTTACTATGTGTTTCTTATATTCAATATGTCTCTATTTTAAAATATTTTAAAATACAGCTAAGTTCTAACTATTGTTTAATATTAATTTAATCCTGTTCTGTGCTTTAAATTTAGTTTAGTAAAAAAGGAAATCCATCTCCATGCAAAATCATGGTGTTTGGTAGTGTGAGAACCGTATCCAATCCACATAAACCAATCGACATTCCCAGTTCCTGTGCTGGGTGCAAAATCTGCTTTTGAAAGGGACACGGATTTGTCCGTCCCACAGTCCTGAGAGCACTTACCTGCAGTGAGCGTCCTCAGGATTAGGAGTGGCTGCCCTGAGCAGGTGAACAGTTACTACTTACAGCCTGATTTCTCTCACGTTTGCTTGTAGAAATTGGTGCCAAATGCTATTGCTGGCCCACCTCTAGAGGTGCATGCATGAGGCGTGTAGGTGCCCAGGAGCCACACAGCAGTACAGGTAGTAAAAGCTAGCAGTGAAACCAATAACTGAGCCCAGGCACTCACAACTGGCTTAAAACTAGTGAATGCTAAAGCAAGTGGGTATGCTCTGTTCTTGAAATTTGGTTTCTGTTGAGGATTCTTTTGATGTTGTGTTTTTAAGCTCTTTCTCTTCAGTGACAAGGTAAAAAGATCCTAGTCAGCTCTCCCTTGGGGGTGACTGGAGCTTCTCTTGCAATTGCTTCTGGAGCAGAGGTTTTAAGGGGAAAAAAACCAACAACAAATCCTTGATATTGCAAAGTGGGGTAAATAGGACATTATGTGCTTGTCTCTTGCCTGTCTCCCAGCATGTAGGATTGACTGAGATACAGCAGACTTCCAGTACTGAAAGGGGCAGCAGGAAAGCTTGGGAAAGGCTCTTGTTCAGGGAGTCCAGGGACAGGATGAGCAGGAATGGTTTGAAGCTGAAAGAGAGGAGATTGAGATGAGATACTAGGAAGAAATTTTCCTTTCCTGTGAGGGTGGGAAGGCCCTGGCCCAGGTTGCCCAGAGCAGTGGTGGCTGCCCCATCCCTGGAGGTGTTCAAGGCCAGGTTGGATGTGACTTGGAGCCCCTGATCCAGTGGGAGGTGTCCCTGCCCATGGAAGGGGTTTGGAACTGGATGGGCTTTAAGGTCCTTTCCAACCCAAACCATTCATGACTATATGAAAGACCTGAATGCATATGAATTCTTCCTGCCTTTTTCCTATCAGGCCTATTAGAACAGATTCTTCACGTTATATTTGCTGTTTGTGCTTTCCTTCTCTTCACCCACTCTTCAGGGTAAATCCTATCCTGGTATGAATTAGATGGGCAGGTGCAAGAACTCATATCAGCAAACTGCTTTCCTCCCAGCTCTTCCAGGAAGCCCT
>WAAB01014277.1:51264-81521 GCA_013389865.1 Piaya cayana | reverse complement strand
CTGCTCCAAGTTCTTCCTGGAGCTACTCTTCTCGAGGCTGAACAACCCCAACTCTCAGCCTGTCCTCGTACAGGAGGTGCTCCAACTCTCAGATCATCTCTGTGGCCTCCTCTGGACCTTCTCCAACAGATCCACATCTTTCCTGTGCTGAATCCTGATTCTAGTCACTCCAGGATCTTGGAGCCCCTGCAGCCACCAGCCCCAGGAGAGCTCCAGGAGCCCTGGGGCCGAGCTCTGTGCCCAGCCCAGCCCTTCACCCTACCTGCCCTCCAGCACAGAGCGAGCTGGGGATAAGCCCTGGCCCTCCTTTACCTGCCTAAATCAAAGAGAATATCTGAAAATGCCAAAACTCGCATTGAAATGAATGGCACTTAGATGCCAAAACACCTTTGTGTATGTGGCCCTCTAGGTCTTTATCTTGATTCAATATTCTTTGGAAGTCAGTGTAGAGTGAAGGATGGGTTTTCATCTAAGATTTTGCTGACTGGAAGTCACGGGCTGTAGGTAAATCTCACCTGTAATACCTCAGCCATCAGAGCCCTCTCAAAACTCCGGGTAGCGCAAGCATCCATCAGGGCTGACACATTAATTCAAACAGTATTATTTTCACATCATTTAAGGCCTCTCTTCTCACTTTTGTTTTTTGCAATTGAAAATATTTTTGAGCCATAACCCAGCTCTCACCCTCGCCGGCTGGAGCCACCGCCGGCTCCGCAGGGACTGTTTGCATTCCGGTCCGAACGGAGCGTTTGAAGGGGGTTTAGATTTAATCCCATTTAAATGCAGGTTTTGCTCAGGAGAAAGGGAAAAATATCCCCCTCCTGCTGAAACAAATCAAGCCCAGGTGATGCTGAGGGTGGCAGGAGCTGCTTTCCACCTCGTTGCATATGCAGGGAATAAAGATAAATCACAGGAGCCCCGAGCAGAATTCGGCTCTGGCTACAGGTAGCGCAGCCTTGGCCAAAGCTGCCGTGGCAGGATTAATGTTTCCATTTAAAAGAGATCACGGCGTGTGTGTTCAGACAACACTGGATCATCACACAGAGGAGGGGGACTGGGAAGAAGCAGGATTTGCTCTTTCCTAGGAGATTTGCTCTGGAGGCACCTGAGACCAAGGAGAACATCAGTGGCCCGTGTGGACCTGGCCAGCCCCAAGCATCCAAGCAACCTCAGCAAGGTTGAGGCTAACACCGAGACGGCCGCAAAACCCCAGAGGAGAAAACCAGTGTGATCAGCAGGGTGAAGGGAGGGGAACCTCACCTGCCATATGAGAGAGCTGGGGTGGTTCAGCCTGGAGAAGAGAAGGATCCAGGGAGACCTTAGAGCAGCTTCCAGGACTGCAAAGGGGCTCCAGGAAAGCTGGAGAGGGGATCTTGATCAGGGAGGGCAGGGATAGGGTGACAAGGAATGGTTTTCAGCTGGAAGAGGGGAGATTGAGATGAGAAATGTTTTGCTGTGAGGGTGGGGAGGCTCTAGCCCAGGTTGCCCAGAGCAGGGGTGGCTGCCCCATCCCTGGAGGGGTTCAAGGCCAGGTTGGATGGGGCTTGGAGCCCCTGATCCAGTGGGAGGTGTCCCTGCCCAGGGCAGGGGTGGGACTGGATGGGTTTGAGGTCCCTTCCAACCCAAACCACTCCATGATTCTATGATTCAGACACAAAATGAGCCCCAGGTGGAGATTCAGGGGTTGGGCTACACGTTAGGCTGCTTCCTTTATGGGGAGAAGACTTGGGGCTCCAGCAGTCACGGACTGAGGTTTTCTCATTCTGTTTCCCGGGGAAGCTCGGAAATATCGTCCTCTGGAGCTGCTACATCACTCTTGAGCTCAGCGAGAGACTGAGACACCAACAGAGCTTCCCAGCCAGAGAGACGCTCTCATACAGCTCGTTTATGACAGGCAGAAGAGTCAAATTACTGCAAATATAATCTGAAAGTTAAAGTGGGGTCACGTTAAATGAAAAATTAAGCATTTATTTTCATAATATTGATTTTTTCATCATTTAAAAAAATATTCGTTTCAAACACCTTTTTTTTTTCCCTCAGCAGGGGAAAAAAACCCCACAGCGTGTGAGAAACATTTCCCTGTTGAAAAAGTTGATGGTGATGCAGGTCTGTATTTCATTTGTTCAGCAGTCCCTGCTCTACCATCTATTTGGACGAACGTTGAAGGAAAAGGAGCTTGCAGAGGTGGTTTTTCTCCTCCTGCAAAGGATTCGGGTCTCACCCCCTCAGGATTTAGGGAAGAAGCAGGGTGATTTGCCTCTGTGCAGGGAGCATCGTCCCTCGAAGAGCCGCAAGAGGCTCAACACGCACCCCGATGCACAACGAGGTGCAGGTCACAAGCGTAAAATAAAGGCTGTGAAGGTGAATTGATGGTCAAATAAGACAGATGCTGCTTCAGGACATGCATCTCTGGCCTTGAAGGTGGGTGCTCACAGGCTTCTGGTTGTGCCTCAGTTTCCCCTTGGCCATGAGACCGATGACTGCCAACCTGAGCCTGAAAGGCTGAAGGTGGTTGGACTCGATGATCTTAAATTTGATGTTTTCCAACCTAATCGACTGTGTGATTCCGTGACTCCGACAGCCCTTGGCTGAGGCGTGAGTAAGGGGGTCAAGCCGAGCAGCAATGTCCTTGCCCAGCGAGGCAGGCGGCTCCTCTGCTGCGCGACGGCCGCTGCTTTCACAGTTCTCTGTTCCTGGAAGGGCACACGTGTCGCTGCTCAACAAACACTTGCCTGCAAATAGACACTTTATTAAGGTTTTTTTTTTTTGGTTATACATTGTCATTTAATTCAAAGGATTTTTTTTTTTTTGTCCTAAGCACCAGAATGGAGCTCCCGGATCCACTCACTTCCCCATTCTTTTGTGTGATAAATCATGGCAGCATTATTCTACCCTCAAACGTTTCCAATGAGAGGGGATATCAAAGTGGGTTTGGTTTCCTCTGTGAGCTTTTTAAACGCCTCGTGGCTTCTCAGCCCATTCTCTTCTCTTTGTGTGGCGCATCCACCTCCCTCCTCTTCTTTTCTTCTCTCTAGGAAGGCTGAGATTTCTCTTTAAGCAGAGAAAAGAGATTTTTCTTTTCCTTCTTTGTTCTGCTGCTGCTCCCTAAATGATTCCTCCTTCGTCTCCTGGGCCCCTGCTGTCCTCTCCCCAGGAAAGAAAGAAGGGTTTGAGCTCCGAAGGGCTCCAGGAGTCCTTCCTATGGGATGTGGCTGGCAGGGGGTTGCAGGCAAGGCTGGCACAGAGCTGAGCAGCTCAATCCAGCACAGAGGCAGAAAGGGGATGCAAGAGCTGGGATGCAGCAGCAGGAGATCCCAGGCTCTGTGCTCACGCGAAGACCTGAAGGTCCAAGGTTACCTCCTCACAAACACGTCTCACCTGGTCCCGCTTGGGTGCTGCTACCCACCAGCATCCTCGGGTGCGGAAAGCAGCATCAGCCTGGGTGAGCTCTGCAGATCACAGAATCACAGAATCACCGGGTTGGAGGAGACCCATCGGATCATCGAGTCCAACCATTCCCACCAAACACTAAACCATGTCCCTCAGCACCTCGTCTCCTTGTGATCCTCCAAGATCCTCCGAGGGCTCTGCCGTGCCGCGTCACCTCGGGCAGCAAGGCTACCATCCCCACCAAGAACTCCTCTAAAGCAATTAAGAAACAACTTTCCAAGCTCGGAGTGTCATTAGCATCTCTCGTACTCGGTAACCCCAGCAGCAAATGGCGCCTTGGTGCATTGTCTCAAACCAGGCTGATTTGCTCTGACAGTGATCAAATGATCTTAATGATTTGTCAGGCAGCTGTCATATCCAAATCTGTTTATGATGAGGCCCGGGAAGCAAAAGCAATTAATTTGGTTTGTTTACCGTCAGGATGGGCCTGGACACCCCAGAGCCATTAAAAGAAGAAAAGGCGTCTCTGAAAAGCGAGAGCTATTTGATTACAGCAGGCACCACGAGCGGGGTTGCTCCGGCAGAGCAAAAAGACTTTCAAAGTGCAGAAATCGAAACCTACGGCGGCGTGAAATTCAACCAACGCAAGCCAAATGAGGTGTCCAAAAGCCCTGGGCACCAGGGTGGTTCTTCTAATAGCTTTGGTGACCTTTAGGGGTGGGTAACCTCTCAGCATGAGATGAGAAGGTCTCCGATTCGCAGGGGTTGGCTGCAGGTAAGGGGCGAGTGTAAACGGGGTGGGAGAAAGGGGATGTGGGGAAGAAACAGGAATCGCGCTTTGATTCTCAACACCCAGGAGAACTCAGCCACATGCTGAGAGAGGTGATGCCCTGCAAGCCACCCTGCAGGTCCTTGGGGACCTTGAGAAGCCCAGAGTGAAGACAGAGGCGGCGGTGAAGGAGGAGGAGGATGGTAGCCGAGCAGGGGCCTGTGAATCCCTGTTCTGAAGCTGCCAATGTCCAGCTCTGCCCTGGGAATCGGTGCAAAGCCACTTGCCAAAGCCTCAGCGCTCCGTTTTTTTTCATCCAGGTATTATCACACCGCCACATCCAACACCACACCTGGCCGGCTGCAATCATCCCAGAAGAGGTTTTGATGTCACGTTCCCGTGAACAACGCCCTTTCTAGCTAACCGGCAGATCCCAGGGAAGCTCAGCTCTGCTGGAGCACTCCCAGCCAGCTCTTCTCCGAGAGCTAAAGCGGTTTGCAAATCCACACCTCATCTTCTATTCCATTTAAATGATCTACCATCTTTAGCAGGGCTGAGCCTCTCCGGAGCCTGTATCCAAGGCAACGAGAGCTACCAGGGAAAAAAAAACGGATCCAAGAAGTTATTAAAATCACAATATCCTTTCTGAGCGAGGCAGAGATAATGAGCGCACGTTACGCCGGTTCCCTGCACCGTGGGCTGGCTACTGGCCACCTGCTGGGTGAAGCTCTCTGGCTGCTCACCAAACAGCAGCTTTGTGGAGGTATTTATGGTCCTGAAGATACCGAGCGGCGCCTCCGTGCCTCCAAGCCTCAGCTCAAACCCATAAAAAACCCCCCAGATTTTATTCGCTACCTGTGGCCTCAGCCTCCAGCGCAGGACAGCAGCGTTTCCAAGCGTCAGGGAAGGGCCTGGGTTTCAGATTTACAGGCATCTGGGAATTTCGAGATGTTGAGGGGAGTTTTGCAAAGAAGGAAAAGCGAAATGCTGCCCTGGTTTCCAAAAAAAAACCACACAACCCTTGCCCCGTGGATGAGGCTGGGACTCCTGGCTCTGTCCCTTGCCACGTTCTTCCCTTTTCTATACATCATGGAGATGGATGAGTGCAGACCTGAAGGCACGGATGGTCCTGAAGCTTCTGTGATGGGCAATACCACCAGAAACAACCCAAAAAACCAGCATTGGCGTCGGGGCTGAGCATCGGGGCTGGGTGTCGGAGGCGAGGGGCCGTGGCAGCAGCCACCGACCGCGCTCCCCTGCTTTGCATCCGAGGCTGCTGCAGTAATGAATCACTTCTGTGCGTGTCGCTAAGTGCTTTATAAATCCCGGGATTAGGAGAACATGTCAAACCGCTCGGGCTCCGCGTGCGCCTGGCACGAGACGAAAACCTCCCGGAGTCAGGCTGAGGAAAAAAAGAGAGCGCGGGGTAATTCGTTTTGACGTCTCGGGACTCCGGATCCTCCGGTTCCGTCGCAGGACAAGCTCCCGCTGATTCTACACTGAAGGACAGCTTTGCCTTGCAAGCTCAAAGTCAAAAATCTGGGATTATCTTTCCCCTCCGCCTCTCCAGAGCAACACGCGACGTTAAAGATTTGATTTGCAAAGAGACTGTGCAAACATTTCCCTTTATCCGACGCCTTTGTTTGAGCCGCTCAAAGATTCTCAAGCAAAACGCTGAGCTCCCCTGGGATTTATACTGAAACCAAAGGAGTCGACTGAGCATCAGCTCCATAAACTGCATCCCTGTTTGCTCAAAAAGGGAGCGGATTCACTTCAAAATAAGCCCAGGAGCAGCAGGCACTGAGCTGAGGTGACGATTGTGAGTGACTTCAGCAAACCCCCACGAGCCTCAGCGACCGAGGTCTGAGGTTCTGCTCACACCAAACCCAATAACCAAGAGATTTTTCTAGCTGCTTGTTTTTTCCACCAGTATTTTTATTCTAGAGTCACAGTGAGCAGTTTCCAAACAGACACAGGTAATTAACACCTGCCATTAATTCAGGCTGAGATCTAAATAACCCCCCCCCCCAGGTCAGGTGGACGCTGCACATCGCGTGGTGGATGGTTTGGTCCCACGACACAGTTGAGCTGGGATCCAGCACCCCTGTACCAGACCCACGGCACCTCCACAGTGTCTGCTTGTCTAACTACAATGGCAAAACAACTGAAACAGCTGATGATGTTCCTCAGATGCAAAATCCTAACACTGTTTTTAAAACAACGATTAACCAAAATTCACAGCTTCAGTCTCCGAATCATTAATTCAGTGGGTTTTTAGCCTATTTTTCAAATGAAATGCGCAGCAAAAAAAGTATTTATTCATTCTTCATTGCTTTCTAGCTGTAAAAATAATCAAATTACATTTCACTCTCTAATTCAAACAAGACTTTTGGAGGTGGAGGCGATCAAAACAAGCGCAGGAGAAAGACAAAAGGGTTCAGGGTGTTTCCACCTCCGTTTGCATCCTGGGCAGTGACACAGGGGGCAAGGCTAGTGACCTTCCCACATCTGAAGAGGCTTCAGGAAAGCTGAGGAGGGGCTGTTCACAAAGGCTTGGAGTGATGGGATGAGGGGCAATGGGGATAAACTGGAGAGGGGCAGGTTTAGACTGGACATAGCGAAGAATTCTTTCATGATGAGAGTGGTGAGGAGCTGGAACAGGTTGCCCAGAGCAGGGGTGGCTGCTCCATCCCTGGAGGGGTTCAAGGCCAGGTTGGCTGGGGCTTGGAGCCCCTGATCCAGCGGGAGGTGTCCCAGCCTCGACGATGGAAAACAAATGAAGAGGAACCAAGGGAGATGCCCTCACTGCCCCGTTTGCCAGGGAGCAGCATCTGCAGCCCAAGCCTTGCAGAGGGGCTGTGGGTTTTCAGTGCTCAGTGTCCATGATTGAAGTTATTTCCTCCACCCTCAGACGCTGTCAAGGCTCACAAGGAATCAGGAGAGATCTTGTCAGCAAGGGGCAGGTGGGAAATTTTCCCTTTTCTTAAAGGGCTGTAAATCAGGAAAGCAGCAGCAATCAGGCCGCCGGCCCTAGGACAGCGTCTCCGAAGCTCTACTCTCCTCACCGTAGGGGTTTGATGAAGGCAAACTTTCCTGGCTCACTGCAGCACATGCAGAAAGAACCCGTTTCCAAGGAAACGAGGGATCTTTTGCATGTCCACCATGTGGTCAGAGATGGGGGGAAGGTTGTGAAGACAGAGCCTGCCTTCCTACCTGGCTGCTGCCGCACACCCTCCCTCCCAGGCCGGCACGGAGCATCCCCAACACATCGGTTTGGAGAGGAGGGCTGGTACAGCCAGTTTCTCACTGCCAAGCTTCTGCGCCGTATCGGGGCGCTTGTTTGAATTGGAGAAATAGGAGATGGGCAGTTTTCATTTCTGCATCACCCGTAAATTTTAGGGACCGCAGCATCCCCCATCCTACAGATGTAAGGAGGCTAATAATCCAGGCAGGAGCTGATTGGCTACTCATTCTCTATCTTTCCTAGCCGCTAGCCCCAAAGAAGAGCTAACCTCAAATCTTACTGTCTCTCTAGCCATGAATAAGGAGCTGGTGCCTTTCACTGCTCCAGGACTGAGATGCAGAACGATATCACGCTCACCGCTTTGCCTCACAGAGGCTGAAGCACAAAGGAAGGTGCCCCCCTCGCACCCTACAGCCTCACCTACCAGCAGCCTCCTTTGATCCAAGAAGACGTCGATAAACAGCGAAGAAAAGCCAGCACCCCAGCACCCGGAGGGGCCGAGCCGTGATCCCGCTGATGTGTTTGCAGACAGACCTGGGGCGCAGGTTGGCTCTTGCCTCACCTTTCGGGGCCACCTCCAGCAGGGGAAGGCCAGACCGAAGCAGCTCTGCCCCGCGGAGGGGCTGCAGCAGCTGTAATTTGTGCTTTTTTTGCATGCTGCGAGGCTCTGGCTGAACGCTGTGCGTGGCTCCGAAGCCGCGTACATCTGCAGTTATACATTTGCAGACAGTGCCTGTGTCTATAATTAATTAATGTTTGCACAGTGCTTTTAAGATAAAGTGGCGTATAAGTACCAACTCTCATCATTATCAGACCCATCCTGATTTAAACCCATCAAAAGGCAGGAAATTGGGGGGGTTTAAGAGCCTGGCAGCCTGGTCACACGGCGCTGCTAAAACTCACATCTTTATGCTCCGCATTTTCCTCAGCAGAACACGTTAAAGTCACAAGCGGCAGCTGCGGATTTGCAGATTTAGGCCAGAATTCACTGGCTTTTCGGGCTTGGAGGGAGAAATATCTCACAAAAGGGACCTTCGTCAGGAGGAAAAGAAAAAATAAATGGTTAATGCATCGATTCAAGGGAGCTGGATGCTGGGGGTCAGCAGAGCTTGACCTGCTGCAGGGCGCGGCGAGGACTGACCTCGAAGCCGGAGGTTTTCTCCTCCTCTGCTCCCATCATCAGCACCGAAACCCCTGCTTACTCCAGTCCTCATTTTAGCTGAGTTCATTTTAAATATCAGCCTCTAAGAGTTGGGGAGGGCTAATTAGCAAGCAGGAAGGGGGTGTCGGAAACTTTAATTTCACTCAGCGCAGCCAAGCTTGATGAGAATTCTGAGCTCACTATTAGCCACACACCTTTAACTCGACTCCAAATGTAGTCAAGAACACTAACGAAAGGGAAGAAGACGCAGCGCAGAAAGTGCTCGTGCCAGGCAGGCCCTGGTGTCTGAGTGCAAGGTGCTAATTGGGGATTTAGACGGGTGAGGCTGTGGCTCAACAACCCTCTGAAATGCAGAAATGCTCTTGCAGCCAAGGGGTTTGAGTATCCTGCAAAAGAAAAGAGGAAAGAGAGAGGGGGAAGAGAGAGAAGGGAAGGGCAGAAAGCAGAGGTGTCCTCCCCCTGGGCCAAGGCTGGCAGAGAGCAACCTGAGCCCTGCCAGCTCCTCGCCTGGGGCTCACACGCTGCTTCCACCTGGTCAGTAGCAAAAAGGGAATAATTTATTCCTTCTGCTGCCAGAATTGCTTCATTCCCATTTGCATGGGGTTTTTTTTTTAAGTTTTTTTTTCATTTTCATTCTCAGGACACAAATTTTTGATGGGAATGGTTGGACTTGATGAGCTGGTGGGTCTCTTCCAGCCTGGTGATTCTATGATTCTATGAAATCAGCACACGCACTGGACTGTCTCCCCTCCTGTTCCGGAGCAACGTCTCCTCAAACNCAGGACACAAATTTTTGATGGGAATGGTTGGACTCAATGATCTGGTGGGTCTCTTCCAACCTGGCGATTCTGTGATTCTATGAAATCAGCACATGCACTGGACAGTCTCCCCTCCTGGTCCGGAGTGACGTCTCCTCAACACACACACCAACAAAGTCGAACCAACAGCCTCTGCGGTCCCAATTTCCACCTCTCTCATATCACAAGCTGTTTCCAGCCCTCTGGTCTATAAAACATCTTCTCTCTCTCTCGTACCAGCACGTGTGCGAGATCCCAAACAAACTAACGGCTTGGAGAAAGGGAGGAACCTCCTTGTGCAACCCAAGAGAGTCACCGTCTTGTAGGAATCTGGAGATAAGGGGTTCTGAAGCCTTTTTGAGCCCTGCAGTCTCAAAGGCAGCTAGAGCTCCTCACTCTAGTTGTCCACCAGCCAGCTGAGTGCTGCTGAAGAGCTTTGCTGGATCCCGCTGGGGGGAGAAACCTGGGAGCCAGGAGCTGCGAGACAGGCAGGGGCAGAGAGGGACCCTCAGGGGCTGAAAGGACCCTCTGCCCCCTCCCCTGGGCTGTCCCGCTCCCAGCTGAAGTGCGCGATGCATCCCGCTCATCAGCCGGGATGTTCCACCGCGACATCATCCCAAAGCTCATCTTCGAAATGCTCCCAGGGAGGGAGGCATCAATCGCTTTCTGAAGTGGCCAACAGCTCGCTAGCTTCTCCGTTTCAAAAAAAAAAAAAAAAAAATCGGTGTTATGATTCGGGTTAGATCATTTGAATGTTCCCGTTCATTATTTTAACCCCTCTGCGCTAGACGTGGCTTCAAAGGCGCGTGTGATGCGCGCAGAGCCCTGCAGCGGGTCCCTCTCCCCTCTCCCACGCCGAGGCAGAAGGACGGATCCTGCTGACACGTCTTCCTGCCTCACCTTTCATCTGCCGAGGGGAGGACGCGGTTTCGGATCCTGCCGGTGAAAACTGTTATGAGATATCAATGGTGTAATTCTATCTACCCGCAGAACTGACAGGCGCATTTCAACAGTGCCATATTATCAATTATAAGCCTAACAGAGCGTGTTCTCCCATCTGATTGTTGGAAAAATCACTTGTCAAGGGCTGGTAAAAGACCACAGCTGCCTTCTCCGCGCAGACAGCCCTGCAAGAGACGCGAAGCTTCTGTGGTACAATGGGTTTTTCTTTCTCTTTCTTTTCATCTTCTGTGGTATAATAGAAGAGAAGTGAATAAGGTGATTTCTATAGTGTCTTTACCCCGACAATGTTTTACAAAGCGCTGAGACAGATTTGGCAGGCGCAGCGACAATGTTAATCAAACACGGCGGCCGCCGCGGGCGCAGGTACAGCTCACACGCATCCATGGCAAGAGCGGGGCCAGCCCCACAGGGCATGAACCTCCTTGACCCTCTGCAAGCGCTTTGTGCCCAGGGAATGAATCACAGAATCACAGAATAACCAGGTTGGAAGAGACCCACTGGATCATCGAGTCCAACCATTCCCATCAATCACTAACCCATGTCCCTCAGCACCTCGGCCACCCGACCCTTAAACGCCTCCAGGGAAGGGGACTCAACCCCCTCCCTGGGCAGCCTCTGACACTGCCCAGTGACCCTTTCCGTGAAAAAATTGTTCATAATATTGAGCCTAAACCTCCACTGGTGGAGCTTGAGGTCGTTCCCTCTTGTCCTGTCCCCTGTCACTTGGGAGAAGAGGCCAGTGCCCAAGGAATTCCAGTGCCCAGGCAATTCCAGCCAAGAAGAACTATTTCCAAGAGCTACGAAAGAGCCTGCATCCAGTGCCCCTCCAGTTCCCTGCACCATTGGGTCAGAAGCTGAGCTGGGACTGGTCCCCATCACCCTTCGCAGTGCCCACAACTCCTCTGCTGGACACCAACTCCTCCTCCAATGCCTCCTCCAAACCCCAGGGTGATCCTCCCTAAGACAAGCCGGGGGCCTCCCTTGGAGCCAACGAACAATAATGCTCCTCGTAACGGGCTCGTGCTTCCCCAGCGTTCTGCTTCGGTGCAAACCCATCTGCGTGGACACAATGCCGATCAGAGCCGCTTACAGACGGGGCGATGCCAATTAGAGCTACTTACAAACAGGACGGGGGGATTTCTAATTATTAAAAAGCTTTAGCGCTTTAGAAAGCTACAACGGGAAGAGTGAAAAATGAAAAGACTTAATCAGTTTTGCTTTGGAGTTGCCTCAAATTTGTAATTCAATCAAAGCTCCCGTAGCAGTGAGGATGTCTTTCCGATATTCGCAGGAGCTTTCCAGGGGCTATAATCTCTGAGAGATTTATTCATACTTTCTGCATTAGCTTAAGACTATTTTGGAAGAAACATCGCTCCCTCCTTCCCTCCCGTCAGCGCAGCTCCAGAGAAGATATTAATATTAAAACAATTCAATTACTACGACTTGGGGAGAACACGGGGCCTGGGGAAAGGGCTGTTGGTTACGCCGTGCCGCGACGGCCCTCTCCTCCTGTCCCGATATCCCCAAGTTGTTGTTGAGAAAGAGTTGACTGAAGAGCTGTTGGAGATCACTAGGAGAGGGAGCTCAGCTCAGTCTTCTTACAAAAAGCAGCTCGGGGTACTGAGCTGCCATTTCACAGAATCATTTGGTTAGAAAAGACCTCTGAGATCGTTGAGTCCAACCGTACCTACTGAACCACATCCCTGAGCATCTTATCTACTCAGCTTCTGAACCCCTCCAGGGGTGGGGACTCCACCACTGCCTCGGGCAGCCTGTTCCAGTGCCTAAGAACCCTTTCGGTGAAGAAATTTTCCGCAAAACCTAATCTAAACCTGCCCTGCCATGACTTGAGGCCATTTGTAAGACCTGAGATCCCACTGAGACCCCAGGTAATCCCAGGGCTTCCCAGCACCAGTGGGAGCTGTGCACCCCGACTATCATCGCCCTCCTCTGCTCAGTGTCCTGCACCTTCCCACCGCCTCCGTCTCCTCCCAGCCCAAACGCTTCCTCCTGCTTCAGGAACCATGAGCTCCTTGCACCAAATATAGGCAGCACCCCCATATTTCAGGTGTCTCTGAACAGGGACACGGCTCTGAGGGGGCTTAGGAAGACCAGTCCCAAAATCCTGCCTCTCAGGATGGGTGGACGAGGTGCTGAGGGACATGGGTTAGTGATTGATGGGAATGGTCGGACTTGGTGATCCGGTGGGTCTCTTCCAACTTGGTGATTCTGTAATTCTATGATTCTATCAGCAGCTCTGCAGAAAGCAGCTGGGCTGGGGGCTGGGAGGAGGAGCAGGACCACTTTGGGGAGAAGGCTGGGGAGTACTTTGCACTTCAAAGGGCACATCAGCTCCTTCCCTCACCAGATCACAAGGAAGAAGGAATAGCAAGGCTAGAGGACAGATTAACCTTCCTTCTCCCTCCTGCTTCCTTGTTCAATCCAATCCATCCTTCCCACGCCAGCTAATTAAACATGAAACAAGAAGGGGAGGGGTGTGGTGTGTGTGGAGGTTCATCAGCTCCAACTGTACGTGCAGTAATTCTGCCTCTTCAGCCTTAGAGGAGGAAAAACTCTAGTGATGCTGGTGCTGCAGAGAGAAATACGGCACAGGCCAGAGAGGGACCTGCCTGGTGCCTGCTCTGCCGCATCTTCCTTTCGCAAAGCCAAGCTGAGGATCCCTCCCGTTGAGTTTGGTGCTGTTATTTTTTATTGCGCTGAGCATAAGGATGTAGTCACAGCAATCAAACTAAAACCCATCGCTCCTGACTGACACTGGTGCAAGAGATGGATGTCGAGCTGCCTTCTGGATAAGAGGATTGGCCAGGAGCTGAGCTGGGGGTCTCTCTCTGCTGTGAGGGGTTGTTCAGCCTGGAGAAGCTCCAGGGAGAACTTGGAGCAGCTTCCAGGACTGAAAAGGGGCTCCAGGAAAGCTGGGGAGGGTCTCTGGATCAGGGAGGGCAGGGATAGGATGAGGGGGAAGGGTTTTCAGCTGAAAAAGGGGAGATTGAGATGAGATCTTGGGAAGAAAGGGTTTACTCTGAGGGTGAGGAGGCCCTGGAACAGGTTGCCCAGAGCAGGGGTGGCTGCTCCATCCCTGGAGGGGTTCAAGGCCAGGTTGGATGGGGCTTGGAGCCCCTGATCCAGTGGGAGGTGTCCCTGCCCATGGAACTGGCTGGGCTTTGAGGTCCCTTCCAACCCAAACCATCCTGTGATTCTACAATAAATCCAACACACGACCTCGCATTGCTAGGGAGAAAACCCGTTGTCGCAGGAGGACAGCTCAGTTAGTTCCTAAGATGTGCCACGTGCTGACACCTTCTGTCAAGGGATGTTCACTAGTGTTGATTATGCTAACGAGGTCAGGGCCGCAGACTGAGACCTGACAAGCTCATTGGAAACGAAGCCTCAAATTCCTCGCAGCTGCCAGGCCCACTGAAAAAAAAGGAGTCAGAAGCAGCACGAGATCGAACCGCAGGCAGAGAAGAGGGATCACGTTTTGAAATGGAAGAGCCAGACACCCAGCTGTCACACCCAGCCGTACGTCTCTATCCATACATCCCAGATCTGTGACACCTCCAGCTCTCGATATCAACAGCCGCATAGGAAAGCGTGAGAGGTCTTTGAAAGCAGAAGAACGGCGCTGTGATGAGAATGTTTTATCTTTCTCTCTGGCTCTCGGGGGGCAGCAGGCTGGGAGCTGTGATACGTGCAAAGAAGCTGCCAGCAGAGGGAAGGAAGGTACCAGCGAGGGAATATCTATTTCCCTGCGGACACTGCTCTTCTTCCAGCTTGCCAGTGGCAGCGAGCGCCTGCTGCACGCGTGTGCGTGCGCCAGCAGCCTGCACGGGATAAAATGTGCCTTTAGGAGAATCTCCCAGCAGAGGGGTAAAGCCATCCTAGCGACACAGCCTGGCTCAAGGTGCCCCGGCAAGAAAATGAGCTGGGAGCTTGCTCCGAGGTGCTGCTCTACCCTGCGCCCTCTCCATGTGCAGGGTGCGCTCCCAGTGAGCCACGGAACTCCGTGTGCCAGCAGAGATGCTAAAGGGGCAGCTCCTTCCAGACCCACAGGCAGCAAGAGGAGCTGCGAGCGTGGGGAAAGGCCAAGACCTAATTTACTACCAGGTAACACGGACTTTGTGACTGTAAATTTCTATTTTTAACCTAACGATGCGTCTGTTCCGTGCATTTTGCTGATAGGACCTCATCAGGGGGGTTTGTTACAGCAAATTCAAACACGACTGCACCGCACGGGGTTGAGCTGCCCAGGATGCTCTCCGGATCCTCTACAACACGAACGCAGATGGCCTGACCTCCCCTCTCAGAAAAAAACCTGGAATAAAGAGACTTTGCAAAGTGGGACGAGATCTTCAGAAGAGAACCAGTTTTCTTTTGAACGTGTATGAAGCACAACGCATTGTTACATACCAGAGATTCAGGAATACAACTCGCTGCTCCCCACGCCGGCACTTCAATGTGTTTATTGTCAGAGAGGCAGCTCAGAGAAATGAGCCACCTCTGCCACTCCAGGCTTTGCTTGCTTATAAAAAAAGCAGAAAGTTTTTTTTCTGTTATTGTCATCCAGCCCATCCTCCAAGCCCAAGTCTTGCCCTCCCTCCCCTCCCCAGAGCACCTGCAGAACCAGCCTCCAAAGGGACCGAACGCAACTTCTGCTGATTTTGAGTCATTTTTGCTGAGGAATAAGCAAGCACAAAGCAAGAAAGAGCAGAGCTCCAACAGCCAGAACTCACTGCTGGCTTTTGGGAACTGGTGCCTCCATCTGGGAAGGGACAAAGGTGACGAGTGGCTCCGGTGACACAGGTCAGCGCCTGCAGCGAGCACCTTCACAGCACTCAGTCACCCCCCAAAAAGCCACTCGCATTGGAACAAACTTAAACAGAAGCTGCAAAGTGATTTGTTGGCTTCTTTTGCTACTGGCCCAGTACTATCTGGATTTTAATTCATCCAGGAAAGGATCCCTTAGGGTTTTTTCTTGTTGTTGGTTTATGTTTATTTGGTTTTGATATAACACACACCTCAGTCCTAGCTTTTTTATTATGATTCCTACATGCTATTCACAAAGAAATATTTCCATACCTACATCTACCAACGTGGCAGATAAGTGCAGGTACAGAGAGGGAGGCAGATGGACAATCTGCTTGGCTCTGGCTACAGAAAGGCTGCCAGCGGCTACCAAGGTAAGAGAAAGGCGGCCAGTAAGGATTCTGAGGGTAGATGCCTCTCCCTGTTGACAGGTTTCGAGGAGATGGGGCTGAAGCCCAAACTCAACATCAGAAACACAAGAGACGTTCACAGCTCGGCGCTGCCTAAGTCTTTTTCCAGGCTGAGGTGAGCGCTCCGACCAGGTCACATCCCCTTAGAGGGAGCATCACATCTGATCACAGCCTAATTAACATCACACCACACGATAACTAAAAATGAAGTTAATAAACATATTCCCGACTGATGCGGCATGTGTACTGACAACCAACGCTGATTTTTCCTAGAACATCCATAAGTAAGAAGCTGTGACACAGGAAAACCTCAGAAATGTTCCTTTGCAAAGAGTTCCTGGCTTTGGCCTCCTTCACAAGAACAGTAAGATTTGGGGGGGTTTGTGTGCTAAAAACCAATTTATCCTGTCGCAATCCGCTATCTAGAGATGAGGATTAGGTAAATAAAGCCAGCCTCCACATCTGTATGCACCTGAAGCCGTGTTTGTGCTCGGAGAGGCAGGACTGGCAGCTACTCAAGTGCTGGAAATGCCCCTTCAGGTCCAGGCTGGCTTGGCTGCGGCAGCCTGGCTCAGCAGCTCCTTGGAGGGAGCTCTTGATTCACAAGCTTTGCTAACCCAGAGGCAGGGGGTATTTTTAAGGCAGCACGATGACTTCAGAAAAGACAACCGGCATGATTTGACAGGAATAGAAACAAGGGAGCGAGGTGCATTAACAGCAGGAAATTGCAGAGAGAAAGAGTTTGCAACAGGCGGCAATCCTCATGTCCCATTGCAACCGGGGATTAAGCGTGCATGAAGATAAGGGATAAATATGCAGATCGGATCTGGAAACTAAAGATCTGCCTAAAAACAGTTTCACCATCTTCAATCCTCCTGCATCCGTGCTGCTTCTTGAAGCCACCTTGAAGGTACCTGCTCTCACCTCGCAGGTATTTGTTGGTTTCACAGGATCACAGAATCACCAGGTTGGAAGAGACCCATCGGATCATTGAGTCCAACCATTCCCACCAAACACTAACCATGACCCTCAGCACCTCGTCTACTCGTGCCTTAAACCCCTCCAGGGAAGGCGAATCAACCACCTCCCTGGGCAGCATATTCCAATGCCCAGTGACCCTTTCCATAAAAAACTTCCTCCTAATCTCTAGCCTAAATCTCCCCTGGCAGAGCTTGAGGCCATTCCCTCTCGTCCTGTCCCCTGTCCCTTGGGAGAAGAGCCCAGCTCCCTCCTCTCCACAACCTCCTCTCAGGCAGTTGCAGAGAGCAATGAGGTCTCCCCTCAGCCTCCTCTTCTCCAGGCTAAACACCCCCAGCTCTCTCAGCCGTTCCTCATCAGGCCTGTTTCCACCCACATGCATGAAGAATCCCCTAAGGATGAAGGGCAGCACAGTCATCAGCAGTTTCTCTGATGTTTTCTGACTGTCCCAGAGGTGAAACACACCCAAAAATATGCTTGGACAAAGAAAAGAGCTTCCTTGGGCACAAAACCTTACCTGCAAGTTCATAGAATCACGGAATGGTTTGGGTTGGAAGGGACCTCGAAGCCCACCCAGTCCCACGATACCTTGAAAATGCCAAGCACAACGGTTCTGAGCTGGAAGGAAATGAATTACCAAATAATTTACACTAATTGCCCCCCTCCCCGCTGCAGCACTGGCTGTTCGGGACGCGCTCGCAGCAGCAAACGAGCTGGAGCGCCCTTCGCTGCCCTTGCACCCACGGCTGATCACCACGTGGGGCCTCGCTGGAAGCAGCAGGGTTGGAAGAGAAGACAAAGGCAGCGCCACGGAGAAACAATAGCTCGAAAAATAGCCCTGCAGCCCTTGTGCTGAGGAACAATGTACGATTCAATGCGAGTGGCAGGCAGCCACATCTCTATTTCACCCGGCGCATCTCCGCACAGCCCATTTCACTCGGACAGCATGGAGAGATAAGCAATTAGAGCCTAATCAATAACCCTCCCTGCTTCGAGCCACTTAATTGGCATCCCAGAGTCAAGGGGAAGGTGAAACTGGGTCTTTGAAAGCAAACAGAGCAAGAGTCCCCAGGTACCGGGTTTAACGAAGTACAAACAACTCCCAGGGCAGGATGTTCTGCTTCAAATCCAAATTTTGTTCGATACCGGCAGAGACGGCAGCGACGGGAGGGAGACGCGGGTTCGGGGCTTTGCCAAGTGTGCGAATCTAAAGCACCTCCCTGGCACAGATCCCCACAAACATGATTTCAGAGCATCCTCTGGGGATGCCTCCAGGCTCTCTGGTAAAACCCAGCATCTCCTGTCAACCTTGGCCCTCGGAAAAGCACAGAGCGCAGCTGTTTGCAAGGATGCAGCTGGCTGCCACGACCGGACACATCTGCCAGGCCGGTGTGAGCTCCATCATCAGCCTCCCCCGGGTGTCACACCTCCTCTGACATCTGAGCACCCACCGACTCGCACGCCACCCGAAGAGCAGGGCCGCATCACACCCACCCCAGCCTGGACAAGCGGCACGCAGGCTCCTTTCCTCACCGGCCACCAGCAGCAGCTGAAATGGGGAAAGGTCCAGGCAGGACTGAATCGGCACCACTTACCATCCCCAAAGGATCTCCCCGTTCCAGATCTTTCACCAGCCAACCAGGGGATTTGATGCGAAGCCACCTTTCCTCCATCCCAGCGCCGCTCAGGCCCTCCCAGCCCCAGTCATGCCGGCTCTTGACCTAAATTCCCTAAAATAATTTGCATACCAGACAGAAAACAAGTGTGGGAGGTTTGTCTTGGAGGTCATTTACTAAATCTCGATAGTTCATAAATAACTAATTCAGGAGGAGCTATCCTGCCTCGAAACCAGTGCCTGTAGAGTCCGTGAGAGTATTTTTCTTCTCTTGATGGACGGGATTGAAAAAGAAATTCATTAACCACAGACTACACTTCTGTTTAAATTCTCTCCAGAATTGTTGTGGCTTCATACCAAAAGACCTTGGCTTTTATGAGGACTGTGGGTTTTTTTCCGTGAAGACAACCACCTCATTAAGCAAGCATTCTCCTGACGGAAAAAAAGGGCAGAGGAAAATCTGAATTGACCCCTGGCTACTCAAGATGCATTTCTCTAAAACGTATACATGCTTAATCCTAAGTGTGTGCTTAAGTTTACTCCTGCTCGACCTGCTAGGCACACACCATCAGCGAGCAAACTCACGTGGAGCACAGCAGAGGAGCTTAATGACCAACAGGTCAGATCCCCGTCCTTCGTTAACTGCCTCATTGCTGCTGAAAGCGAGGACGGATCATCCCATTGTTCCAGCTGAGGATACACCCTGTGCTTTCCTGCTGAAGCACTAGAGGGACGTGTTCAAGGGCAGGTTGGATGGGGCTTGGAGCCCCTGATCCAGTGGGAGGTGTCCCTGCCCAATGCAGAGGGGTAGAACTGGATGGGCTTTGAGGTCCCTTCCAACCCAAACCATTCCATAATTCTCGATCGCAGCGGTGCCTTTGGCCACCCCCAGACCAGCGCTCGTCCTGGTGGCAGCAGCGGGATGGAGATGCCGCATCCATCAGTGATCTCATGTTTTACCATTTCATAGAATCATAGAATCACCAGGTTGGAAGAGACCCACCNCTCCCCTGGTGGAGCTTGAGGCCATTCCCCCTCGTCCTGTCCCTTGGGAGAAGAGCCCAGCTCCCTCCTCTCCACAACCTCCTCTCAGGCAGTTGCAGAGAGCAATGAGCTCTCCCCTCAGCCTCCTCTTCTCCAGGATAAACACCCCCAGCTCTCTCAGCCGTTCCTCATAAGGCTTGTTCTCCAGCCCTTTAAGTCTGCACTTCAGCCTCAGCCTGGAATGTCCTAGAAGTGAAAAAACCTGCTGTGGTTGTGTGAAGGGAAGCCCAGAGCCAGCCCAGGCAGGAGCTGATGCTCCCAACACACTCTTCTCCCTCCCCTTCTCCCTCCCCATGCTGAAACCTCAGCCCCAGAGTGGGGACGCGTCAGGGTGGCAGAGCTGCTGCTCTTTACAGACGTGTCGCTCTGCTTCGCTTGTCACCGTACACTCCACCTAGGAGATAAACAGGCAGGAATTGGAGGCAGAAAGGAAAAAAAATATCTTAATATATCAAGTTGCTAGAGGGAGGCAGCTTCAGAGAGCCTGAGAGACAGAACGTCAGCAGCAGCTCCGGGGTAAACGCTCCCCTCTTGCACAGCCAAGAGCCTACGTGGGCTGAGCTCAGCTGGAAGAGGCACCTCGGCAGCTGGGTCTGACGCAGCAGCACAAACCCCATCAGGATAGAGGAGAGACCAGGGACTGAGGCTAACGGGGATGGCAGCATGAGAAGGTTTAATGTCACTGGACTGAAAACAGAGGGCAAGAAACCCCTGGGACGCAAGGTGGGGAATGGGAGTCACACCATGAGGTGCTGCAGGAGGAGAAGCTGCTTCCACTGAGGCTGCAAACAGCATCCAAAGCAACGAATGGATTGTTCTAACAGAATATGGGAGCCAGGATAGGATCAATCCATGCCCTGAGGTGCTGGCAGACTGGGAAAAGAAGCATTTTCTAAATCCTTACAGCTCTTCCAAGACACAAACCACGATCCCAGCTAAACGGGGACCATGAGCACCGTCTGCCTCCACCCTTCTCCCCTCCTGCGACACTTAACATTTCAAGAGAAGAAAATATTTATCCTCGAGCTTTTTTGTACAAGCTGGCATGATTTACGGAAACATTTGCCAATAAACACCAGAACGGGGAGGCTGGTTTTTTTCCAGCCTTCCCACAGTGGAGCACTAGAGGAAACAATAACGGGCCCGGGGATTGTCACCGCGGGACTCCTCCTGCCAATTACTCTGAGTTACAAGTTTCAGTTATGGGATGTAAAATAATTAATTTCACGAGGTCCAAGAAAAATCGCTCGCTCTGTATGAAGAATCTTCTTCCTCTGGCTTTTCGTGCCAACACGATGTATAACGAGTCGAGTTTTGAAAAGTGCTCTGCAGGCTCCACGTATCAGAGTGCTTCATTGCTTCCCCTGCTTGCCATGATCTTAATAACAGAGACAGGTCCCCGGGGTCATAAGGACCAGGTGGACGTTCCCTTTCTGCCCACAACCCCGTGGCAGGAACAAGACTCTCGTTCGGAAGGAGCACGGCGTGAAAACAAAAAGCTTTTAGCAACAGCTTTTGGAAATCTGTCATAGAAGCTTTAGCTTAATGAAAATAAAAAATCAAATTAAAGACCTGCAAGCTCTTCCTTGGGATTTTTTCAAGTGATGAGATTTAATTAAAAGGAAGGAAGCAAGAAAAAAAAAACCAAAAAAAATTTAGCATTGTGTAGAGTAAAGGAATAACCCAGAAATGGAACCGAATTAAGGTCAGCGTGGAGAGGCTGGAAGGAAAGAATGGAATCGTGTGTCCCTGTGGGGTGAGACGTCTCTCAGGGTCTGGTGGCACCATCTGCCAGAAGAGGCTGAGCTATTGTTTCAGGCTGGAGCAGCGTCCTCAGGCCTCTCTAATTTAACTGAGATGGAGAGAGTGGAGAGCTGGGACACAAGGAAGAAAATGACTCCTAGCACCACGGTGTGAGAGGAACCAAGGAGTTTGTTCTGCTGGCACAGTTGCAGCGAACCACGTCATCAACCAGAAGATCTGGACACCATCTGATGGAGCACAGCCAGTGTCCGCTCTGAGCAAGGAGTCTTCCCTCCAGCACGTAGTCACGCAGTTAGAGGCTCCATCACAGCGTGTGTGTGTATAAGCAGGATTTCCCCACCATGAGCAGCAGAGTCTCTGCAAACCAAGATGCTGTAAAAGCAACAGAAACAAATAAACCCCAGAGCTCCGACTGAGTACTTAGAATCATGGAATCACCAGGCTGGAAGAGACCCACTGGATCACTGAGCCCAACCATTCCCATCAATCACTAACCCATGTCCCTCAGCACCTCGTCCACCCGGCCCTTAAACCCCTCCAGGGAAGGGGACTCAACCCCCTCCCTGGGCAGCCTCTGACACTGCCCAGTGACCCTTTCTGTGAAATATTTTTTCCTAATGTCCAGCCTGAACCTCCCTCAATGAAGATCTGAAACGTGTAGAAGGATCAGGCCACGTTTTTGGATCCAAACTAGGTCGCATTTGCTTCCAAAGCCAAAAACACGCTCTTGTTCCAACACCACAGGATAAACAGAAGCCTCTCCATCACCATGGAGCATTCTTCAGGCTGATGTTCCTTTCAGAGCACAGTCCCTCTCATGTGTAAATGCCGTGGCAGGCTGAGGATTCAGGAGTGGAGGGTTAATGTAATAATGTTTTGCAAAATGAGAAAAATAATCAAATAAACTCTCAAATGGAAATGCTGGCATTCATTCCCAACAGGGCCGTGTCAAAAAAGGAGATTATAATTACCTGTAAGCCTCACGACGGCAAATGCACTGTCCCAGGGGAGTTTTACCTCCATAAATTAAAGATATCCTAATTTACAAGTGCCGGCTCCATTAAACCCTACAAAACTACTGCCACGATCCTGTAAAGCGCAGAGCCCTGTCATCCTTCACCCAGACCTCGAAGCGCTTGTGTGTGGCCTCTCCAGGTGATTAGAAGTAAAAGCTCTGCAGTCAAGTGTGATTTTTCCACTTGAAACTCAGGCAGGGTATGATAAGCAGCAATGCCAGACGACTGCAGCTACGACGCGATCCTTACCTGGAGGATCTCAAAACACATTTCAGCGACTGCAGAAAACAAGATCATTACAGAATCATTGAACAGTTTGGGTTGGAAGGGACCTGAAAGCCCATCCAGTCCCACCCCTGCCACGGGCTGGGACACCTCCCATGGGTTCCAGTTGCTCCAAGCGCCATCCAACCTGGCCTTGGACACCTCCAGGGATGGGGCAGCCACCCCTGCTCTGGGTAACCCTCACAGTAAAACATTTCTCCCCAAGATCTCACCTCAATCTCCCCTCTTTCAGCTGAAAACTGTTCTCCTCATCCTATCCTTGCTCTCCCTGGTCAAGAGCCCCCTCCCCAGCTTTCCTGGAGCCCCTTTCAGCCCTGGAAGGCTGCTACATCATCCATCAGCAATCACTAACGTGATGGGAACACGATGATCTTGCTTTGCTTGCAACAGACCTGCGCAGCCCCAAGGAAGAGGAGTCAACATCCATCAGTGTGTTGTGCTTCCACCTCTGGAAGGCCCAGCAGGAATCCACGATGGTGTCAGGCAGCAGGACCTGATGGGATTCCTCCTCTTGCTGCTGAGCCAGAAAACCTTATGGATATTTTGATGTGATTACAGGTGTTACGGGACAGCGAGCAGGACAAGAGGGAGGCTGAAACAGGGGAGCAGGGAAGACCCACACATTTTCAGGCTAACAGTCGCTACAGGAAGATGCTCCAGACAGAAGGAGCGGCGGAGCAGAAGGGTCTCTTGCAACTGGGAACAGGTGGCAACCAGTGTTAGAGAGACTGTGGAGATAAGAGCCCAGCACAGGCTTCGTTACTGGCATTGATTCGCCATGGCGAGTATTTAGCTATGATTGCAGCAGGTGTCGGAACAAACCCCTTCAATTAGATCAAGGCCTTGAGAGACTCTTCGGAGAGGATGATAAAATCAAGAGAGCCATTTCATGCCAGACCTGCTTGAATCCAGCCCTGCTGGGCCTCAAGCTCTGACAGATCTCAGCTCATCCGACTTGTGTTTTATTCAAGGACCTCCTCATTCTTATCGCTTTTCTCCTTCGCTGTGGAATTTCTAACATTTCGAATATAACCAGCTGTAGCCAAACCCCTGTTTCCTCAGCTTTCCTCCTCATTGCTGCTGCTGCTTCATTTTTTAAGTCTTCAGGCATTGAACAAACAAACCCGCTGCTGTTTTTCCACCCAGCTCTGTCCCCTACGCTCACCAACAAGCGAAAATAAACATTTTCTATATATTAAAAGAAAAGTTTAATCAAATAGCGCTTTCCTAGATGCCTGCTCGCACTCCACAGTATGAAATTAATTCCGGAGAGAGTCTCGCTGAACTCCGAGACCTGACAAACTTCTCATTCTGTAATCATTTTTCAGGAGGAAGGGAAAACAAAATACATAAACCAGACAAATGGAAATATCACTAATCCCGTCATGGCCGCAGAGGAAAGGGTAATAAAGAGAAATATGACAGAGTGGAATTTTTCGGCAGTGACTCTGCTCGAGCTCTTCATCTCGGGTGTTTTCCAGCCTCACCTGGGGGAAGGCAGCTCCGCGCGTGGAGGTGAAGGTTCTGCTGTCGACTCGCAGGAGCTGGTACCACCCATCGCATCTCGCACTTAGAAGCAGAGTGAGGAGAAGCACTAGGAGCTGTCAGCACCATTCTGGATACGTGGAGATGTGTGCATTTTAGTTATAGGAAAGGGTTATTTTCAACGTAGGAAGATGATTTTCAATTTTAATGGCAAGGAAAAGCTTGACTAGCAGTAAAAGTCACCACATTTTTCACAGAAAGGGTGATTGGGCAGTGTCAGAGGCTGCCCAGCGAGGGGATTGAGTCACCTTCCCTGGAGGGGTTTAAGGTGCGGGTGGATGAGGTGCTGAGGGACATGGGTTAGTGATTGATGGGAATGGTTGGACTCGATGATGCGATGGGTCTCTTCCAACCTGGCGATTCTGTGATTCTATGATTCTACATTATCACCGAATATCCTGAGTTGGAAGGACCCACAGGGATCAGGCAGTCCAGCTCCTCTCCCTGCAGAGGACACCCCAACATTCACACCATGAGGGTGTTGGCCAAACGCTTCTGGGATATCGTCAGGCTTGGGGTCCTGCCTGCTTCTCTGGGAGCTGTTCCAGAGCTCCACGACCCTCGGGAGAAGAACCTTCTCCTATTATCCAACCTAACCCTGAGTATCCGTGTGTGCTTGGTGCAGATCGGCTGTTGGACGCTCACGTACCATTTACACAGTCGCAATCCTGGCCTTAAACATATGCTTAACTGTAAGCAAAATGCTGAAATGCTGTGATGAATTGAGGCTCTGCAGAAAGAATATAATCTATCCTTTCCTAACACAGACTCATTAAAACATTATTGATTCAACGACAACCACAAACCACCAATAAATCAGTCCCGCAATTACGCCGTGTCCATCTCCGCAGTGAAGAGCTTGTGCTCCCTCACTCAAGGCTGCGGCCGCAAATGAGTGACACCCACCCCACCCGCCCCCACGAAAAATCCAAGCCACAAGCTTCACAGAAGCCCCAGTCCTGTCAGCAGAATTCCCACATCCACCAATTACAGTGAGAGGGAAAAATAAAAGGGAAGAAGTTCTTGTCTCTACAGCCCCTCCTCACTCTGGCACCCAAGAATCACCGGTGAGACCCATCATAGAATCATAAAATCATAGAATCACCAGGTTGGAAGAGACCCACCGGATCATCGAGTCCAAAATCAGCCCTTTAACGAAGTAATTGGCATCATTCTCTGGGGAAGGATTCAAGAGATCGCAGAGAGAAAAGCCATTTTTTAATTCTGTTTATTTGTTTTAAGTCTTTGCTCATTTATGGCCTCAAACTCCACCAGGGGAGCTTCAGTCTGGACATTAGGAAAAAAATTCTCATGGAAAGGGTGATTGGGCAGTGTGAGAGGCTGCCCAGGGAGGGGGTTGAGTCCCCTTCCCTGGAGGGGTTTAAGGGCCGGGTGGACGAGGTGCTGAGGGACATGGGTTAGTGATTGATGGGAATGGTTGGACTCGATGATCCGGTGGGTCTCTTCCAACCTGGTTGTTCTGTGATTCGATGATTCATTTAAGAACTTTTGTCTCGGTGGTTAAAGAACAAATCTTTCACCTGTTGCGAAGGGAAAAAGCAGCATCACTTGCTCTGCAAAGTAGCTAGAAAACTCCCAGGAGTCCAAATGATTTATTCTCTCTGTGGTCCCGCAGACTCCTCTTCTATTAAAAAATGGGTGAAGTTTAGCCCTCTGAAAATTAATTGCTGACAACTTTCTCTTATGATGTATATCTCTGGAGGGTTTGTTGGCAACTGATAGTTGCTGCTCTGCACATCTGTACTAAATACTGTCTGCTGGCCATAAATCCTGCCTGCTCCCTTGAGCCACGCACGCCTCTCGCCCCATATATATTCTGAATGGAAATGGAAACCAGCCGGAGAGGCAGGGGGAGAGGGGGATGAACCAGGCGAGCAGCCATTTCACAGCCAGCTCCAGGCACCCCGCAAGCCACTCAACCTCCAAAAAACGAGGGAGGTTGAAGACAGACAGCAAGAGCTTATTGATGATCTGGGGTGACCATCAAGATGCTCCAACAATAAAATCGCTTCAATTGCTGCTTCACGCATGCAGGTTAAACCTCCTCCAGCTTGCACCATCCTTTCAGTTCTTCCCCTTCTCCCCTTTATGGCCGGAGGCAAAAGGAAAAGCTACTTTTGATGCAAAGGGAAGGGAATTTTGATAGGAATGGTTGGACTTCATGATCCAGTGCGTCTCCTCCAACCTGGTTGTTCTATGATTCTATGAATTAAAACCCAGCAAAGCCACCACCAAGCAAAACCTCTTAAATCCCACGCTCAGAATGCTCAGAACTTCTTTTGAATGGGACAGGAGAAGCAATGGATGAAAACTGGAACAAGGAACCAGTATTTCTAGCCACAAAGCCGAGGTTACGTGATAACGGCTTTCGTGCCACCAGCCTGGGGGGATCTCAAGGGGAAGGATAACAACCAGCTCAGCTCATGCAGGCCAAGAGCCTCATCTGAGATGATTTATTTTGTCGTATATAATCCTTGTTGGCTTGATGGGAATCTCACCAGCTTGAGAGAAACCTGGGGTCTAAAGATCTTTGGCATCTGAGAGTGGCAGCAGCATCCATCACACCTACAGATTTTTTTAACCAGCCCACAAATATCATTTCAATTTTCTTAACAGTTGATACTTCTGCAGGTAAGGAGGAACCAGCAAGGGGTGCATCCCAACACCTGGCTATGCTCCAAGTTATCATTTTTTTGCCATGGTTAGTGTGGGTTATTACTTTTGATCTTCTCATCTCACCTCTGGAAGAGGAGACAGTTCTGCTGCAGTCACTCATGCCAGGAGGGAAGCGCCGCTCTCACTCCACTGCTGGAAAGTCAGCACTAACTTACTCATCCACCACGTTCTAATCTCTTCTCAACGGTTTGGAAACCAAACCTCGATGCAGCTGGGAGCTGAGGCTCAGGGAAGCATCACCCGTCCTCTGAAGACACAAACCAGGACGAAGAAGTTTTCGCTGCTGAGCGTGTTTTAAAGATAATATTTTGCTCTCGAGTAGAGCCTTTCTTCCAGAAAGCAGACGCAATGAGGGCATGAAACAGCAGGGAAGAAGAGTTGTTTAGCATATAAACAGGAATAATAATATTAAAATGAGTAATGGAAAACTGAAGCAGAATATTAGGGGAAATATCCACCATGGAGCATCACTGCCAGTCTCTGATCTGGAGAACAGAAGCGTCACTCCCGTCCTGCTCTGTAAAGCGTCAAGAGTGACCAAAAAGCCAACATTTTGGGTCAATCCAATAGTCACGAACACGCAGCCGAGGCTGCTGAGAGCAGCTCCACCACCTGAGAGAGCTGGGGGTGTTTAGCCTGGAGAAGAGGAGGCTGAGAGGAGACCTCATTGAGAGGAGGTTGTGGAGAGGAGGGAGCTGGGCTCTTCTCCCAAGGGACAGGGGACAGGACGAGGGGGAATGGCCTCAGGCTCCGCCAGGGGAGATTTAGGCTAGAGATTAGGAGGAAGTTTTTTATGGAAAGGGTCATTGGGCATTGGAATATGCTGCTCAGGGAGGGTGTTGATTTGCCTTCCCTGGAGGTGTTTAAGGCACGAGTAGACGAGGTGCTGAGGGACATGGGTTAGTGTTTGATAGGAATGGTTGGACTCGATGATCCAGTGGGTCTCTTCCAATCTGGTGGTTCTATGATTCTATGATTCTATGATTCCCAACCCTTGGGGTCAGTCGTAACATCTCCTCTTCCAGTGTGGAGAGGACAGAGGGAGCTGGAGCTTCATCCTCCTCTTCCCTCCCCGTGGAGAACCGGTGTCCCTGCTCTGTACAGCGACCAGCTCTGCGCTTTCTCACCTGCAAAGCCTGCGACGTTCCCCTTCGGTAGCTGCCCCAGGAACATAAACCAGACACGTTCGTGCAGAGAGAACGACAAAGATTAAGCTTCGTGTTCTATTTCCTTCCTCTCAGGTAATTTTTATGCCAAGAAGACATGCAGATATACAAGGAGCGGAATGCAGCTCCACAATAAACCAACGACAGGTAGAACCAAGCCATTTTAGAAGCGATAGCAATTTTACAAAGAAAAAAAACTTAAAATATAAATAGTTATAGCAGGAGCACATATGGTACAGTCTCTTTTACTAATTAGTTTTCAAAGCTAGTTGTGGAAATTAAAGGTGATAAGCAGCCTTTCTCTTTCAGGATCTAAAAATATTTGAGAAACTACAAGAGAGTTATTGCAGAATATTTAAGGAGAGATTTGAAGTCACTGACTTTCAGCACGGCGTACGCTTCTTTAAGTGAGTAGTCACAGCCTATATCCCCACAGATATAAAGGATTATCATTCATTTCACCCTGGTTTTAAACTAGACATCCTAGAGAACTTTTTAGAAAATAGATTTATCATCTTCTTTTGTCCCCACGTGTGCCCGGGGAGGTTCTCAGCCCGGAGAGATGCTCACAGGCATCAACCGGGAGGTCCACAGGCATCCCGACGTCCAATTTCTAATCATCTATATCTGGTTCCATCAGCTCTCCGCTCAGCTCCCAAATATTAATCAATCTCCAGCTCCTGTTTTGCGGAGCAGATAAAGCAAAATGTTGCTCTTCCCGTTTCTCTCTAGGATCACAGATGGTAGGTGACATCGCAGCGGAGCGAACAACTGCATCCGCTCCCCCGACCATCCATTATTCAAAGAGGGGAAGCGATACGCGGTGCCAGAGCTCTCGCCCCCGAATTCGTTGTTGTGTCTGGCATATTAAGTTCTCAAAAGCAGGAGGAAGACGGATGGTTCGGAATTGTTCTTTTCCAGCCCAAACACAATTGATCCTCACGATTGTAGCATCACCAGTAGAACCCTGAGCGAGCTTTCAACAATTATCAAACCAGCATTTTCAGGAAAGCTGGGGAGGGGCTCTTGATCAGGGAGGGCAAGGATAGGATGACAGAGAAGGGTTTTTAGCTGGAAGAGGGGAGATTGAGATGAGATCTTAGGCAGAAATGTTTTGCTGTGAGGGTGGGGAGACCTTGACCCAGGTTGCCCAGAGCAGGGGTGGCTGCCCCATCCCTGGAGGGGTTCCAGGCCAGGTTGGATGGGGCTTGGAGCCCCTGACGCAGTGGGAGGTGCCCCAGCCCATGGCAGGGGTGGCACTAGATGGGCTTTGAGGTCCCTTCCAACCTAAATAATTCCATGATTCTATGATTCAGGGGAAAAAAAAACCCTGCAGGTTTGCATAGAAAGAATTTACTGCATAAGAAGAACTGTTCTGGCATTCACCAAGAAAGGCATCTGGAGAAAGTCAAAAATGAAGAATGGTTTTCCTTCCCGGTGGATCACGAAACACTGCAGGGAAAACAGGCCTGCCACGAGGAGAAAAGCTCGAAAGACTCTCTGCAAAAACACCACCTCCCTTTTCCCTGCGGCTCCAGCGAGGAGCCATCGCCAGCCCCTCCTGGCTGCGAACCATCCAGCAGAGCTCCCCAGCGCAGCAGCCTCCCCGCGCAGGGCACGGGAGGAGAACGGCCTTGGATCCCTGGGAAATCAGGTGCTTCAGGCAATTTATTGCATTTCAAAGAGATGAAACAGTACCAAAAAAAAAAAAAAAAATCAATGAGACTAACTTGAAAAATGGTCCCAAGTCGTAAATCCCATCTTGCACCACTGAAGCCGGGCTCGGTCTCCGCTCCATCTCCTTCTCTCCAGTTACAGGGGAGTTGGACTTCCCGGATTCAAACGTATTTTAAAGATGCCTAGAGACAACCAGGCTGGTGTCAGCATGCATCACCCTGCCGCTATCGTGGTTAAGCCTAGGAAAAGCCGTCTCCTCTCTCCGGAGCCTTGGGGCAGGGTCCCTGCTGGAGGGAGCAGCACTGGGGATGCTCGTTTCCCAGCTGAGTCACTACAGACAGGCCTCCCCTCCGCTCCGCAAAGCGGCTGCAGCTCTCAGCCCCCGTTATTCTGCATTCCCCTACTCAGAGACGCTCATTCCCTGCAGCAACAGCCCCTGGACCAAGAGGAACAGCTGCCAAAATATTTCGACAGCCCTTCCAACAGGCATCCAGGAGCCACTCTGGCACAACACACACCTGGACACATTTCTGTGAAACCATCGCTTTTGAAACCCTGCAGGGCACAACAGCTACATTCTAGAGGGTTTAAATGGGTAATGGTGGATTTATTTAACGGCACTGTGGCAACAGCAGAGTTCTGCTTCTCAACCTGCTTTAGGGAAAGGCCAGAAAACAGCCCTAGAGCCACTGGGCAAATTCTGAGTCCAGAGGAGGTCATGGAGATCACAGAATCATAGAATCACCAGGTTGGAAGAGACCCACTGGATCATCGAGTCCAACCATTCCCATCAATCACTAACCCATGTCCCTCAGCACCTCGTCCACCCGGCCCTTAAACCCCTCCAGGGAAGGGGACTCAATCCCCTCCCTGGGCAGCCTCTGACACTGACCAATCACCCTTTCTGTGAA
>WAAB01014277.1:38055-50735 GCA_013389865.1 Piaya cayana | reverse complement strand
ACCCTTTCTGTGAAGAATTTTTTCCTGATGTCCAGCCTGACCCTCCCCTGGTGGAGCTTGAGGCCATTCCCTCTCGTCCTGTCCCCTGTCCCTTGGCAGAAGAGCCCAGCTCCCTCCTCTCCACAACCTCCTCTCAGGCAGTTGCAGAGAGCAATGAGGTCTCCCCTCAGCCTCCTCTTCTCCAGGATAAACACCCCCAGCTCTCTCAGCCACTCCTTTAACGTGTGCATTAGGGTCACCGTGTGACAGCTTCATTTCACTGTGGTCACAATTAGACCTGGTAGGGACAAACATTTCTCTCCCCATTGCCCACGTTCCAGTTCAGAACAAAGCGCCACAACTTTTCACAACAGCAAATTTTTAGAGAGCAATTAATTTCAATTGACGCAGTGTTTGGTTTTTTTTTTTTTTTTTTACTTTAGCTAATCAAAAGCACCCTCCTAATTAAACCAGTATGGAAACAGGAGAGTGAAAATACAACCGCTGTCCTCTCTTTATGCTTCCCACCTGGATAGATTTACAGCCCCGCTCGGCCCAGGAGAGGATGTTCTGCTCAATAAAGGGGTGGGGAACAATCTCCTGCAGGGTTATGAACTGCGAGCAGCGTCAAGCAGGGCTGGGGGGGAAGGAAGGAGCTGTTTAATTACTGCTGGGCAGTCCTCGCAAATATTAATCAAAATCACAAACAAAGCCGTAGCGCGAGAACACGCTACGAGCGCTGCCTGGCAGCCCAGCAGGCTCGACACAGCCTCGCACCGGGCAGGTTCGATTTGTAGCTGCCCTGAATTCCAGACAGCTAATTTCACCTCTCTCCAGTTTCTCATCTGGAAAAGAGGAGGACAAGCACCCTCCCCTCTCGTTTTGTCATGAAACCTGCCCTGGCGGGGGGGGCGGCGTGCAGGGAAATCCAGCCTGACCCTCGAAATAGGGTGCAAAGAGATCTGCCTCCCCTAACCCCAAGACATTCAGGAGACTTTAAAAGCTTTAATTGCTAAGAAATAAACCAAGAACCAGCCAGGCCAGCAAGAGAAACTTATTAATAACGGTGACAGTAATAAACCTGCTGCATGGTTTTGCTGCTCTGCGACAAACATTCGTTTTGAGTTAATCTGATTTGGTTTCTGAGGGTTTTTCAGGTATTCAATAAACGGGAGGTGAAAGCAGAGACGGGATCATCAGGGAGAGTCTGGTCTGTCAATGAAACACTCCAAGAGCCCCCACCACAAAGAATAGTCTGTGCAAACTCTTTAGAACCACAAGGTAGGAAAAGACCTCGAAGCTCATCCAGTCCGACCCCAACGTGACGGCTAAGCCACGTCCTGAAGCGCCACATAGAAAGTCAGAACCCCAAAGGCTCCATCAACATTTCTGGAACAGCCTGAAGCGCGGAGACAACTGCTATTGTGTCCAGTCTAAGCTCCCCGTCCCAGAAAAAAGGTCATCACCAACTTTACTCGTGTGCTTATTTTTAAATATAAAGAGCTTTTCCGCACGAGGTGGCAAGTGACATCTGGCATCTTTCTTAAGCCGAGAAGGGCTGTTCTGTAGTTTGCAACTTACTGTAGATGTTTGCTTGACAGCGAAGGCCACAAACTTATTTTAATTAAAAGCGAAGCGAGGGACTGACAGCTGAACTGAGCTGCTTTAAAAAGAAGTGCTGAGAAGAGCCTGGAATGGGCTTTAAGTTTCTAGAATAGCCCCGTGTTTTATATCAAAGGGAAACGGGAACATCCTTCAATTGCATTTTACGCAGCTACCAAAGGACAATGGACTGAAAGGCAGAAGGTTTAGGATCACTCCACTCTGTATTAACCCTCCTGCGGGATGTTTGTTTTATCAGCAAGAAGCCCAAGGCTCCATGCGCTCATGTCGTGTCTCCAAGAAGCACAAATCCCCTTCTTCCCTTGCAGCTTTCTGAACTACAGTGCAAGGAGAGGGAGAAAAAAAACCCCTGGTACTTGAATATATTTAAATTAAGTTTGGAGTTTTGAGGAACAGCTGCTCTTTCCAGTGGAAAATGAGNAATCTGCTACTCTCCAGTTTAATCCCATTCCCCCTCGTCCTATCACCCCAAGCCTTTGCACACAGCCCCTCCCCAGCTTTCTCGTAGCCCCTTCAGGTGCCGAATGGAAACATCCTAAGAGGAAAGCGAGGACGTCACCCTCTTTGGTGCAAGATCCACTGACCACGAGCAGAGGCAGCATCCCTGCAGCAGAACCCGGTCTGTAGACCTCAAACAACGCTTCACATGGCACGGTTTGGCCACAGCAACAGTTCTCCTCGCATCCTGCAACAGTTCTCCACAGACAACCTAACTGAAACGTAAAAACACACTTTGGATTTATTTTTTTATATCAGATACAAATACCGTTTCTCCTACCGGAAGACCTGAACCTTCAGAACGAGAGCGCGGATCGATAATTCTGCTATTAGATAATTGAAACGTGCCTCTTGATTTACACTAATGCACTTGTTAAGCAATAAGTTATGGGGCCGTGGGCAGGTCTGCGTCGCTGAAGCGTGGATTTGATTAATGGGCTGGGAGAGGGTGAGGGGCTGACTGGTCCAGCTCGGCTCCGCTACGCTCTGCTCAGGCGGCTGGAGCCCAGCAATTCAGGCTCTTCAAGGCCACCGAGCAAGCCCGGCTCTTGGTTTTAACGGGTCATTTTCTCTACCGGAATTAAACGCGTCTCTTAGACATCTGCCAGCGACAAAAGCAACTCCCAGGAGGGCTCTTCAGGCAGTGCTGGTGCCCAGTCCCCTCTCGCAGCATCTGCTGAGAGGTGACTGTGCCCGCAGCGGAGCGGCAGGTCCCTTCAGCGGTGACACCTCGGCTCTGCGGCCACGTAACCCAGCCTGACAGCTCCCGGTCCTCAGCCGGAGCCCGGAGCGGAGAGCCAGCCGTACGCACCGCGGGGAGGCAGGACGGACGGCCTCGGGAAGACGGTTTTACTGACACAAAGCACACGCGCTGCCAGGTCCCAGCACTCAGCCAAACAATTTGCTTCATCAAAGATAAATACTTTGACATTGATTTGAGGTAAATTAGGCTGTGGATGCCAGGTTTGCTGTCTCCACGCTACTGGATGCGTCTCCAGTTTTGCGTGGCAGGGGCACTGCAGCACCAACTGCTCCGGGCAAAGCAGCTCAGCCCTGGCTCAGCTTCTTGTCCATCTTCATAGAATCATAGAATCATAGAATCACCAGGTTGGAAGAGACCCATCGGATCATCGAGTCCAACCATTCCTATCAAATTCCTATCCTGCTGCGGTTCCCACCGACCAATACATCATCCCTGGCTCAAGCTTTAGGGAGATGCTTAGCTCAATTCTACTCTCTTGCAACCTAAACTCTAATCAATTAATGAGAAGTCAGCTGGCTTCAGCTGTGGCTCCACCACAAGCACCATTGATCCCCATCAGATGGGTCGCAGCAGCATCTGCCTTGCGCTCGTTAGCGGGTTACTCGGCTCCTCAAGGAACAAACACCTCACGTGCCTGAGAAGTCATACTCGGTTCCTCAGGGGAGTCACAGTAGAAGGACCCAACCCTAGACATAAAGAATTTCTTCATGATGAGAGTGATGAAGCCCTGGAGCAGGTTGCCCAGGGAGGTTGTGGCTGCCCCATCCCTGGAGGGGTTCAAGGCCAGGCTGGATGGGGCTTGGGCAGCCTGATCTAGTGGAAGGTTCCAGGTTGGAACTGGATGATGATCTTTAAGATCCTTTCCAACCAAAACTATTCTATGATATCTGCTCACTAGAGGATCCCGATGCTCCAAGGATCGTCTGGTGTGCCCACAACTGTAAACAAAGCTTGTCGGATAGGTTCGCCGCGGCAGAGCCACGATGAATCAGCGAGCAGGGGACCTTCAAAGGCTGCACCCGAGAGGCTCTGGCAAGCACATCTACATAAACAAGGTTGCTAAGATCAGCTCCAAAGAGCCACTCGAGCCGCGCGGTTTCACCCAGGCTTTCCCTCTTCCTTGTTTGCCCAGCAGCTCGCCTGTAATCAAATTGGATAATGGAGTAAATCCCTTCAATTACACTTGTTAGAGCAGAGGACTGGTGACCTGCAGAGCACAGCTCAGCCCTCTGCCCGAGAGCGCGGCCTCCATCTCCTCCGGCGGAACACACGCCAATCGCACCTCGGGCCACCACACACCACGCGATAATGAGCCCAAGCGGCAGCTCGGGGAGAGAGGGAGGACAATGACATTATTTTACTGCCCTCTGACTAATGATGTACTAACGTGCTCAGGCATTAAGGTGAAGCTGCCAAGCAGTCATGGGAAGTGTAATTAATCCCTTGCTCATTAAAGCCTGTGGCATCTTAAGGAAGTGCTGACCAGCACCAGTGCCTGAGTCATAGGATCAGAGAATCACCAGGTTGGAAGAGACCCACCGGATCATCGAGTCCAACCATTCCCATCAATCACTAACCCACGTCCCTCAGCACCTCGTCCACCCGTCCCTTAAACCACTCCAGGGAAGGTGAATCAACCCCCTCCCTGGGCAACCTCTGCCAGTGCCCGGTGACCCTTTCTGCAAAAAATATTAATTTAATTTAATTTCATTTGTCATGCCCCCAGCCCCTCTTCACAGCTCACCCCACGGAGAAGACATCCAAGAGTTTGACTGGCGAGATGCAGCCTTTTAAGTAAAACAATGTGAGCTGAAGACACGTGGAAGAGATGCAGAGAAACCCCATCTGAGGGTCCCTCCAGCCCACCCAAGAAAAAGAGTTTAAACACGTGTCCCTCAGATCATTTGGCCCACATTGGTTTAAAGACTTTTCAGTATTTCATGCTCTCCTCCCCTCTTTTTCTTTCTAAAAGAGGAAAGGAAGGGGATTCATCTTTCTCCTGTCTAGGCAGCTTTGCCAGAGCCCCAGTGCTGCCCTCACGCTCCCTCCCTGCGGCTCAGCGGGGATCTCAGCTGTGCCAGCGCAGCAGGAGGGCTCAGAGCACTTCTATGATATTTTCAGAGCAGCTCACATATCCTCTCACTCATCTGCTGGCCTGTCAGCCCTTGAAAGAGCATCCCTGTGCTCTCGCCTCAGTATAAAAAGGTGCAAGAAACCCCCCCCAAGCAAAGATGGATAAAGCCAGGGGAGAGGGTGAGCCAGCCCAGCCTGCAGCCACCAGCATCGCAGAGGAGCCCACGGCACACAGAGCCCAACCCAGCACCCAGCTCACCTCCAGGCATTTCAGAGAACGCTTTGGGCTAGAAGAGACCTTTACAGGTCATCAGGTCCAGCTCCCCTACAGCAGCAGGGGCATCAGAATCACGAGGTTGGAAAAGACCCCCAGGATCGTCGAGTCCAAGATCTTTAACCAGATCAGGCTGCTCAGAGCCCCATCCAACCCTGCCTTGAATGCTTCCAAGGACGGGGTCTCTCCTTCCCTCAGCAACCTCACTGCCCTCAGTGTACAACATTTCTTCCTCATGTCCAGCCTAAATCTCTTCTCCCTTTGTTTAAAACCATTACACCCTTTCCCTATCACAACAGGTCTTGCTAAAAAGCCTTTTTCTCTGTCTTCTCTTAACAAAGCTTTTTTATTTCCATTCTTTTAACCCTGCTCAAGCTATGTTAAGCCCTTCGAACGACTCCCAGTGCACTCAGCACACGAATCTCCCCTCCAGCCTGCCCAGCTCTCCCCCATCCACTGCCCACCCAGCCCAAGGTACCACAGCATCAGCCCCTGGGGGCTCAGGGAGCCCCAGCTGAACCCCGACCTTCCCAGCACAGGGACAACTGAGCAACTGTGCCTGCTCAGACAGTTCTTACTCGACGCCAAAGCCCAGTTGGACACATTTATTTCAGACTAGCTCAACCGCTTCAGAATATTCTGAAGCCTAATTGTGCAAAATCAAAATCTAGAAAGTTTGTTTGTGCTTCAGTAACCAACCCCTGTGAGCAGACAGGGCCAGGGGATGCCCTTAACATTATTTGCTTCGCAGCGATCCGCAAGTAAACGCATCAACATATCCTCGAGATGAGACTGTTAGGCAGGACAGGTCCCCACAGCTGCAGAAAGCAGTGTGAAGAAGCTGGATGCTCAGCCTTTATGTATCAACAAGGAATGAGGGAGGTTATCGTGAGGATTAAAAATTGTGAGACCGGGAAGAGCTGTGGTTTACTTCGCTACAGCACAAATCCTTGAGTTGAACACGCAGATTTTAATGCATAATAGAAATCCGCATGCATAAGTAAACTGCTCCGGGCAGCAGCCAGGAGACTGGTGACAGCAACTGATCCATAAGAATTGCTCTGAGTGCTGCACGGCCACAGCTTCCCTGGAGCATCCTTCAGTGGGAAAAATGGCTTTCAGCTGACAGAGGTGAGATCGAGATGAGATCTGGGGAAGAAACGCTCTCCTGTGAGGGTGGGGAGACCCAGGTTGCCCAAAGCAGGGGTGGCTGCCCCATCCCTGGAGGGGTTTAAGGCCAGGTTGGATGGGGCTTGGAGCCCCTGATCCAGCGGGATGTGTCCCTGCTCATGGCAAGGGTGGCACTGGATGGGCTTGGAGGTCCCTTCCAACTCAAACCAGCGGGCTCTGCTCTGCTGGATTTGTCAGCAGCCCACGTGCCGCAGGTTCCTTCTATTACCATTATTTTTAAATCAGTTGCCTTCAGTCTCTCAGAGCATTAACAGACCTCTCCAGAGAGCACAAACCAGCAGGGATTCACAAACACCTTCCTGCTGGCCCCCTGCCCTGGGAAGAGCAGCCCCACCTTGCTCTTGGGGTGGTCCATGGTTTTCCTTTGGGGTCTTTAAGCCCAGCCAGTTCTGCTAGAACTCAGCCCTGTTGATGGCTTGGGGGGAGCTTCCTCTTTGTCTTCTAGACACTCTGCATGGACCCAAAGCCTCTGACTCTCAGTGTTGGTCTGTCTCTCACAGAGCTTGAAAGGAGACAGATTGTTCTTCAGCTGCTGACTGCTTGCAGGAGGCTAAATAAACTCCAGTTACATCTCACCTTAATTATTCCTGCAAGCTTTGCAAGGATGCAGAACAGCTGGAAATGGAGATCGTGCTGCTGCTGCCGCCCCGGTTCCACATCTCCGTGCTTTAGGGAGCCCCAGAGAGAGCAAGCGAAGCTGCAGAAGTGGCTCTGTGCCAGGCACAGGGCTCCAGCCCCTGCTCTGCCCTCCCTGAGCACCAGCCCACCTGGAGGAGCTTACAAAAACACCCCCAGGCATCCAACTCACCGACACAATGTGCTCTCCCGTCTTTCTGGACATCCCGTGCATGTCCTTGTCCCCTTTACTTTGCCGGATAAGCTTCTGAAGTGATATTTTACAGGAGTTATTCATAAAACTAACAAGGGGTTTCAGAGCACAACATGAAATTGCTTTTATCTACCGCGCACAACGATAAATCAGGCGGCTGCGCTGTCGACTCTCCGCGAAAACCTCCCCGAACCAAGTCCCCACTAAGGTTCCTAACGCACCCGGGGAAAACTGCTGGGAGGGAGGGAGACGAGATGGGGATCAGGAATTGCTGCTTGATTTCGAACACGTTCCAGAGCAACTGTTCTCAGCTTGTTTGCTAATCTCTTGTGACCGATCGCTGAACCAAATCTTGCTTCCTGGACAGAGAAGCAAGAAATAGAGAAGGAAAAAAACCCCAAAACCTAAGAAAAGGGCAACGCTTCAACAATAAATAGGACATCAATTAAACAAGAGAGCATTCACCTGCACAAACAGCTCCAGGAAGAGCCATCGATTCTCCCACCTGACAGTTGGACTCGGTTAGCGCACGCCTGGCTCGCTGCATCCCCGGGGAGATGAAGTGTCTGAAACCCTCAGCAGGAAAAGGACAGGCCTCCCGCTATGGTCGCAGTGTGTCTCCTTCTAATTAATTATTTTAAAATTCATTGAGATAAAGAGAAAACAACTGTCACTGCGGCCTGAAAATGTATTTGACGAGAAAAATCTAAGGGTTGACTACAACAGAGCAAATCCCCAGTCTCTGTCCCTGCTGCATCTTGTCTGGCTGAGAGACGCGAGCACAGATCACCCAGAATCCAGCAGCTCTCCAGGATTTCTGAGCACTCTGGGTTTGAGGGAGGAGTGTGGCTCCTCTAATTTTTATTGAAAGAGAGAAATCCTGGCTTTCTTATAAGGAGGTGACTTGCCCGAGATCCAAGGGAAGACGTGTCCCCTTGCTGCTCTAGAGGAGCTCAGCCAGCGCTCCCGGCAGCTTCGCCAGGCTCTAGTGCCTTGGCACTGGGTGTGCCGAGCAGGAGCAGCTCCCTGCTCCACAGCTCCTACCTGCTCCAGCCAAGCACAAATTCATCTCTCTCTCTGAGCGTGGGCTTTTGCAGGAGAGAACGACACAGTTGAAATGAAGAGTAAGCGCCTGGCTGCAGACAGACCCTTGCTGGAACCAGCTGGAGCAGCCGTTGCCAGGTTCCCAAGCCGAGCTGCTGGGAGACCTTCATTCCAGACCCACAAAGCACTTTGGGACGAGGCGGTTTCCCTCTACGCGACGACGGGAACAACCCCAGCTCGCGCCGTCTGACTGCCAGCGTGCAACTACGTGAACAGTGAATTGACAGACAGATGCGTACTTAGTATGCACGGATTTAAATTGTGTTCCTGGGCTCCTTCCAAAACACAGGTGGCGAGTACTTGACACTGGATACATTATCTGCAGAAAAGCAAAAATTAGAGGGATTAAGGGGAAAGCAGCATTATCATCCTTCCACCATTCCCTCTTTGAAAAAAAAAAAACCTCAACAGGTCAGCTGCTTCTGAGCCCACCCTGATCAATCACCGCAAATGCTAAAAGCATTTAGAAGACGTTCCCCTTTGAGCCATTTGTCAAGAGGAATCTGTCAGTTTTTAGTCTTTTTATTAGTTCTGCTTGTGAGAGAAATTCACCTGACGCCAACGCTTAATGCAGTGGGAGAGCAGGACGTATTTCCAGGGCAGAGATACCCGTTAGCCAGCGGCGCATGGGGCTGCGAAGGCGATTCAACAAAGCCTTGGGCTGCAGGAGAGAGGGTGCTGNGAAGAGCCCAGCTCCCTCCTCTCCACAACCTCCTCTCAGGTAGCTGCAGAGAGCAATGAGCTCTCCCCTCAGCCTCTTCTTCTCCAGGATAAACACCCCCAGCTCTCTCAGCCGCTCCTCATAAGGCCTGTTCTCCAGCCCTTTAAGTCTGCACTTCAGCCTCAGCCTGGAATGTCCTAGAAGTGAAAAAACCCACTGTGGTTGTGTGAAGGGAAGCCCACAGCCAGCCCAGGCTGGAGCAAACCTGGCCACGAGTGAGATGACACGTGAGCTCGGCTCTGTGCAACGGGGCAGTGCCACCGAGAGACAGCCTCTCGTTATGTTGAGTAAGGATGGAAGAAACTTGTGTGTCTCACTGGCTTTTGAGCCATCCCACCTGCCCCTGTGACGCGGCTGCTCCCCCCCAGCGCTGCGCTCGGCCCCGTCCCCAAACGCAGCATCAGCTGTACCTAAACCATCCCTAATACGCCTTAAGCCCGGAGAACTAAGGCACAAAGGGATTAAGAGAACCGCCTAGAGAACACACAGAGGAGCGTGCATTAAATTTGGGAATTGAACTTTTAATTCTTAAAACCCTTTCTGGATCAGTGCTCGGTGCTTCAAGCCTCTGCTGGTTCCGCAGCAGCTACTCTGGGGCTGGTGCTTTCTCCTCCCCTGCGTTTAGAGAGCGCCTGGCGAAGAGGAGTCCTTGCGCTGCGGCAAACCCAGCCCTTTTTATAACCCCCCAAAATTAATGTAATTGGACAAAGAGTGGAAGAGGAGGAATATAAATCGGGCGCAACCCTCCTGGGACTGCACTCCGCTCCCTCCCTCCTTGCAGCGCTCTCATTATTTTCCAGCGAGGGCAGCCTTCTTTTTCTCCCTTTCACTTGTCAGGATCGGATGACATTTGAGCTGCGCTGATGAGACCAACCAGGGCAAGACACATGTTTGCGGTCGCTTTAGGCGACCAGCTGCCAAGGCCTTTAACCGCTCCCTTTTGATATTCCTACAAAGTCAGAGCTCTCTCTGCCTCCCCGGCAATTTGAATCAGGCTACCCAGCACTCTGCCTGCCAGGGAGCAGGGCGTGAGCGTGGGCTGCTCACACCTTAGCCAGTCTCCTCCTTGAAGGGAAGGGGCTGGGGGAGCTGGTAAAAGCTCTTCAGAGATGATGGACAGAGGACGGCTCCGGGTGGCATTACCTTGGGGAGAGCTGCTCCCTGGTGCTGGTCCAGCACGGCACTCGATCCGTGCTTAAAACATCAAACACCATCCTGGCTGCCGCCAATTCCAAAATTGAAGCGAGCCACGTGCGTCACAAATCAGCGGACGAGGGGGTCACTTCTGTGCTTCCGTAACACGCTTTGGGCCCCGTTTTATTCTGCTTCGCACATTCCCCGGCGATTTATATCAGTGCATAAATCAGAAATAAACTCTCGAGAAGAAATGATCATCTAACTTTCACGAAAGCGTTTCATATTCATTCTGCGGGAGCATAAATGACAACATGAGATGTAAGGTGGAGGCAGCTTTATGAGCGTCCTTAAGGGAGAGATCCAAGTTCATTTCATCAAATGGATCTAGACACTTTTCTCTTCGCTAGAAGCACGGCCAGGTGACATCTGCGCTGGAACAAGGTCACTTTGTGACCCAAGAGAGAGAGGTGAACATTCAACCGAAGATAAACCTACGACGTTTGGGGTTGGGAAGCAGGGGGATCCAGCAGGCAGTCAGCATCCCGCAGCGATGACCGGGCTGTCGGCATTTGAAACGTTTCAGAAGGGAAATTCCTCAAAATAACACCTGGATTCCCAGGGCTGAGCACCTCCGGCCACCCCTTCCTCAGCTCACCTCTCCCCAGAGCCCAGTGAACCCCTTGCTCTGATGACAGAACATCCTCCTCATGCCCATCCAGCTTTAATATTCCCAGAAAATGCAAAAAAATACAGTGATAACACAAAATGGGCTCTTGGATGTTGCTCTGTTAGCACTGACGCACGTCACAGACTGAGGGCAGCTTGTTTTTCCTGATATACAGCACCACTTCTACCCTACAAACCATTTCGGAACTGTAGTTGTTCTAATTAGTAAGAAACATTTAGGTCAATTACAAGAGCGTGCCAGTTACTACAAGCGCTGTTATTAATCGTATTCGATTCCACATTTGCAGCTCTTAAATCCAGCACCTCTCGAGCACCTGCGCAGACTTCTCACTCAGCAGGAAACAATAAAAAGCATTTAACACAGAGAAACAGGCAGATAATGCAAGGCTAAAAATCCATGCTGGCCTCATGCATCATTTATCTCCTCTCTGTGTGTGCCTGGCTGAGCCAGCACGAGGACTTCTCCTTCATCCTCTTTTCTCTCTGGATACACCGAGGCCACTCAGCCCCCCCCGGTCGCCACCGTCCCAGGCACGTGGTCACCAATGCGGGAGGGCAGGACAGACCGTTCCCTCTGTCCCAGCTACCTGGAGAAGGAAAATGCTGCTTTGTGGAGGCTTCAGGCGTTCTGCAACCTGGTTTCATCCCAATTAGGAGCAAAGACTTGAGCTTTCAAAGTGGTCTGAGAAAAATAAAGCACAATGAGACTCAGTCTGGGGAAGGCCAGCTTCTCCATAGCTGCAAGGACTCCTGCATTCACTCCCACAGAGCAAGGACTTTATATTATTCAAATTAAAAAAAAAAATCACTTTGAAGAAGTGTTTCTGTGTCCTGCGATGTTAAATTGCTAACGGGAAAGGGAACGTGTCCACGATTCAATGTGTGAGAGCAGCCTTGGAGGGATGCAGATTGTATATTCCCTCTGCAAGCATCTGAGCATCCCAATAAAACCGCAGCCCCACCTTTTCCATCAGCTCAATAAATCACGGAGAATGGAAACAACAGGTTTATAGATGCCGCGATGATCGTTACTGAGGGCTTTTATGGTGTAGTGGAGAGACAGGGGTGCTCGTTTATAGGCACGAGGCGGAGGCTGCGGGACTCTCTAAAGCGCAACTTGCTGCTTAAGCTTCTGGTTTAAAAATGAAACGGTTCTCCTGATTCCACCTCCCCCTCAGCCGTGCTTGCGTTTGCTGCTCCTCCAGCCTTTCCAGGCGCTCCTGCTCTGTGAGAGGCTGAGCCAAGGGCTCCCGGAGCGAGCTGAGAGCTTCTGCGGGTCACGGCGGCCGCCGCTTTGCCGAGAACTGCACCGGTATCGCTGGTAAAGCGCCCGCAGACCTGAGTCACAGCACAGTCAGACTCTGATCCCTGCTGCTGCATTTGTTACTGTTAATTATTGCTATCGATTAGGGTTTGTGCTCACAGCAAAGATCAAGGGGATGTTATACAAGCCCCAGATCAGCCTCGGAGCAGGAGGCAACTTTTGTCTGGAAGAGGTTTTACCTACAACGCACGATTCCCTGGGGAGCCAAACAATCCTCTAACCACTCCCAGGACCATCTGAGAGGTGAGAAACCCTTTGGAAGAAGATAATCTCTCAGCAGGCAGCTACAGAGGGAGCTGGCAGGGGCTGCCCCCTCATTCCCCATCACCTCAGGGATGCAGCACTCGGTACCTACAGCTCCCTCTCCGCTTCCCAGCCTCCAAGGAGATGCTGCCTGCTGTCCTGTATCATAAATAAGGCCAGGACGCACAGCAGTACTTTTGAGTGATGACTTTAAGGTCTAAACTCTCCTCTGAC
>WAAB01014277.1:18746-37108 GCA_013389865.1 Piaya cayana | reverse complement strand
TGCTCGTTTATAGGCACGAGGCGGAGGCTGTGGGACTCTCTAAAGCGCAACTTGCTGCTTAAGCTTCTGGTTTGAAAATGAAACGGTTCTCCTGATTCCACCTCCCCCTCAGCCGTGCTTGCGTTTGCTGCTCCTCCAGCCTTTCCAGGCGCTCCTGCTCTGTGAGAGGCTGAGCCAAGGGCTCCCGGAGCGAGCTGAGAGCTTCTGCGGGTCACGGCGGCCGCCGCTTTGCCGAGAACTGCACCGGTATCGCTGGTAAAGCGCCCGCAGACCTGAGTCACAGCACAGTCAGACTCTGATCCCTGCTGCTGCATTTGTTACTGTTAATTATTGCTATCGATTAGGGTTTGTGCTCACAGCAAAGATCAAGGGGATGTTATACAAGCCCCAGATCAGCCTCGGAGCAGGAGGCAACTTTTGTCTGGAAGAGGTTTTACCTACAACGCACGATTCCCTGGGGAGCCAAACAATCCTCTAACCACTCCCAGGACCATCTGAGAGGTGAGAAACCCTTTGGAAGAAGATAACCTCTCAGCAGGCAGCTACAGAGGGAGCTGGCAGGGGCTGCCCCCTCATTCCCCATCACCTCAGGGATGCAGCACTCGGTACCTACAGCTCCCTCTCTGCTTCCCAGCCTCCAAGGAGATGCTGCCTGCTGTCCTGTATCATAAATAAGGCCAGGACGCACAGCAGTACTTTTGAGTGATGACTTTAAGGTCTAAACTCTCCTCTGACAGCCTGTTTACTCCCAGACGGATGCTGACACAACCCACTGGGGTCTGTCTTCGTGGGACAGCAATGACGAGGGCAGAGCTGGTGCAGCAGGGCCGGGATGTTTCATTGCTGTATCTCTTGGCTTATTCCTGCTCCCTCCACAATTTCTCATCCCCATCCTTCTGGGCGCAGGAGCTCTGTATTCCTCTACCACAATATTATTTTTTTTCCTCCCATCTCCATAGGACCGATGACGAATTAGCATTTCACCCTCTAGAACGACTCTGCGCGGGGAAGCAGCCATATCTTACCACTTGGACACGACTTTCATCTCAGCGGAACTCTCCTGCGCTGTTTTACGGCCACCTCTGCGGCCCAACCGACAATAAAGCACGAGGAGAGGGAGTGTTCCGAGAGGTGCTGAGCAGCTCCCGCTTCTGCCAACTCAGCGCTTCGCAAGACAGCACTCAGCATCTGGCAGGATTGAGCTTCCGCATATTTTTTTTTTCTTTGTTTTAATTCTCCCCCTGCTTTTTTTTACAGTATAAATTAAGTTTAACACCAGAGCGAGCGTGCAGCGCTGCTCAGGGCAGGGAGAGCTAATGAGCCGAGCATCGAACTGCAAGAGCAGCTTCCGCCTCCACCTCGCCTCTCTTCCCTTTTTTGCATTCTAATACGAGATCTTTTCTAAGAATAGCCACAATTCTTACTCCTTTTAATATGGTCTTCGTTAAAAAAGGGTTCTTAGAAATCTTTGAAAGCTCTGCTTTGGATTTAATGAGATGGACAATGTGGTCGTAGATTCACGGAATGGTTCGGGTTGGAAGGGATCTCAAAGTCTATCCAGTTCTACCACTCAGAGATGGGCAGGGACCCTTCCCACCGGATCAGGGGCTCAAAGCTCCATCCAGCCTGGCCTTGGACACCTCCAGGGATGGGGCAGCCAGCCCTGCTCTAGCTGGGATGAGGAGGCACCACCTCCAGCCAGCACCGCTCGCTCCAGAAGCGGAAACTTAAAGGAAATGAGGGTCTCCAGCAGCCACTGGGGTTACGACTCTGATCCTTTGTTCCAGCTGTGCTATTAATGATGCTCCTACTCGGTCTGACATGGCTCAGGGATGGAGGCAGCTTTAGAATAGACATTGCTCTCCGTAGGAAACTAAGATCTGGAGTTTGGATGTTCAGTGACAGAAATACCTTCACATCCTTCACGCGCTCGTGGGCGGCTTCCCTCCGAATCCAGAAATCACATCATTTGTTTAACTTACTGAATAAAGTAATTAATACCGAGGAGTTCTGACTGCTTGGCAGGATATACTGTCGGAGCCAACAAATTTTACGTCTCCCAGACTTCACGGCAGAACTTGATTTAATTTGTCCCAAGGTTAAGGCAGGGAGGAAATTTGATGGCTCCAGATCACCGATTCGCTGCAATTCATCATCTTCACCGTGTGGCACGGACAGGCACCACTTCCAAGCTGAGATGGTGCAAGTTTACCCAATTATCTCTGCTTCCGTCTCGCATCCGTCCATTATCAGACGCTGCGGGTCCAAAACTCGCTGTGTCATCCCCACGACTGGCACCTCTTCCCTGCTCTTTGAACAGGGGGCCCCAAAATCTGGAGAATAACTAGTTAAACATGCAGGATCCCAAAGAAAGATAGGGAAGCATTTTAACCAGACTTCCCCCCCAGAAAGTCCTGTTTAAACCGCATTTAAAAAGTTAAGAAATGCCACAAAATGTTTGAAATTGAGTTTTTTCCTCCTTTTTGGTGAAAGAGAAGAAAGGGAACGTGTATCACAGTGTTTCTTAAGCACATCCAGGTTGCTGGATGACACGTTTCTGCAGTCAGATTTCCTTCCTCATACAATAAAACCAATGGAATCGTTTTTCCACTTGGTTACAAGCTGATGTTTGCAATGGAGAAGACGCAGTTATACAGAGAGGCTTCCCCCTCGTTCCAAGCTTCCCAGCCCTGCAGAAAGCTCCACTTTCAGTCTCACCCCCAAATAATCATCAGGACCTAAACGGCGCCCTTCCCTCTGCTCAGCAGTGGATTTGAGAGCAATGAGGCTTTTAGAGCCTCGAAAACTGGCATAGCAGTGGCCTGGCCGAGATTTCACGGAGCAAAGAGAAGGAAACGAGAGTTTCCCACTCCGTGAGCCGCACAATCTCCAAAGCAGGGTCCTACGGCGTTACAAAAGCAGCTTCCACGAAGGCGTTTGTGAGGCTACGGCTGGCGAGCGGCATCATGCAGCAATTACGAACCGAAAGAGCTCCCAGATGTGCACTGAATGTGGTAACAAAATGTCCCAGTTTACGGCATTTTCTCCCTCTCTTTTGTCATTGTCCTCTAGGAAGGGAACACGAAGAACAAAGCTCTATTTTTAGGAGCAGCTCTAGGTCCTGAAAGAGAGCGAAATAAGCAGAGTGATTTCCCAGGCAGGAGGAAGCTGCACGCTCCGGGCCAGCTCGAGCATCCCCGCTGGGACAGAGTCGCTCCCCTCGCTCCCAGCAGAGCCGGGACTGTCCCCATCGGAGCGGCACCGACCTGAAATCCAGGACACTCAACACGAGTTAAAAACAGACCTTCCACATGTCTACCCTCCCCTCTCCCTGCACTCACATTACGAGAACTGAATTTGACTCTTCCTTATCTGTGTGACAAACGCTTGAATCAGCCTAGTCAGGTTGTCAATGCTTCACAGAAAACCTTGAAGGGGACACATCACTTACTCAGGAGATCTTCCCAAAGGTTAATTGCATTTTGAGGGCCGGTTTCTGCATCGAGTTTCCCCTGTGGTTTCTCCCAGTGGCTTCGTACGTGAATTTCTAGGTCACACGGAGACGTCTGTCGTTATTGCAGGTCAGCAAGAGGCTGGGCGAGAAAACAAGAGGAAAACATTACTGTAGGGGGGACAGAAAGGCACAGAGAATCAGAGAATCAGCAGGTTGGAAGAGACCCACTGGATCATCGAGTCCAACCATTCCCATCAATCTCTAACCCATGTCCCTCAGCACCTCGTGCACCTGTCCCTTAAACCCCTCCAGGGAAGGAGACTCAACCCCCTCCCTGGGCAGCCTCTCACACTGCCCAATGACCCTTTCTGTGAAAATTTTTCTCCCAGTGTCCATCCTGACCCTCCCCTGGTGGAGCTTGAGGCCATTCCCTCTCGTCCTGTCCCCTGTCCCTTAGGAGAAGAGGCCACATGAAGTTATCCATAAAGTCAGGAGAACTTGGGTTACAGAGATCACAGATTCTGATGCAAAAATCCAGACTAGTATCACTAATCTTTAAATCCATATTTTCCATGGCACAGGGCCTGAGTTTCTAGCTCTCCTCTGACTGTCCTTGCCTTTGGGGTTGCCTGGGACTCATTTCCACCTTCCCTGGACGCCCCCAGCGATGGTAGCAAGGACCATGACAACGTCACCATTCGTGGTCGTCCCAACCAGGCCACTCTGGATTTTGCAATGAGAGAACAAATGTTTCATCAGGAACAGAAGCTCCGCAATTCGCAAGCAGTGCTGGAGCCAGCCAGGGCGTGTGTCCAGAACTCTGACTCTAATTACTTATGCTGCCCTGCTCGGGCAGCTCCTAACGTGATTTATTTTAAGGACGACAAAAAATTATTACTGCTGATCACTTAAAATAACCGGCTTTGAAAGTACCTGACAGTTCAAATCTAACAGCACGCAAGGGAGAGCCCTGGTCCTCAGCGGAGATACCAGTCCGGTGGTCAAGCAGTTGGTCTGGGACACAGGGACCATTTACCAGGGTTTGCTTATAGGATCATGGAATGTTTTGGGTTGGAAGGGACGTTTACAGACCATCCAGTCCACCCTCCCCTGAAGAAACAAGGAGATCTTCAGCAGGACCAGGTTGCCCACAGCCCCATCCAACCCAACCTTCAATATTTCCAGGGACGGGGCCTCCACTGCCTCCCTGGACAACCTGTGCCAGGGTCTCACCGCTCTCACTGTTAAAAATAACTCCCCTATATCCAGTCTAAATCTCCCCTCCCTCAGTTTAAAATCATTACTCATCAGCACCTAAGGATCAGGGTCTCCTGCAGGAACAGGAACCTCTGTGCCACCTCCTCTCCCCACGGGAACCTGCCGCGAGCCCTTGCCCATCGCAGCCTGGGGCGGCATGTGCTCTCCCCCATCCCATATTAAACTCCCTCACCGCGTCTTTTTACTCTACTTAGCACTCAGCTCTATTTAGAGACTCTTTAGGACACAAACGGTTTCGATTTGTATGTACAACCGCCTCAAACGAGGAGGGCTTGGGTCCTCAGTGCAAACAATAAATAATAGTTAATACAGTCCAGGCGTGACCAGGCAGCTTCTACCTAAAAATGTCAATAAAGCAGGGCCGTATCGATGCTGAGAGACATAAAATGTGAACTCCCTTCAATACCTGCACTTATTTGTCTCAGTCTGCGAGGCTAGGAAGGAAAGAGCTGTTAGCAGTGAATAGTATTTTATTAGCATCATAAACCCCAAGAGCAAAGTTTGTGTCACAGAGAACTGCACATGCATTTGAAGGCTTAATTTATGTTCCCGACTCCTCTTTTTTTCCCCCCCTTCTCTTTTTTTTTTCAAGTGGGGATATAATATCATTTAAAATAAAGACTAAAAGACTCCGAAGACGCCTTTGGGTGAAAAGGCTCTATCGTGCAAAAGGTAAAAGGTAAACCTACAACCTCTTGAATTCCCGGCAGTTTGGAAGAGTTCAGCTCCATCAGGATATTAATCTGCACCGCAGAGGTACGTGGAGGCTTCAGAAAAAAAATAGTTTCACACGCGCCAGGTTCTGAGCAAACAGCATCCTGAAATGCCAGCAACCTTGGAAGGCAAAGCCCAGAAGGAAGAGACAGATGGGGGTGAAGTGCCTGGCTGAGGGACTCCAGCAAATTAGCAACGGCAAATTAGGGAGAAGAGAAAAGCAAGAATGGTTTCTGTTCGCGTTCCAGGACTCAGGGCTCCAGCGACAAAGCAGAAGATCCTCAGCTGGTGCAAAGCGGCACCGACAGGAGCCCAACACTGACCTGCACCAGCAGAATTCAGCATCACAAGTCAAAACTCTCCGGCTGTTGGTCCTTCTCCTGCACCTCTAACGGTGTTTTCCACTCACTTGGCCCCTTTGGGGATCGGGTCACGGTTCTAGTGATGCCAGGAAATAAATATTGCAATATAATTGCAATTAACCATTGTTAATCAGCAAATTACAGCTTTCAACGCATTACAAAGCTTATAACTACCAGCTGCTTATTCCTAGTATATTTATGCGGTAAAAATTCTGCAGAGCAAGTTCCATGCCTATTACAGAGCTCTTAAGTCCCTATAAATATGACTTTAATGCCCAGCGAACGTTTATTACAGATCCTGCAGCCCGCCTGCTACAGTGAAGTGAAATTAGACGTGCGAGGTGAGCGCTGTAGGCACAGCACTACAAGTTTTATGACAGAAGAAATAGGCTGCACAAGGAGCTGGGAGAAAGCTCTTCTGCGGGGGACAGGGTAGAACCGAGCAGCACGGCACGAGGTTTCCAGCAGACTGGAGCTGGCTGCCTGTTGAGCAGTAAAAGTATTTGTGGCTCTGAACAGTGGAGGGAGGTTAATCTCATATGTCACAGCATCAACACAAGGGCTCGGGGGCTTGGGGAGGAGGAGCTTTTGCTGGGAAAAATCATAGAATCATGGAATGGTTCGGGTTGGAAGGGACCTCCAAGCCCATCCAGTTCCATCCTCATGGGCAGGGACACCTCCCACTGGCTCAGGGGCTCCCAGCCCCATCCAACCTGGCCTTGAGCCCCTCCAGAGATGGGGCAGCCACCCCTGCCCTGTTTCAGGGCCTCCCCACTCTCAGCAAAACATTTATGCCCAGGATCTCACCTCAATCTCCCCCTTTTTAGCTGAAAAACCCTTCCCCTCATCCTCTCCCTGCATTCCCTGATCAAAAGCCCCTCCTCAGTTTTCCCAGAGCCCCTTTTGGTCTGGAAGCTGCTCTAAGGTCTCCCTGCAGCCTTCTCTTCTCCAGGCTGAGCCTCTCCCAGCCTGTCCTCACACAGGAGGTTCTCCAGTCCTCGGAGCATCTTCACAGCCCTGACTCCCGTGCTCTTTGCTGCAGCAAGGCTCACGTATCCATACACACGCTCAGTTCTGCATCGGTGCTGAGGAAGAGGAAAAAGGTGTGGATTGGGATTTGGGGAGCAGACCCAACCCAGCACGACTGTCCTTACCTTTCCCATTAAGCACAGCCAATTAATGACCATCTACAGGGGCAAAACCACCCTGCAGAACAGGCTGGAGCCCTTGTTAGGGCTTGATGATGTTCCTAACCTTTCGCTTTATGTTGGTGCCTGGGGAATCCCCTGCCCTTTCCGCTGTGCTCGAGCCCCGCGCCGTTTGCTGTGCACGCGCCAGACAGAAGTTACCTGCCGCCACGGGGATTTTAGTTCGGAGGGCGGCACGGCAAAGAGCAGCTTTAAGCTGTGATTCACAGAGCACCACAGCTGGCTTCAAAGGTTAATGGGATCTATCTGCAAGGCACGGTGAGTCAAATCATTTCCATGGCCAACAAAGTAGGTGGAAACAAAACCAGTGGGTTTGTTCGCCGGTTCCTGTCTCCTTCTGAAGGAGAAAACAGCAGTTTACTTGCCGCATGAAAAAAAGAAATGAAAAAGGGATTATTCTACTTTTCTTCGACCTTGTAACTGCAAATACTGCTCCATCTAAATACCTCGCTGCAGAAAAGTAGCGTCCCTCTCCTTCCCCCGCTCTTCGCAGTTTCAAGTCTTTATTTTTGATTCTCTTTTTATTTCTCAGCTGTTAACCTTGCCCAATTGTCCCTCTTAAATAATAATTAACTCTCTCGTTCAGCCAGGGAAAGTGTTCTAAAGCTCTGGCAGTTTTATTTTCTATGTGATGCCATGGGAGACGTTGGGAGGGAAAAAAATTAAATCAGGAGGTTTCTCAAGAGTCGCCCCTCTAGAAAAACCATTACTCGCCTCTCCCTGGTGGAAGGCGAACGCTGCTGCCGGAGCCGTGGAGAGAGCTGACAGTAACCAGCAGTGTTTACTCAATAATTAACTGAAAGAGCGGGGAACGAAGAAAATAAACAAGTCGGCGAGGCTGCTAGGCTGCACTCTCCAAGAACACTTTCTCCCAACAGACCCAGTACTTGAGTCCTGAAAATACTCAGGGTTTCAGCGCAGCCAAACAACGCCCGCCACGGGGTGACCCAGAAAAAAAAAGACGAGTAATGAAGTCGCCTCCCTTGCGCTTCGGGGTCGAACACAAGCTTTCCAGCCTCAAAAGCAGGATAAGGGGTGGAAAAACCTATTGAGTACGACGACGAGTGAGAGAGCGCTTCTTTTAATTATCAACTGGACCAAATAAATTAGGAATTCAATTACGCTGCCATTCACCGAGGAGAAATTCAAAACGCTCGGGCTATTAGTTGTGCAAATTAACTGTAGGAGATAACGGGATTTGCGGGGAGCAATCCTGTCCCCTAGTTGTAAGGGAAACGTGAAGGTGTGAAGGGAGAGCACTGGGTACAGTCTGAGATACCCTCACTGCTCGTTGAGCCTGGGACAGACACAGAAATAACGGTTGGACTCGATGATCCGGTGGGTCTCTTCCAACCTGGTGATTCTATGACTCTATGAAACACTCTTTCCGAGATTTTTTTTCCTCTTTAAAACTGCTCATTAAAATAACTGGATTTGGGAAATGACAGACCTGCTCTACTGCAAAAGTGTTTCCGTGGTTTACAATTTGTAAAACAAACCAGCCTCACCTTCAACAGCCGAGGGATCGCAGTCGGGTTGGGGCTCTCCTGCCCCCTACACGGCCGTAAATCCCTTGGCTACGAAAAAGGACGTCTCGGGTTTGGCACGACTGAAACTTAGAGCAAGATCTAAGCTCCCGAGCTCCCCGTTAGGTAGCTCGCTGCCTGGAGAAGATAACCCCGCGAGCCGCAGATGATTAAATCACATTCCTTCACGCTTCTCCTAAAGGGTCGATATCCTGAGCCTCTCTCATCCTCCTGACCTAACCCGGGATGAATAATTCAGGAGCTACCGGTGGGTCAGCTGGGGGCTGGACTGTGGCCAGCCAAAGGGCGCTCGGCAGCAGATCAAAAGCCAATCAAGTTCATTTCAATATTTATTTATAATCCTTCATTCTGAAATGATAAATATTTAACGCTACGCCCTTACCAGGAAAACGAAGCAAAACCAGAGAAGGGGCTGGACCAGACAGACCGACTCTTCCATGCTAATTGGCTCGAGCGTCCGCGGCTCTCTGTGTCCATTAACATTCTTTGATGAACACAGCTTATTTATTCGAGTCCTCTGAGCGCCTGCAAAGCCAGAGGTCAGAGCTGAGGAGCACAGCCGTGAAGGCAGGCTCCGTTCCTGAAGGCTTCCCACCAACGTTAAATTTTCTGGCCCTATGCAAACACTCAGCATGGCTCTGACGAGCTCCAAACCCCTCAGCAATGCTCTGTCTCAGAGCTGGCCTCCCCCAGACCCTGGGATCCCATCTGGCAACACCACAAACCCCCTCGATGTACCCGTCAAGTGCTGGAGGCTCCCCTGCAGCTCTGTCCTGAAAGAACCCTACCAAAGGATGTAACCCTTTCAGCGGGGCGTTCTACCTTCCTTTGGCGCTTTTATAAGACCTGAGAAAGCACCTTACATCTTAAAATGACTTTAAGCAAAGGGGTTGTGCCAAAAAAGTGACCCTGTAGCGTTTAACCGCGGCCTCCTGGAGGCAAGTTGTACTCCCTTAAAAACCTGCGCAGCTGTCGGAGGCGTTGTACGAAGCCAGAACAGACCCCCCTGACCCATCCGTGCATCTCGTGGGGTTTGGCCACCATCCATGGCCTTCGGTCCCTCTTTCTTCCTCTCACCACGGAGCCAGAGCACTCAGCTGCGCTGGAGCAGCGCTAGGCGGTGGGATTCTTATTCAGTTTCTCTCTGAAACCTCTTGATGAGGGTTTTCCTTCCACACTTTCTCACCTTTCTCCTGTCTGGTTGGACTCGATGATCCGATGGGTCTCTTCCAACCTGGTGATTCTATGAAAGGCTTTGGTGGTTTTTAATGTTTAGTGGAGGAAAATAAAGCCCCTCACCCTCCTCTGCTGATAATCCCCAACCACCTGTCCGCTTCCCACATGCCCGAAGAGGAGAGATGGGAGCAAAGCCGAACGTAGATGTGGCACCCGAGGGCTGCACGGCCCCGTAAGGGTTTGTTGACAATCAAACCCTGCCTAGGAGGGAAGATGGGAAGAGAATAATGGATCAGAGAGATGTAAATAAACTGAAGATTTGGAGAGCAGGCTGAAAGGTAACTTAAGAGCTTTCCCCAAACCCACCTGCTGGCTTCCCTAACTGGGATTTAAAGACAGGCACCCAACTCCTAACGAACAGCACGAGGAACAAAGGCTCTTTGATGGGGATTCTGTTTTCCAGGGAGAACCACTTAATAAGTTTCACTCAGGAAGTCTCTGTTCCCAATGAAGACTTAACAAAGTTAATTAGACTAAACAGTAATTATCATGTCTCTTCATTGTTCAATTATCTTGCCGAACTGGTGTTTCCTGATTAATTTTCTGATTAAAATGTATTAAATTGAAAAAGCACTCGGAAACACGAGATGACAGGTTGTCTCCCACGCAGCCGGATTTCCGGAGGTCGGGGAGGCAGGGGTGGCTGGCACCCACCTCACAAACCACGCCGGCTCCGCACGCAGCGAGGAACTCGGTTCAACGAGCCCTTCGCAAACGCTCGCCACACGATCCTCCAGTTTTCGATCCACCGAGACATCTCACGCTTCTCTCTTCCACACCTTCCCACCCCTTGGCCATCCTACCTTGCCTTTGGGTTCCCTGTGCACAAGGAGCAGTGGTTTACGAGTCACCGAACACGAGCTGAGCTATGGAGCAGTTGCAGCAAAAAGCCACAGAGGTTCACGTGATGCTCTCCAACCTCTGCGAGCTCGCAGCAGAGGTGTAATTCCCACAGCTTAGCTCACAACATCGTATTTAACAAGCCAAGTTAACCGACACAGCATCCCCTGCTCCTTCAAGCATCGTTCTGCATGTCTCCGAAGGAGCTCAGCTCACCTGAAAGAATCACAAAAACTTTTGATTTGGTTGTTTAGCCTGGGGAAGAGGAGGCTGAGGGGAGACCTCATTGCTCTTTACAACTGCCTGTGAGGAGGTTGTGGAGAGGAGGGAGCTGGGCTCTTCTCCCAAGGGACAGGGGACAGGACGAGAGGGAATGGCCTCAAGCTCCACCAGGGGAAGGTCACGATGGACATCAGGAAAAAAAATTTCATGGAAAGGGTGATTGGGCAGTGTCAGAGGCTGCCCAGGGAGGGGGTTGAGTCACCTTCCCTGGAGGGGTTTAAGGGCCGGGTGGACGAGGTGCTGAGGGACATGGGTTAGTGATTGATGGGAATGGTTGGACTCGATGATCCAGTGGGTCTCTCCCAACCTGGTGATTCTCTGATTCTAAAAGATCTTAGAGATCATTGAGCCCAACCATACCTGCCCACTACCAAACCATATCTCTACGCACCTTGTCTACCCATGATTTAAGTCCCTGCAGGGATGGTGACCCATTCCAGTGCCCGAGAACACTTGTGGTGAATAAATTGTTCCTAATACCTAATCTGAACCCGCCTTGGCACAGCCTGAGGTCGCTGTGTTTAGCATTCCAGCCTCCCTACGCTGCTCTAACCAAGGCCACACCCTGCATTCCTCACTCTAATTCTTCTGATGGGACTAACAGAATCACAGAATCACCGGGTTGGAAGAGCCCCACTGGATCATCGAGTCCAACCATTCCCACAAAACACTAAACCATGTCCCTCAGGACCTCGTCCACCCGTAACTTAAACACCTCCACAACATGGGTGACCTTCAGGATAATTCCAACCTCCAGCACTTTGCTATCTAACAGCAGAAGCCGTCCTCACGACCGCGCTGCTTTCCACAGGGACTGTGTTAGCATTCGCTCTTCACAATCCCGTAATCACTGGCATTTTGATCAGCCCCTAATACTATTTGCATATCTTTTTGTAAGACAAATCAGAAAAGGGGATTAATTTTTCTTTCTTCACTTCAGTATCACCTGTGGCTGGGAGGAAACAAACAAATTCATTGCCTCCTTCCCCAAATCCTCGCGATTAGGTTATCTGAGCCCAAGACTTATTATAAATGATTGAAAGGACACAGCTGAGCCCAAATCCCACAGCGGGCTCTTTTTGTCTGCCATCATGCCGGCAATTCTTGATTAACTCCCATCTAGCACGAGGCGGGGAGGATGAGAAACATCCTCAAAGCTCCACAGTGACCGGCACCGGAGGGGTTTGGCTCCCAGTGAAACACGCAGCTCAATGCACGGTTGCACAGGGGCAGCTGTGGGCTCCCAGCAGACGAGCCAGCAGGCACCAAGGAGACTTCTTCCCTTTCTGCTTGTCCTTGTAGAAATCCAACACGAGGCTGGGATGGATCCCACCATTAGCAGGCACAGTTGGCCCAGAAGATGAGCAGGCCCAGCTTTTAGCTGTGGTCTTGTCCACTTTTCTCCATGCTAAAAAGCAGAGAAGCGGCTCTCGTGTTTGGATAATCATTTTTCAGTCCTAAAGCAGGAATATATGTGAACATATTCTTTATTAAAATAGTGGGGAGGCCCTGGAACAGGCTGCCCAGAGCAGGGGTGGCTGCCCCATCCCTGGAGGGGTTCAAGGCCAGGTTGGATGGGGCTGGGAGCCACTGATCCAGCGGGAGGTTGGAATTTAGATCATCTGTAAGGTCCCTTCCAACCCCAACTACTCTATGATTCTATGGAACAACAGCTCTAGTCTTTCAGGTCTTCTCCATCATCACGTCTAGTTTTGGTCTATTTTAAGCCCCATCGATGCAGCCTAAAGCTCAGATTCCAACAGGAGTTAACTTGCTTTACGAGGTACTAAGCGCCGAGAAGAGCTGCAGCTCAGCTAGGAATAAGTATCTCCCTAAAAGTCAGCACCTCCAGATAAAACCCAGGCAGAAAAAAGAATTTACAATGGCTTAATCACATACAGTCACACCGAAACTGTTCATACAAGCATCTGACGTTTGCCACGGGTTTAAATTTATTCCAAAGGCCGAGACAAAAAAAAAAAAAAGATTTCTAATAGCCCAAAAAATTTTGGTTTTCTTTTTTTTTTTTAATAATCATATAATCATAAGTAATTAATCAAAGTGCTCCCTGGCTTCTAAGCGATGATTTGGCAAACAGCTACAATTATAACCCCCAAACGTAATGGCTGCGTTTTAGCATCACCCTGCACTGAGTGGCTCACGGTAACATTTATCCTGCGTCAGGCTGAAAGGAGATGTCCGCAGGGAGTTAGCCGTGAAATGTTTTGATTTCGGAAGCCTGCGGCACGTTGATTCATGTCTATTTAATTTTTCCAGGCAGTTCCACCGGAATGCTGTATATAAATCAAACGCAGGGCTTGCAGCAGAGACGTAGCAAGTTGTGGAAATACTGTATGATTTTAATTAAACTACACGCACAAATCAGGCAGCAGCGAAGGTGGAAGCGGGGAGAGAGAGAGAGAGAATTGTATCGCCCCGGATAAGCCATTATTTCTGTGCAGAGAAACAAATAACCATTTACAGTGAAAAGCCTGATTTCAAAAGCAGTATTTTGTCACTGTGCTGATATTCATAATCAATTTAAATCTGGAGGAAATGATGCTTGAGCACAGAAGACAATGCAGCCCAGGATGGAAGTTAATTAGACTGTATCAGCTCAGCCGTGCTCGTCCTTTTCTTGTTTTCCAACTCCGCGGCGCTCAGATAATCGTGCTTTAAGCTGGTGCTCAGCTCTCCGGTGATGGTTACAGGATGGGTTGGGTTGGAAGGGACCTCCAAGCCCATCTAGTTCCACCTCTGTGACGGGCAGGGACACCTCCCACGGGATCAGGGGCTCCCAGCCCCATCCAACCTGCCCTTGAACCCCTCCAGGGATGGGGCAGCCACCCCGGCTCAGGGAAACCTGTTCCAGGGCCTCCTCCCCACCCTCATCGTGAAGAAATTCTTCCTAAAAAAGGCCACAGAAATTGAAAATTCATAGGCAGGACTGATTCTTTAGCGAGGTCCGGACCAATGACACGAACGAGAGGGTTCTAGAGAATCCAGTGATGTTGCTTCACCTCAAATTCCTCCTTGGAGAAGGCGTGAAGCGATCTGCATTTACTTTCCCCTCTCCCCGCACCCTGCAAAGCAGAAAAACAACTCCGCCTAATAACCAATAGGCAGTACAAGGATAAACACATAAAGTATCAGGTACTAAGATAATGGGGTCTATAAATACCTCGGGTAGATAGGCATCTCCTTCCTATCGGAAGATCAGGGAAATACAACACCGTCTGCTTGGATAATCAAAGCAGCATAGCAAACAGCGCTCAACAATTAAATCATAGCCTTGAATCGAGAAATTGTGCTCGTGCTTACAAAACGTCCACGTTAAATAGGTAACAATAATCTCTTTGTATTTCCTCTTAAGCACTGCAGCAACCGCTGACACCAGAGATGAAACGCACCAGCAGGAGCCTCTGCCCCAGGGTCCACAGCCTCGACATGGGACATGGGTTAGTGTTTGATAGGAATTGTTGGACTCGATGATCCGGTGGGTCTCTTCCAACCTGGTGATTCTGTGATTCCATGACAGACAAGAAAGAACAAGTCAATCCCAGGCAGTGGTGGAACCCCCATCCCTGGAGGGGCTTGGACAGCCTGTGGCTGTGACATTTGGGGACAGTTTAGTGGCACAGTGGGGTTGGAAGCGATGAGCTTATAAGTCTTTTCCAACCGTAACAATTCTTTGGTGCTATGATTCTATTCTAAGAGGAAAGCAATAGAGGCCATGAGAGCAAGAACAAAGAACGGCTTGAGTCGTCGCTGGAGCCCACTCCCAGGGCTTCCCCGCATCCAGCACCACGATTCTGATCCACCCAGCAACCCCAGGCAGGGAACCGCAGCCGCTCCAGCACATCCACTCCAAGACATCTCTCGTGCAACAGGGATCTATTAGCTCCAATTAAAGCCCCAACATCCCAAACCCCATGAAGTTTGGTGGTATCGGAGCCGTAATGAATTTTGCAGGGTTTTTCTCTTCCACTCACCCTCACTCACTCCCAACTACAGGCCATGAATAATACAATAACGTGTTGCCTGGCGATTGCTGTTGTGTTTTCCCTTATAAATGCAGCCAGGGAAGGAAGCAGACAAGAAAGCGCCTGAAGGAACCGGTTGTTTAGAGGCGACTACCAAGGGGCTGAGGTCCTGCAGACGTGGGATGCTCAGGAGGCTCATCGCAGCCTGTCCAAGGACTGTGGTTGTGAGGGTTTCTTGGAGCCCACTGGCCCCATTCCACAGCAGAGAATTCTTTACAAGCTTCCATCCACGGCTGCATTGGAAGGGAACAGAGGGCTTGGTTGGACACGGCTGAACTACTGTGCGAGGTGCTTCACCTTCTTTTATAGCAAAAACAAACTGGGCTGTAAAGAAGGAAGAGGCACTCAATAAAAACAAGCTATTTGGAGCTGAGAAGGGTTTTTTCCCTACTCTAAGTGAAGCCAGCCCATTCCTCAGAATGCTTTTAGTTGGTGGTAAGGAGTGAAGCCAGTTTTATCTCCTTCCCCGATACGTTTGCTGCCACCAGGAATGAAAGTTCTTCCAGCTTTTACTTCTCTGCAGCAGGATAGAGGCAGGTGTTTGTCAAAGAATGCAAAAGAAGCTCCTGTCACTACTTTTCCTCTCCGATGGATGCATGCAGGCCCAGGAAGACAGCACAACAGCACTCAGACACGCTCCATTCAGAAGCCGACGCAGCGTGGGCTGCTGGAGTGGCTCCTCACCACTCTCAAATTCTCTTCTTGGGCTGATTATACGCTGGTCTGAAAGCGGTGACTCCAGCCCAGCTGCTCCAGACTCACAGCAGAGGTTATAAGTAAGAAATTGGACTTGGGCTCTATTCCTTGCGCTCTCTGAAGTGAGTCACGCTGTGAATCGTCTCGAAGGAAAGGGTCTCGGCTGCTGACCTGCGTAGGGGCTGTACCCTGACGCGGCTCTAATTGCCTGCTTAGATTGCAAACTGCACTCTGGGAGGCTGCCTCTCCCTCCGCACAGTGCAAAGAGCAATCTCGGTGTATGCAGAGACACAGACAAACAGCAGAACTAAAGACTCTCCAAAGGTACTTACTCCTCCAGTCTAACGCCGCCGCTTTATACAGGCGTGAGGTGCTTAAATATAGATCCTGGGATGACGCTGTGCTCTTGTGCTCTGGTGAAGAAGGAAAAACCAGAACCTACTGCAATGTTTCAGGTCCAACCTGATCCCAAACAGAAGAGCCATTAAGAACCAAGATGCTTCAGTGAGAAACGAAACCTCAAGGAATAAATGTTCCCGGCATATTTCATGATGCACCAGCCTCCGGTGCATGGAAAGAGCAAAGCAATTAATAAGGTATATTTAGCACGCTAAGCTGAGGTGTGCAGCTTCCACAGCAGCTGAGATGCGGCAATTTAAACAACATTTATCTTAAAGATCGGCCTGGCCGTGACTACAGCCGGTAAGCGCTGTCTGCTGCTCTGCAAATATGCTGCTTTGGACCGCAGGATTGGACCCACAAAGAGCCACAGCTCTGGGCTGCGATGAAGGGTGCAGCAAGGAGAGGAGGGTTGGGATGATGCTCAACCAGCCCAGGTAACCTGGGAGAGTACAGAGACCTCGTGGGCTGCTCCCTACTTTGTGCAGCCCTGANCTCGTCCTGTCCCCTGTCCCTTGGGAGAAGAGCCCAGCTCCCTCCTCTCCACAACCTCCTCTCAGGGAGTTGTAGAGAGCAACAAGGTCTCCCCTCAGCCTCCTCTTCTCCAACCTGGTGCGTGAATGGTGTTTTTCCCCCACTGTGAGTTACTCCGCTCTCCCCGACACCCACAACCCCTGCAAGTATCGGAGAGGCAGGGAGGAGAAAACATGGAATGAGATGAACACATTTCTCTCGGGGAAGCCCCACTTTCTACCTCTGCAGCAACGATACCAACTGGCTCATGGAGACAGAACAACCCCCAGCGCTGCTCTGAGTCAGCCTGGGGAACACCCCATCCGTACGGTTTTCCAGTCGACATCACCAGGAGAAGGTATTTACCTCCTCAGCTTCAACCAAACCCCTTCGAATGCTGTTTGTACAAGAATTATTTTTTAAACTTTCATTAATTAAATATTATTAGAGTTTAGGAGAACCACTAAAACCCCCAGTAGCTGGCACCAGAGCTGCCTTTGAGCAGATGAAATGGTTTCAGTGCCTTTGAACTCCCTTGCTGCCTCCTCCCAGCCTGTGGCCACCCAGTTTGCCACAAAGTGCCTGGCGTTCGAGTCTCAAGCATTAAAGAAGCTACTTAAAAATGGAATTATGATCCTGCATAGAAGGCTATATTGCAAACTGAATCAAAGGAGAAAAAGAAAGACCTGAGCTAAGCAGAAACTGCATGCAGATGTGTAGTTAAACTTCCAAGAGTCGACATTAAGGTTGTGGAAGGAAAACATTTGGGAATTACGTAGCCTGACTCCGAAACCAGACAAAAGCATGGAAAACATAGCTTGTGCTATGTTTTTTTATTATGATTTTAGAAGTGTTGGTTTACTGCAGGACCTCAGATGGAACAGAAGGGTGACCTGGCCTGGAGTCAGCCCCAAAGCAAAGGAAGGGGACCTGCTCCAGCTTTTCTTTTGCTCCTATATCAGCTCTCCCCCTGCAGCAGGCAGGGGCTGGATGGGATGAACCTCACACCCAGGACACACACCAAATCCCCAGCAACCTGCTCTGCCGAGCGTAAGTGAATCTCTTTCTAAGAAACTTCTAGAAATGAACATTTGCTGCTCTCAGGCCTCATGGACAGTCAATAACGGGGGAGCTACAAGCCCAGCCAAGTCCATGCACGGCTTTCATAGCAAGCCAACACTCACAAATACTTCCCCTCCCTCGGAAATGTTTTCCCAGCGCTCCCCAGCCGCAATAAACAGTCATTTTTCTCATGATAAAAATCAGTGCTGCAGCACCGGCTACAGCAGCTCGCGGCTGACCTGCGCCCTCTGCTCCCCAAGATCTAACAAAGCTATTAGAGATCCTTAGAAACTGGAAGAAAACATCTGTTTCCTTTATAGCAGCTGCCACCTGCAGAACACAGCCAAAGCCAGAGCTCTCCTGACCCCGGCGCTACCCGTCTGCGGAAGCCGCAGCATCTCTAAGAGCAGCCAGAAGGAGCCTTGGTGCTCCCACAGCTCCCGAAGTGCTCGGCAAACACTGCAGCGGCTCTGGAGCCCCAGTGCATAAATACATTCCTTCTGGAGGAAGATGTGCCGTGGTGTGGGGATGGCTTTCCCATCACCTGAAGGCAAGAGGAGAGGTCTAGGAAGAGCATGCACCCTGGCTTATATCAGAAACAGCGGGACCAGCAGGGCCAGGGAGGTTCTTCTCCCTCTGGACTCGGCACTAGTGACACCAAACCTCGAATCCTGTGTTCAGTTGTGGGCCCCTCACCACAAGAAGGATGTTGAGGCTCTGGAGCGAGT
>WAAB01014277.1:856-18594 GCA_013389865.1 Piaya cayana | reverse complement strand
CGACCTGGTTGTTCTATGATTCCATGATTCCCTGCTGCTTTGCTCCTCTGCCGTGGCTGCTAGGACACGCTGACCCTGGAGCGCACAGAACCACCTCAAGGGCTGGGGGATGAGCAGAGCATCCACATGGCAAAACGATTTCATCCGGCTGTGCTTCTTGCTCCTGTTGCCCTGATGCCCTTGGAACCATCTCGCTGGTGCCTGTTCCTGCCCATCGGCATCCGGAATTCGGTCACCCTGGACCACAGCTGCAGAGAGACACAAACAGTGACTCAGGGCTGAATCACATCTAGGGAGGCTGCGTTGACTCAGACAACAGCCGAGCGAGTCCAGCTCATTCCCGACGTGCACGGACTCCGTTAAGTGCTGACAAAGAGCTGGGAAGAGCCCGGGTCTCACGCGACCGCGGCGGCACGGACGAGCTTTGCCTCCCAGCCCCAGCTGACCGCAGCAGCCACCAGCTCTGCCGCCGTGGGGCATTTATTGCTGCCCTGCCATTGGAGATAAATTAATCTCTGGTGGATAACTTATCAGCAACAGTGAGAGAAAAAGAGACCGTTTGGATTAGAGGAATTAAAGCTTTAGAAAAGGGTAAGATAAGAAAAAGGGAAAAAAAAATAAAAACAATACTCACCAGTCTGAAGCAAACAAAAGCCACTGTAGATTAAGCAAACAATGCATCCCTAAACTTTCCTCTACAGTGCTCTGACAGACAGACAGCAGGCTCAAATAATTAATTGTGTCCCGGTATCACGGAATGAGCCACCATATGGGAGCGTTGACAAAACAATCTTCTTTTTTTTTTTACTTTTTTTTTTTTTTTTTGTGGTGAGTTGCAAACCGTGCAAAATCGTCTGCTTGGTCTGAGGCTGCAAACTGGCACATTTTCACGGAATGGTTTGGGTCAGAAGGGACCTCAGAGCCCATCCAGTCCCACCCTCATGGGCAGGGACACCTTCCACTGGATCAGGGGCTCCCCAGCCCCATCCAACCTGGCCTTGAACCCCTCCAGGGATGGGGCAGCCACCCCTGCTCTGGGCAACCTGGGCCAGGGCCTCCCCACCCTCAGAAAAAAAACATTTCTCCCTAAGATCTCATCCCAGTGTTCCCTCTTTCAGCTGAAAACCATCCCCTCTCATCCTCTCCCTGCCCTCCCTGATCCAGAGCCCCTCCCCAGCTTGCCTGGAGCCCCTTTCAGTCCTGGAAGCTGCTCTAAGGTCTCCCCAGAGCCTTCTCTTCTCTACACTGAACAACCCCAACTCTCTCAACCTGGCCTGGAGGCTCTCCAGCCCTTGGATCATCTCCATGGGCTCCTCTAGACTCACTCCAACCACTCCATGTCCTCCCAGAGCACAGCAGAGGGGCAGAACCTCCTCCCTTGCCCTGCTGGTCCCACTTGGCTTTCTGATTTCATAGAATCATAGAATCACCAGGTTGGAAGAGACCCACTGGATCATCGAGTCCAACCATTCCTATCACACACTAACCCATGTCCCTCAGCACCTTGTCCACCCGTGCCTTTTTCACAGGCATTGAATTTATGCATTTTATTTTCCATATCGATATCCATTAACAATTGCACTTGAAATGGCTGAAAAATTTTATAGAGTGAAGGCAAGGAAGCCTCCTGGAGACAGTCCAGACTGGTGGAGCTGATTAAAATGTAAATGCAGAGCGACTCTTCCGGGGTTAGGCCAGACATAAATCCACAACAGCTCTGTTGAAACTGCTCCCAGTTCACACCACAGGCGAGGAGGGTTGGTTCAACTCTGGAGCTGATCCTGAATTTACCCCCAAATGAACAGAAAACAGTCCAACAGAATCATTTAGATTGGAAAAGACCTTTAGGATCATTGAGTTCAACCCTACACCAAGTACTGTCAACTCCACCACTAAACCACATCCTGAAGTGCTACATCTCCACCTTTTAAACATCTCCAGAGGGATGGTGACTCCACCACTCCCCTGGGCAGCCTGTTCCAATGCTCGTAGACCCTTTCCATGGAGGAATATTTCCTAATATCTATTCTAAACCTTCTCCAGTGCAACTTGAGACCATTTCTTCTCATTCTACAGCCACCTGAGAGTGAAGTCTTTGCTGCCATCTCTCCCCATCACACATGCAGCATTTTCTTCCTTTGCATTTTTGTGTCAAATGAAGTCCCACTGTCCATCGGACAATCAACCAAGCCGCTACCCCCCAACCCCACCACCCAAACCCTCCTGAGCGCTACCAGGAGGACACAAACGCCTTTAACTGCAATTATAAGAGTGGTGGCAGGGGAAGTGCTGGAGCTGTAAATATTCATCTCACCTCCAGAGCCCCTTTTGCTAAAGGTCATTGGAGATTAGACAAGCACAGGCTCCCACCAGCACCAGAGGATCCCGTCTGCATTTTGAGGGCACTGAAGAGGCGCAGATTTAATGGACCCAGCCGATGCAGGTGACTGACCAGTGCAGTCAGACTCTCTGTAATGAATTCCACTCTATCTCCCAGCCTCTTCCCTCGCGGAATCCCCCAAACGCCTTTAATTTAAAAGTGCCATCATCTATTCCCCTTCTGCTACCTCTTAAAGTTGATTGCATCCTTGGCGCGTTGCACTCATGACATTTTCACTGCGCTCGGTGCTTCTTTGTTTGGCTTATTTGGGCTGAAGAGCTGCAGGCCCCCCTTTCTGCTCTGTTCCTCCCTCCTGTCAAGATGTTTAAAGGGATTGAGTTTGAATTATTCTGCCTTTTCCTTAACTCAGAGACACAGAAGCGGCTGCTGGAGCCTGGCACCTTCCCATCGCTCTCAAGCATCACTGGAGTTTATGGCTGCTCTGTACAAGAGGAAATTAAGTAATAATAAAAAATACACACTAAAAAACACTCAGCTATGGGTATATGAGGTCACCCAGAGCAGGGGTGGCTGCTCCATCCCTGGAGGGGTTCAAGGCCGGGTTGGATGGGGCTTGGAGCCCCTGAGCCAGTGGGAGGTGTCCGTGCCTGAGGCAGGGGTGGGACTGGATGGGCTTTGAGATCTCTTCCAACCCAAACCCTGCGATGATTCTATGACTCCACAGCACTGGCTTCAATAATCAGCAGAATCTTCAATCAAATCAGTAGAGACTCACTCTTTCAGGCACCAGGGTCAATGAATCCTGGTCTCATCACCCGTTTCCAACCACACCACGCTACGTAGCCTTTCCCTTGGTGCAAAGGCGTTTCCCATCCCACCAGAACTTCCAAGATCAGGAAAATAAATTGTTTTCTTTGGTCTTTCTTTTGACAGGGTCAGGGAGGGGATGACAAAACATGGAGCTGTGAATCCAGCGCCACTGGAAATGTTAAAAAAAATGATTTAGGAAAAGAAATGGATGGTTCTTCAGGTCACAGAGGAAGAATGATGAATTTTAGCCCCTATATTGTTAGTTTTCTCCTTCAGGCCAGTGGCTGCTGAGTCAAATTGCAGGTCTCTTTTTTTTGGCACACTCTGCTTCCTCACGTCATTAATGACAATGGACGTACAGGACTCTTGGACAAGATGAACTTTGCCTTCCCAGCTTCCCTCTCCACCACACGAGCAGCGGAGCAGAACCGCAGCTCTCCCTTTGTGTCCCAGCAGGGGCCTGGGGCTCTTGTTTTGCTCAGATAATGCAAGGTGCCTACTTCAGCTCCATATACCTAGTGCGGCGTGTGTCTTCAGGAGATTATTTGAAGTGGTTATTTTTACGCCTGGAACCTTCAAAGGCAGAGTTATTAAGTGTATTTAAAAGGAAGAACTGGCCCAGATAAAGCTGGGATGTAATTAGTTACAAGCTACTGTCCTTTGATGACAAAGCGGCGCTGGGCGCGCGGGCTGCGCGGCAGCAGGCTCGTCGGGGTGTGCTAATTACTGATAGCAGCCCCAGCCAGGGGAAGCCTGACACCGCTCTGATAAAGCACAGCCCTCTCTAACTCGACGGCTCGGCTTTAACTCTTGGTGTTTAGCAATCAGCCAAAGCCCAGCCTTTTGGCACACAGCTCCGTTAACTCTGGGTTTGGAAGCGCAGGGAGGGGAGAAAACCCAAAACTTTTCAAGTAGGTAGCGGGAGGCCGGCTTACGCCCTGGGATGCTGGCTGGGAGCAGCAGCGTGCTGTAGGAAAGAAAGATGTTTTATTTTCCTAAGGAACCTACTTCTCTTTCTTGATGTAGCTTCTTTCTTGCTAAGTACTGCGAGGGCTGGAGATTCTGCACCAACCTGTGACTGGGCTGGTGAAGGAGCTGGAGAACAGACCTTATGAGGAGCGGCTGAGAGAGCTGGGAGTGTTTATCCTGGAGAAGAGGAGGCTGAGAGGAGACCTCATTGCTCTCTGCAACTACCTGAGAGGAGGGAGCTGGGCTCTTCTCCCAAGGGACAGGGGACAGTACGAGGGGGAACAGCCTCAAGCTCTGTCAGGGGAGATTTAGGCTAGAGATTAGGAGGAAGTTTTTTACGGAAAGGGTCACTGGGCATTGGAATAGGCTGCCCAGGGAGGTGGTTGATTCGCCTTCCCTGGGGGTGTTTAAGGCACAAGTAGACGAGGTCCTGAGGGACATGGGTTAGTGTTTGATGGGAGTGGTTGGACTCGATGATCCGATGGGTCTCTTTCAACCTGGTGATTCTGTGATTCTGTGATTCTGTGATTCTGTGTGCAGCCACATCGGGTTTGCCTCAGCCCCACTGATGTCAGGGGGCGACTTTCAGAGATTCAAAATGGTTTTGGAGCTGGTCATGAATAAAACCGTGATCCTCGTCCCATGAGAAGACAGATAACGAATGTAGGCAAGCGGGAAAGAAGAAAGAGCTGGATCTGTGAGGCAGCGAGATGGGCTGCTGGCGGGAGGCAGCAGCATGCTAAACAACACAGAGTCTAGGGAGGGTTTGGGGAGGGGGGAGAGTTCAAACCCAAGTAATTGGGGTCGGCTGTAAAAGGGGTTTGATAAAGACTGCAGAAGAGAACAGCTGGGGGACACTGAGGTGCCTGGAGAGAGAGACAGAGCACAGAGAGCCACAACCCCAAAGGCAGCAGCGTCTCAGCACTGCTCCTCAGCCCCTTGGAAACGGCGTGAAGGAGGCACAGCAACAGCCAAACAAGTGTAAGTGTCTGTCACCATGTCAACTGCCAGCCTGCTGCTGAGAGATGGACAGCTCGGAGCAAACGAGCCCTCGGCATCCTCTGCGCCTTCCGACACTGCATCCACCCTGCCAGAGCCACCACCCTGCCCTGCCGCCAGCTCGCTGACCTGTGGGTGAGGGGAAAGAAGAGAGCAACCTCCTGAAGCCCTGGTGCCCCCAGAAAGACCCTGCAACCATCCCACAATCATGTGAAACAGACCCACCTCTCACCTTAGAAGCACAGATTTGTATTAAATAGGTGACAACTACACCAGGTAGGCAAAGAAATGCTTAAAAAAAACCCCAAACAAATAAAAATCCCCCCCAATCCACTGAAACACTAAACCAGCCCTCTTGGGATGGAGGGGGTTGCAGCGAGTTCCCAGGCAGGTCCAACAGCATCGTGAGCTCAGATCCCTGCTCTCCAAGCTGACGACTGCAGGGGGATAAAATGAAATTATATTTCTATGCTGATGGTGGGGTGATTTGTCCTGTTTATCAGGTAATGGGTTTTCATTACATTTTTGATAGTTTGGAGTGTGTTTGGTCCCCCTAGGAGGACTTGAGAGTCTCAGGCAGATCTTATCGCTCAGTTTTATGCCATCAGAGAACGTTCCTTCTTTCCTGATGTTCTCTAGAAGCTGGTTTCTACTCGACTCCGCCACACCATCACATCTTCATGAAGCACCCTGGAAGAACAAAGCAGTGCACGTCCGGGCCACCCTACAAGGTCCCAGCACGCCAAGAGCTACAGCAAATGAACCATTATCATGGTGAGAAAGTTGTTCTGAATAACCCACGGTCAGAACTTCTCCTAACATCACAAATCAAAATACTTGTGAGCGATCTCGCAGACACATCACTGCCTGGCACAAGCCAACAAAACTATAGGAGCACAAGTTTGTGATCAGGATGCGACTGACTCAGGGAAGTGGAGAAGAGGCTGCTAGACCAGACCTTTCTCCCACGTTCCCTATGAAAACAGCACTCAATCTCACCATGGGATGCTTTTTTTTTCCCCAAAAGCCTTTCCTCGTCCTCTCCTTTCGGACTCCTGCAGTAGAAAGGTGCTCTCATCCTTGTGTTTACAAAGGGAAAACAGGAACAGAACCCCTTCAAGGCCAAAAAAAAGAAAGAAAACCAAAACAAAGAACCCATTTTGTTCGTTTTAACCGTCTCGATGTATGCTGGCTTCACGAGTGAAGGACTGGTCTGTTATGTTTTCATTTTTTTAATAGCTGGATTGTGATGCCAGCAAGGACGCAGAACAAATGAGGTTTGTTTTTTCTTAATATCATAGATGGGTCTTCGGCTGCGCAAACTGGCACCGTTCCCCTGACGTCGTCAGAGCCAAATTACGCTTACTCAGGGTCTGGCCCCGCGACAAAAATACCTTTTTAATTTCCATCTTACTTCAGGAAGAGTCTGCCCCTTCCCACCCACGCGCTGCAGCCCCAGCAGAACATTTACGGCGCTGCTCAGGGCCCTGGCTGGCAGCCACCACGCTTCTAGGAGATGAGTGGAGCACTTCAGGTTGAACGGTGACTGGAAAAGCCAAGCCAGCCTGTTCTCTGGAAGCACAACCCATCACACCCTCCTGAGATACAGGAGGGTCGGGGAAAACCACAACCGCACCTTTCCCCAAGCTCTGTGCTCTGAGAGGGGTGGAGGGACCTACCCACACGCTCCATCTATTCATCTCCCTTAACAGAAAGAAGTAGCGTGTATATTTTTGCAAGAAAACAATTATCAGACAACCCTGGAAACTAGTGTTGGGTTTGGATCAGTGCTCGTTTAGTCGTCCCTCTGATGACTGCCCACACACCAAATATAAGAAGGAAATTTAAACCTACCCGGAGATTAATGACAGACTCCAGTGGAACAGATGTTTATGAATAGCAAATCAGGCCACTAAAAGCCTCCTATAAAAGTAACGACGAGAGGCTTTGCTGCAGCAGACGGCACCAGCAGAGATGGAGAGGCCACTGCTTGCATTGGCTGAGGACATCGTCTTGATCTGGTGGGCACTGCTCTGCTCTATCTGAGGCAGCGAGATTTAGGAGCGTCACCAGCTCGAAAATCAGGTGAAATGGTCAAAATGACCCACTGCTCGGGGAGGGTGAGAGGAGGAGGCTCAATATGGGAAGCAGGGAGCACCCAGGGCCCAGTCAGCCAGTTCCTCCTCTTCCCCTCTTGACTGGCGGTGCCTTTGGAAGCAGAACGCACCCAGCAGACAGGGACACATCCCAGCTGAGCTCAGCCTTGATCTTTCCTGGGCTGAGACATACACGTTGCCTCTCTACTGACTGACAGATAGCATTGTGCTCACCTCTTTCAGTGAAAAAAGTGCTTTTCCCCTAAAACTGGTCCAAATACGATGGGTTTTGTTATTTAAAAACTCCTGGAAAAAGCATCATATGCCCCTTTTTGAATGAGAAGTTTCTTTAAGTCCTCACCCCCCTTAAAAAGTAAAGTTATTTGGTAATTTTCTGTCTCCGCAGAGGCTCTAAAACTGCTGAAGGACTGTGTTCTAGCAAGAGGAAGGAGACCACAGCGAGCTCTCGGTCTGGGGAGGGGTGGAGGAGGACAAATCCCATAAATTAAGCAGAAAAGGAGAAAATGCTTCAGGTGAGCAAAGAGTTGCAGCTTGTAGAATACACTCAGCCTGCACCGGTTACAAGATAAGCTACCCGGAGTGTCAGAAGACAATTGTAAATGTACTTCGGTGCGCTCATAGGAGATGCAGCGTGAGTAATCACGCTGTCTAGAGGAGATGAAATTGGTAGGAGCAGGTATTTCCAAATCTCTGCCTCCTGGGCTCATTGCTGAAGGCGTTGAGGGCCTGAGAGCGAGTAGATGAATTTTAACAGCTTCCCTAAATCCACACACGCTCTTGTCCATCTCTGAGCGCTGCCTGTGGAAGCACAAACCTTCCTGGGAGATGAAGTACCCAATATCCCACGGCCTGGACTAGACAAGTTAATGTTTCCCCTCGGAGGACGCGGTTTAGAAAGACATGAACCAAAACGGCAGGACTACAAAGCTGCTGCTGCCGAGCAGACCACCACAGTTAAAGGATTTCATCTCCACAAAGGCAGCAAATCAAAGCACAGAATACCAGAAATAGCTTCAGAAAGCCTTCCTGCAAGTCTTTTTTTTTTTTTTTTTTTGCTGCAACACGTCTCAGAAAGGGTAAGACTCTTCCCTCGTCCTCTGGAGCACAGCCCGTAGGGGAAAGGCTCGCACAGATCTGCACCACGACGATTCCCTTTGGGCGTCAGCGTTCACAAGCACGTGCAAAGCCTCAAAGTCCTGGTGCGCCTCCGAGCACAGCACGGCAATCAATCCCACAGATCTTAGAGATTGTTTTGCACATAGATATGTACCCATATACCTCTATATGTGGTTTGAAAGCACAAAACTAGACACAAACCTTCTTCTGCCCGTCCCTGTCTTGCAGCAGCGTGAGATGATGGCACAAGTCAGATGTCCTCCCACCACTCTGCCACCAGGCAGCATCGCCAAGGGCGCCGGGGCAACCTGCCATATGAGCAGGGGATTTTTTTTTTATTTCCTCCACCTTCTCAAACTGTGAACGCTGCCAATCTGGAAAGAGAGTGAGCACGGGAAGAAAGGAGACGGAGCAGTTTCTCCATCCTTAAATGCAACATTATTATTTGCAGCCACAGTGATTTCCTCCCCGTGCGTCCCAAACGCACACAGAATGCGACAGCGTCAATATAGCCTCTCACAGCCCGAGCATCTCCAAAGCAGAGGAACAGGACAGATGTTCGCACGCCTTTCCTTCCCCTCCACGCTTAATTCACACATTAAGGGAGTGGATGGAGCAGGCTTACACCTCCCTTCTTGTGCTGGAAACGAGAGAAGGAAAAAAAAAAAATGAGGAGATTTCTCAGTCTGGCAACGCAGCTCTTAAAGAGATGAAGTGCCAGGATGGGAAATGTCACCAGGTGGTAGCTGCCTTCACCGAGCCAGGACACGGGGGAGAAGGAAAGTCTGCTCTGCCGTCATAATTTGGAGTGAATCTCCTGAAACTGCAGCAGCATGAGGTATTCCTTGCCCTGGCAGCGTCAGCACGGATCTTCAGGGTCTTGCAGAGCAGTTTAGAAAGGTTTTTTTTTCCCTTAATGCCCAGGATTAAGGAATGAGGAGAGGCTTTGGGTGCTACAAACCAAATCAACCTTCTCAGCCTCGGAGAAAGAGAGCAAGAGCTACAGACATCAACCTCCATCAGTTTCTTTTGGGATTTCTGTTTATTTCCTCAGTCTTTAACAGCCCAGAAAAAAAAGTAATAAATCTAAAGTCTTAACTGAAACCCCAAAAAGCATTAAAGCCAGTCTGGTCAGCTCAGCCACACACGCATCCATCCACACCGAGCCAAGCGATGGAGCTGAGCCTCGTCTCACTAGGACAGGTCAGAATATGTCCTATAACCATCTCTCCCCGCTCCCACTCTTGGGTCCCAAGCTTTAGGGTCAGTCTCATTTTTTTTTGTGTCAGACCTCATATTCTCGAGCACCATCTGCTGGTTTCTCCTCTGTTAACAAAGGAGACCAGGGACACCCCCGTCCCAGCCCGTGCAGACGAGGCCGAACACGAGTGCCCGTCTGTGCCAGAAGCGCGAAGGTATTTTCCTGTGAAAAACAATGGGCTTTGTTAAATAAGACACTCTACATGGCCAAATGTCATGGCTCATCTGTATTTTGCAGCGTGGGATAGTCCCAAGCGAAAAGAAAATGTTGATTCTGAATTGTATTTTTACTTCTGTTGCTGCTTGGGAAGTACAAAATGAAATATTTAGATTATCTGCAAAAGCAATAAAGGGAAAGATTTGTGTTTTTTCTTTTCTTTGGCAGAAACTGTTTGCTGAATCTGACCCAAATTCGCAAACAGCTTTGCCTCCTCCCACTCAGAAACCGAATTTCTCAGCGAGTAAACTCTTTGTCACACAAATTACCCAGGTCTGCTGGTGACACCGCGCAAACACATGTTCCAAGCAAGAGTTCAGCCTGCCGGCTCTTGCTAGGCAAAACAAAGGTTTGCATTTGGGATTAATGCTCTTGGAGCTAAAGAGGGAAGGAAGGAAGAAGCATTTTTAGTCGCTGCTTGTTAGGCATCGGGAGGGCTGTCGGCAGCCGAACGCGTAGGCTCTGCTCTCCTTCCCCGAGGATTACTGAATGTGGCTAAGCAAACGCAGCACACAAAAACTCATCCTTCTCCCTCAGTCCTTCTTAGCGGATGAATCAAAACACAAATCCAGAATACAGGACTTGAATCAGAGAAAGTTCCATATAGGCTGTGGCGCATCCCCTGAACGTCACCACAGGGCCAACCTGAGCAGGATTCACAGCCACCACAGGGGAGATTTATGCCAAGACTGGAGGGAAAGCTTTGCAGATCCCAGGATATTGAAGCACAGAAAATCACCCAGGGAGAGCCCAGAGACTGGGAATCATTCAGGTAGCAAAGTCTACCAAATTCTCTCTTGGGCAATAGGGCCACGAAGATGATCCAAGGATGAGGACAGGCTGAGAGAGTTGGGGTTGTGCAGCTGGGAGAAGGATCCAGGGAGACCTTAGAGCACCTTCCAGTGCTGAAAGGGGCTCCAGGGAAGCTGGGCAAGAGCTCTGGATCAGGGAGGGCAGGGAGGGGAGGAAAGGGGATGGTTTTCTGGTGCGGGAAGGGACATTGCTGGGAGGTTAGGGAGGTCCTGGCCCAGGTTGCCCAGAGCAGTGGTGGCTGCCCCATCCCTGGAGGGGTTCAAGGCCAGGTTGGATGGGGCTTGGAGCCCCTGATCCCGTGGGAGGTGTCCCTGCCCATCGCAGGGGTGGGACTGGATGGGTTCTAAAGCCCCTTGCGACGCAAGCCATTTTTATGATTCTATGAATAGACTATAAACTCTTTTTTTCCTTCAAACATGCCCATATTTTATTTGCCATTTCACCTTTACGCTGGGAGGTTCTGCATTTTCCACAACAGGAGACTTCTAAGAATAGGTTAGACAAGGAGCCATCCAAAATGACCTCTGCAGGTTCACTGGTTTGGATTAACTGAAGGTCCAATTCTGAACCTTCATTCTCAATTACTCTGCATTCTACCCAGTCAGGGGAACTAGAATAGTGACGTTTTCACACACTTAGAAGTCAGTGACCAAAGGAGATACTGCGGAGTAGAAAATCAGGTCAAGAGCCAGGACTCTGGATAAAAAAAGTCACTCCATAGGAGGACACTTCAAAAGAAAAGCCAGTGTGCTGGCACTGCAGGGACCGAGCGCTCTCTCTGTGGAACTCTCCCCTCTTCCTTTTGTACATTAGCAGGAATCACTGCCCGAAGAGCAGCCTTGCCTTTAATCCAATGTGAAACTGAGATCTTCACACACCACAGGAGCGTCCAGGGATGAATAAGCCAGAAGAAAAAAAGTAGCTGGACCTAAACAGATGGATTCTATATTGGTACTAAAGTCACCCCTTGATTTTCATCCAGTCCTACCTGTAAAGTACTTCTGGTGAAGTTCATTAAGTGCGAACTGTTCCCAAGTTACCCCTTGTTAGTAAATTTCCCTTTGTGACAAGACAGTAGATAGCAATCAGGAGCCTCTTGGCTCAATTTTTCCCTCACAGATCTTTTTCAGAATGAATAAAGAAGAGCTAAGTAGGAAGAGGAGAAAAGTGGGTTGATATATTTTGCCATTAAACCGGAGCCAGGCTTTGGCTTCTCATAAAAGCCGGTACCCGGTGAGAAGCGCATCCCTCACCTCCACACTTACCGCCCTGCCGCTCACGTGTATCAAATACACTAAGTTCAAATTCAAAAGAAGATTACCCAGCCCTAATAAATATTGATTACCTTACAAGTCCTTGCTTTGAAGTCCTTAATTAAACACAATACCCGACTTTGCTGTTTCCCAGTAGATGAGAATCAATACTTGATCGCTAACGTGGTCCAGCAAAAAGAAGAGAGCTGAGTCCTCAGCTGCTGTAAACAGACCCCACCAGGCTGTTGTCCTCTTATCTCCATTGCAGAGGATCCAACCGGCCTGTGTGAGATCAGACCCTGCGGTGCTGAGCCGAGGCTCAATGCCATCGAGCTCTGCTGGCTCCAACGAAAAGTCAACGAGAAACAGGAGATGGAGGAAGGCACCGAGGGTGATTAAAGAAGGCAACTGAGCACCCTGACCTGGTGCTCACCGCTGCCTGGATTAATCCTTGATAGCTGGCTTGATCAGCTCCCAAGAACAGAGAAGGAAAGGCAGCCTGGAAGGGACGCTTCTCCAAAACCCGGTCCCACCGCTTGTCACTCATAGCTACAAGCAGGCTCATGCACTTTCTTCACCCCTATTTGTATCTCTTCAGCCTTTTGGCTGAGTTGAACGAACCTCACGAGTTGACAGTGTATGTTACAGGTGTTGTCATGGCAATGATTTAGGCAAGAATTAGTCCCTGCAGCACGTCGACCCCGGGGTGAAGAACAATAGGAAAAACTACACATTTCAAAGTTCCTGTCACACAGAGGTTGAGGGCTGAGGAAGAGAGATAGGATTCCTTTCACCCCCTCCGGTGTCAGCAGTGACACTTCAACAGCTCGGGGAGAAGCCGGTGCCTCATCTCAAATGCTCTTCAGAGCGATCTGACAACAACCCAAGCTTCATATTAAACCACGCTCGCCGTTGCAATTGTATATTCACCACTGGCCCATTTCTGAATTAATCGGAGATTGAGTAACAACTGGAGCAGAGAAAAATTATTACATTTGCATTGTAATATAATGAGGGAAGAATCAGAGTTTATTGACAACGGGAGAGTTTATCCCACGAGCCCCACCGCTGTCAAAGGTTCTGCTGACTGTTATGAACCGTGGATCTGCGCTAGGTCACCGAGCTTCAAGCAAAACGAAAAAATAATCACCCGAAACTATAAGGAAAAGGTAAAGAAAATGAGCATTTGGGAGCTAGGAAACTCAAATTGCTGAAACAGGACCAGCTGAATTCCCATGTTTTCTAACATATTAGAACATGATTTTAATTGAAGGATCATATACTGGTTCATTAGAATGGTTTGGGTTGCACGTGACCTCAAAGCTCATCCAGTTCCAACCCCCTGCCAGGGGACACAGCTCACGTTTGCAGGACTGCTTCATGGCCTCCCAATTTAACTCCTTGCAGGAGCTAAAAATGTCCATACAGAGACAGCAGAGCAGCTGCTGGAGCTTCATGAAACTTGATGTTCCACAGTAAACATGACAAACAGTGAAGAGAGGTGGAACTGTCCTTTCTTTGGGAAGTCCCCAGCTCCAGGCATTTCACATTTGCAAGAACAAAAAAAACCAGGATTTTTTAAAAGAAATATTTTGGTAGGTGGCACATGGAGATACAAGCTTGGAAGAAGCTGCCCCATCCCTGGAGGGGTTCAAGGCCAGGTTGGATGGGGCTTGGAGCCCCTGATCCAGTGGGAGGTGTCCCTGCCCATGGCCAGGGTGGCACTGAGTGGGCTTTGAGGTCCCTTCCAACCCAAACCATTCTGGGAGTCTGAGTTCCAACCAGCATCGAGCAGCCCTGCACTGTCACAGGCGTCTCCGATCTTGTCACTTAATTCAACATCACTATCTAACACATCTCTCAGGTGCATAAATACCTGAGCTGCACTCAATGCTGCTGTGCTGAAGCCGTACAATAACCAGCAGTGTGAACCCTGTAGAGCACAAAGGAATCTACATTAGAGCTGGATGGAGGACGACTAGTGCATTTAGCAGAGAAAATGTTTTTCCTTCTGTGTGAAATGGAGCAGGCACTGCTATCCCGAGGAGAACCATCTGGGACACCAGTGCTGGGAGCCAGAAGTCCCGCGTTCCCAGGCTTTTAGCAAGTTGAGTTGCTGGGCAGGGACTCCAGCTCCAAAGTGGATCTAAGCAGGATACAAGCAGCCAAGCAGACTGCGTTCGATAGCTGCCTTGATTCCTCCAGAACCCCAAATCACGCTGTTGCTGCAAACAAATTTGACAGATTGGCAGATTCTGAGGTAAAACAGAACAGCATCGCTTGGTGGAAAAGTTACCGCTAAGCTCTATTCGCAGCCTAGAATCCAGCTCCCATAATGAACCGAACATATCAGCCCCACTTAAACTCCAAAGTCAAATTAGCAATCAAAACCACTGCAAAAATAGCAGGCCGGGTTTTATTCAGGCATAATTCTACTGATGACAACAAAAATGCTACACCGGTTTGTGCTAGCTGAGACCTAACTCCTTATATTTTGCATTTTTGATGCATTTTTTATTTTGCCTCCCTACCCCCTGCTTTCCTGTCAGCACCTGAGTGCACGCAGCGAGAACTGGGTGCTTGGAATGGTTAGCCTGGCCCATGGCAAACCTGCTCGAAGCATCCTGGCAGTGGAGTTGACGGGCCACGCTAATTGCAGCTCATCGTTAACCTGGATGCCGGGCTAACTAGTCTTGGGAAGCGATGCTCCAAGATTTTCCTGCATTCCACCTGCACATCCCGCACAGAACAGCTTCTTGATTGAATGTGTTGAGTGCAGACCCCGGGATCTCTGCCCTTCCTGCCCCGACAGCTCATTTCTGCAGAAAGGAGGAAGCAGATGTTTGGTTTTATAACCTCAGACCTAAAATGTGAGGTAGCCCGGTGCTGTGTGGCCATACAGCTCCTCTTGTAACTTACTCCAAAGTCTTTCCTGTTATGCTCAATTAGTGGTTTTGCTCCTCTTCCTTCTTTGCTGCATGACTACTCACCTGTAACCCAGACAATGGTTAATTTATTGGAGTGGATGCTTCCATACCCGCAGTTCAAGGACTTGTGTCAAGGTACTCAACTTCAGCTGATGGGCAATTTTGCTCATACAAGTATCTGGGTGAGAGAAGGATGAGCACCCAGGAAGAAAAAGAGCTCCCCAAACATTTACCCAGTTCTGAGACCTCATTGCTCTCTCCAACTACCTGAAAGGAGGTTGTGGAGAGGAGGGAGCTGGGCTCTTCTGCCAAGGGACAGGGCACAGGATGAGAGGGAATGGCCTCAAGCTCCTCCAGGGGAGGTTTAGGCTGAATATTAGAAAAAAAACTTCACAGAAAGGGTGATTGGGCAGTGTCAGAGGCTGCCCAGGGAGGGGGTAGATTCACCTTCCCTGGAGGGGTTTAAGGGACGGGCGGATGAAGTGCTGAGGGACATGGGTTAGAGATTGATGGGAATGGTTGGACTCCATGATCCTGTGGGTCTCTTCCAACCTGGTGATTCTATAATTCTATACTTCCCCCCATTTCACCTTTCCAAGAAAAATAGAATCATTCGGTTGGAAAAGACCTTTGAGATCAAGTCCAACCATACCTGCCCACTGCTAGACCATCTCTCCAAGCATCTCATCTGCCCGTCTTCTAGATCCCTTCAGGAAAGGGGACTCAAAACACCTCTCTGGGCAGCCTGTACCCCGGCAATCAAACCCTTTTCCCTCCACACACGCCTCCTGACACACAACAAGGCATCAATCCGCTTCAACCACAGCCCGTCACGTTTCTCAGCAGGGAACACAGAAAGGACTCACTATCACAGCCCAATCCCTGACCTTCACAAAGCCAAAACCCAGGCTGGAGAGGCGGCTCTGCAACACCCTGAGCGCACCAACTGCTCCAAAGCAGGGACACAAACACCATCTGACCAGCACAGCTGCAGCCAGGATGGAACCGCGGCCCCAGCCGCTTCTGCAGCCGCCTGCCTCCTCGCGCTGACCACCGCGACCAGCTGCGGGGACATTTGTTCAGCCCTGCAAACAACAAATAGCCGAGCGGTAGGGAAGCAGCCATCGGAAAGCAGGAGAAAGGCAGGCTTGGCTGAGAAGTCTGCTGCCTGGCAGGGGTTTTTATATATTGTGCCTGGAAACCTGCAGTCCCGGACATGCCTGAGCACAGAACTGCAGCCCCAGCTGCAAGCGGCACAGCTGGGTGGGGAGGTTTAACGCAAACAAACGAAGAGATACGGGGCTTTTCAACCGGGCAGCTTTGAGAGAAGGGATGTGGCAACATCTCGATGTGATAATTGTAATGGAAGAGGCAAAAGGAACTTGGTAGAGAAACAGGATAAACTGGAATCCCCTAATACGGAGACGAGAGAGCTTCTATTCCCCCAGTTCTCTCATTTCAACATTGTCATGGACACATTATGTGACAAAGCGACAGCTTCAAAAGATTGTAGGGAAGGGGCCTTTGCATGCAGTGACTTCCTGATGAAAGCAGAGTCTCTGGATCACTGATTAATCACAGCCAAAGGCTGAAGAGACAAATATCAAAGGCCAGAAACAGCGGAGGGTTCTCTGCTGAGCTCACAAGAGCTGCAGCTGCAGGTACCTGCCTGGGGCCACCAGCACCTCTGACCCAGGGGACACAGAGCAGCCAGGGAGCTGCATCCCCTGTTTGCAGAAGAGCTTCTTCCACAAACCTTGCTGTGCATTAACTCATCTAACACGATAGGTGGTTTAGAGCTGGTTCAGGGCATCCATGGCTCATGTCAGCGTGACACAAGGGTCGACATCCTGTCTCGGAGCGAGAACAACACCTGCCGGCACAGAAGAAGTAGGACTGCTTGCAAGGGAAAAATGCATTTACCTTCCTTCTCCGAGAAGGATGTAATCTACATACGGGATTCAAAATTACACAAGCAATAAAGAGGTAATTACATTCACACTAATGTCTCTAAATGGTCTGGCAACACGCGTTGGCATGAACCCAGAAAGTTATAGCAGCAAGGTGATCGGGGACAGGTAGCAGCTAAAAATATAGAGCGGGATTAATTAGTAATTGATGGTGTAGGTAGAACGCTGCAGAAAGTATAATTATTACTGAACAAACTTGAAATAACTGCCTTGTTGAAGGCTAATAAAGCGTTTCAGCGCTCTCCAGGATCTCTGTTTTTCAAACTCACGGGATCAGACCCCTCGCTGGTGTAAATCAGCACAGCTCAGCTGAATTCGGCAGAGAGATTCTGCTTGGTCACCTCAGGAAGCACAGAGCTGCGCTGTGGCCTGACCACATTCCGCACGTAAGCCTGGATGGATGTGTTTGCACACAGCTCTGCACACACGCTCACATAATACGTGCAGGGAGCCTTTTGTTCTCAGAACACAGTTTCATCCAAGAGGATGTTTTTATGTCCTACGTAGGTGCAACCCATAGACATTCTCTTTAGAGAAGCTGACACTGATAGAAGAACAAGTGGAAAGAAATAGCCACTGTCATCAGCATCATAGAATCACAGAATGAGGTTAAAGGGACCTCAAAGCCCATCCAGTGCCACCCCTGGCCATGAGCAGGGACACCTCCCACTGGATCAGGGGCTCCAAGCCCCATCCAACCTGGCCTTGAACCCCTCCAGGGCTGAGGCAGCTACAGCTTCTCTGGGTAATCAGGGCCAGGGTCTCCCCAATCTCACAGCAAAACATTTCTCCCTAAGATCTCATCTCTATCTCCCCTGTTGCAGCTGAAAACCGTTGCCTCTCATCCTCTCCCTGCCCTCCCTGATCAAGAGCCCCTCCCCAGCTTTCCTGGAGCCCCTTTCAGCACTGGAAGCTGCTCTAAGGTCTCCTTGCAGCCTCCTCTAAC
>WAAB01014275.1:0-13628 GCA_013389865.1 Piaya cayana | reverse complement strand
GAAAGGGTCATTGGGCATGGGAGCAGGTTGCTCAGGAGGGAGGTGTTTGAGTCGCCATCCCTGGAGGTGTTTAAAAGACGAGTAGATGAGGTGGTCAGGGACATGATTTAGCAGGAGATAGGAATGGTTGTACTCGATGATCCTGTGGGTCTTTTCCAACCTGATGATTCCACGGTTCTTTGATTCTATGCACAGTCCCAGGAAAGTCCCAATGCTCAGAGGATAACTCCATCCCAATGGCTGTCCTCACTGCTTGCACATGGAAGATGAGAGCTGTGAGAAACCACCTGTTTCACAGGATTTGGAGGCAGAAGATGATTTCACCCTCAGCTGCATGCCAGCTCTGGTTACCTTGGAGGCTGGGCAAGCTGCTCCCCAGGTGGCATTTTACGTATCTTCATAGAGGACCTCTCCTCTGGAGGTCATCACTCAGAGGGGCAAACCTGACAAATCTCTGTGCTGTCTTGCCTCTGTGGCCCTCTCCATGCTCGAACGGCAGCCTCAGGTGAAAAGATATGTCTGGGGTTATTGGACCACTGCAAGTTACTTGTTGTGCTGGTCTCTTAGCAGCAGCAGAGGTGTGCAAATCACCCCAAGACAAGTTTATTCCTTGATGGATAGAAAAGTCATACTGTTGTTGTCCGAAAAGTCGGATTCATTATCCATCATGAGAATATTCAGTCTCACATGTCAAATTGAGACATTGATTTTATTGCAGAATTGTGCAAGTCTCAGTGCTCAGTGGGTTTCCACAGCTCTTAGCACCCCTGACAGAAGCCTCTGCACTCCATTTATCCAGAAAAGCTACAAGTGATTGCATTACACAAGTTCTCTACTATGCATGCTCAGTCAGTAGGAGGCCTGCTCCTGGAGGTGGGATTCTTATTTTCCTCTGCCAAATCAGCAATCTTGATGACATGATCTGGTTTAAAATATGTCCTTCTTCAGTCCAGATGTCCAAGACATCCTTATCAGATGATGAGTGCTTTGATCTTTTACTTAGTACAAATTCTGCTGTTTCATTGAACATTAACAAGTGTTAGTCCATTCTGCTGATGGCTTATCAAGGTGTTTGGAAATGTACACTATTTATACAACATTTTAATTATTTTTACTATTACTATTATTATTATTGCTGTTGTTACTATTACTATTATTGTGTCTGGGAGTGGTATATGCTTATCCAAGCATGCTGGGAGCTGAGAAGTTGGAGAAGGATACAGGCTGCACAGTGGACTCAGTATAGCTCTGCTGGAGCACAAAGCCTATATTTTGGTTCTTTGTCTAGATTGGGTGGGGGAAAGGAAGCGGTAAATTGTCCCTCTTCTCATCCCCTGTGATCCCCAGGCATACTTTGCTGATCCCTGAAGGGATAAATTCCTGTTATAGCCTCTAGCAAGTGTCACATACCTACCTGGATCTCCAGTAGTTTGAGTGACCAATGAACCTGTACAGTGAACATAAAAAAAAGCAGGGTTTAGATGGGAAGTCCATCCCCAGGGCATCTCCCAAATTACAGCCAAGGTGGAAACCCTGCATTCCACAACCAACATCACTGTTCCCCTCTTACGGTGCAGTTACGGATTTTCTGCAATCCTGAGACCTGGCATTAGTCCTGGGCAAGCAGTGTTCCCATGGAGCTCACCAGCCTTGTTCTCTCAGCTCACTCCTTTCACTACCTTCTAGGATTAGGATTTGTTGATGGTGGGGCACAGCAGCACAAGTCATGTCATCTTATGGGGCAGATGATGGACCAGTGGAGTCGCAAAACACAGAGGAACCTGTAACTGGTGTCCAAACTAGGTATTTACCCTATCTTAAATTCTAGATATTGCATTTATTAGTGCCGACGCTTGATTTTGATTATCTGTGCCTTGGCAAATGTTTGCAGCTGGTGATCAGGGTTCAATCGTTGCATTGTCCAGCTCTCTACTGTGCTGGAAAAAGTTAGCAGCAGCTGGCCTAAGCAATAAAGAAGTTTGACTTCAGGTGCATTTACCTATTAATTTCTAAAAAAACCTATAGAAAGCATGCAGGTTTGGCTCCTCCCTTGAAGGAGGAACTCTGAAGGCAGACAGCGGCTCTGAGTGCAGCGGTCTTTAAAACCACAGGTAGTTCGCTTCCACCAGTAAATGCAGTTCTCTCACATGTGGTGAGTGGAAGAATTAACTGAGATTTGCGTCTCTGCCTCGTGCTGGCTCGAAGTGAGAAGCAGCACAGGTGCTCAGAATAAGAACCAGAGCCATGGCCGTGAGCATGGGGAAAGAGGGGGAGGGTGTCACCAATAGCCATTTCCAGTAATCAGTGTGAGGGTGTCACCAATAGCCGTTTCCAGTAATCAGTGTGTGCTGCATGGCTTAGGCAAAGCTCATGTTTGCTTTACTGACAGAGAGATGTTGGATAGCTCTCCCATCGCTTGCTCATAGGGCTTGAAGTCTCCTTTTTCTTCTTCACTGTTTTCTAAATAGAGGTAACCAGCAGCACTGATACATCTTACCTCTTGGTAAGAAGGTTTCTTCCAGGTAACTCACATCAGTTGCTGGTTAGGCAGAAATGGTGTCTTGGCCCTGGATGGCTGAGGACAGGCATTACTGGACTTGAATTTCGTCCCGAGCCTACATGCCATGAGATGCGAGTCAGGTGCTTTGTGTTACCTGCGGTAAGGTTCCCAGCACAGCTCCTTTTGGCTCTGCTCTGCAGGCAGGTTTCAGAGATCCCAGACACCCTGACCTCTCTGACACCTGCAAGGTGCATTTTTTTGCACCGGGGACCTGCATGGATGTGGAGCGGTAGATAGGTCCTTGCCATGCTATGTTAACAATTCGGAAGGTTTTATGCAGAGCCCAGAGGCTGTGTGCTGAGAAGTCAGTGTGGGTGGGAGGGGAGGAGATGAGGAACTAAACCCTGCCTGTTGTTTAGATCCATCCACCTAGCTAATTCCTTGCCAGCTAGTGCTTGCTTTAGACTGTAGTGGGAACAGTGTTCATTAGTTATGCAAAGCTGCATGATTATGAAAATAAAGTCTCAGTTAAGCCAAGCGAGCCTGTCATGAGGTCCACAATAAACAGAAAGTGTTTAGAGAGATGCAAAACCTGCCCTCTGCTTGGAGCACTGTAGCTGGGAGAAACGGCATCCTCGACAGTCCAAGACTGTGCATGAAGTCCTGTCTGACCACGCAGACGATGCACCAGCTCCTTGTCTCCTCCTTCTCTTGCCCAAGGGATGTTTTGTCTCCGGTTCTGAGCAAAGAGAGAGGCATATGTGACCTAAATCAGGTTTTACTTCTGCTCATATCCTTCCAGCTTGAGTAAACAGCAGAGGATGTGACAGAGAGCACATACGGTGCCTTGTCACCGCCTCTTCTCTGCTTCAGGTTTTCTTCTCCCTTCCCCAGGGGTGAGTTTGACTCATTCTGTATTTAGAGAGATGCTTTCTCTCTCCTCACACCACTCATTAAACCTCCCTGATCAACCGGTCTGCAGCCCACCTTTGCAGCTTCTGTTGTTGTGTGGAGTGGCTTTGTCCAACAGGACCTACCTCCCTATCCAAATCCCACCAGAGGGCTGGGAAAGAATGGGAAAAACCCCAGAGACTGACAAAACAAACACAAAAAAAAGGGTTCACTCGATCAGCCTGAGTGCCAGCCCCACCCTGGGGTGTGGAATAAACACTGGCAAGTATTTATTCATCACCACTCAGCATCTAAATAGTTGTTTCTCTCTGTCACACAGGTGCACACGTTCATGCTGCCTGCCAGATGCTTTCTTTCTCGGCAAACATGGGCACACTTCTGTCTCCTAAAACAGGGCAGAGAGGAAAGAGTTCTTGCCTGCAAGGTTTGTTAGAAATATGCTAGGATTTCTAGCAATTCAATGTCTAGATGCACAAGGATATTTTGTTTTGGTTATCTGAACTTAACACTCTTTGGCATCACATACTTACCTATCTGTTTATATTCATACGCTCACCACTTTTTACATATGTTTGTATGCATATTCATTTATTCATATCCTAACCACCCACATTCACCTGTGTTTGAATACATAGTGCTGGAAATGATAATCTGAGTGCATTGGCATCAATAATGCATAAATTGGATGTTTGCAGAAAATAAAATGTGGTATGTGATGACATTTTAATCTCTGCATGCATGCACGCATACAGATATTTTCTCAATCTGTCTAGTTATGAATGTGCCAGTGTAGCGGGTGCTTAATGCTACTATGTTCTTATATAGTGATGTGGGTGAATTAAGGTAGCACACAGCACTGGTTATCTCAGCCAGAGTAAACGTCAGCACAACCCTGTAATCAAAAATCATATGCCTGTTGTATTTGGCTGAATCAATATTAATCCGATGCATGCATCAATGTCCTGCTCATCCTGATGTAACTACTGAGAGAAGAATTGAATGTCCTTGTATGACGAAAGAGGAAAGGTTCCTGGCTGATCCCATGACCACTAAAGCATTTAATCTACATTGAATTAGGCTGCAGGTCAAATGTAGAGGTGTGGCACCTGGGGGAAAAGCTCTCTAATGGTGAGCACACACAACACGTGATAACTACCCTTTGGTCTGTCCCAGCTTTATGGATGTTAGAGGAAATGTCTTTAGGGTAAGTGAGTTCCAAGTGTTGGCCATGGCGATTAGATAAGCGAGAAATTTAATTTCCTTCCTAAAATGGTCATGGTGACCTGTGGGGTGATGAATAATGATGAGCTGCTAATGTTCAGGGAACAGGCCCTTGCAGGAGGGATTATCAGTGTCTTCAAGGATGTAAAAGGGAGGAGACTTCTGAGTTAATCTGAGTAGTTTAAGGAACTGGAATTTTATCCTGAAGTGATCCCTGGGGTAATTCTCATAGAATCATAGAATAACCAGGATTTCCCATGGATTTCCCCATACTCCTGGGTAGGAAAAAACATCCCTACAGCTGGGAGCAGAGAGGCTCGAGAGGGAAACTATGATTTTTGGGGTTTATATATTCTTTTGTTTGTTTGTTTGTTTCTAGGTATTTTGGGAGGAAGGATTGATCTGCTTTTCCTTTGGGAAAAGGTGAACCACAGTGCCTAGCGCTTCAGCCTCATGCAGCCAAAGCGCGGTGGGAGAGGTCTGGGACCACGTTTGGTCCGTATCCAACTGGAGGAGACAGTCTCAGCAGTGCCCTGCCTGTATGAGCTTCTGCATATATGTATTATATTCCTGTACAGATAAAACAAACGCTTCCCCCACTGCTTTTGGTTTTTTAATAACTTCATTAAAAGCAGACTTCTCCCTATGTGTCTGGGTGACATCTGCTCTTTCAGTTTCACTTTGAGAAAAACGAATGTTTTAGGAAGGCGAGTCACTTGGCCACTATTTAGGGAGTTTTATCTTTCTCCTCCTGCTATGGAAAGATAATGCCGGCAAATGCAAACATGACATCTGGCTGCCCCATGATCGATCCTGTAAACATGCTATTCTGCAGATGTTTGGTGTGTATTCTGCAGATGTTTTTTTGTGTGTGTGTATATACGTATATATAAATTTATATATATGTAAAAAAAATTAAATAGCAAAAATACTTAATGACCCTAAACTTTCTTCCTTTGGAAATAATGGAAGTCTCAGTAGGTCCTACAAAGAAGATGAAATTTGAACCTGGCATTTCTTCCAGCAAGGGGGAAAAATGGTCTTTGAGCAGCAGAGAGTTCCCTGTGTTGGAGGGGTTGGTGGCAGGTGAAAGGTGTCAGCTCTGTGCCACCACCCTGCCTCAGAAACTCCCTGCCCATTGGTTTTGGTTAAAGGAGCCAAGGACTGGGCAGCGATGCTGCACCAAGGCAAGTGGAGAGAGGGGCCATGTGGAACCACATCAATGATTTCTGCCCCTCTACACCCCCAACACACTTTATTTTTCTGGTTTTGTTTTCCTTTGTGATACTTGAATCTATTTTTTAATTATTTTTTTAATAGCAAAGCGCTCTTATTTATTTAATGTATACTGCAAAGCTTGGAGAGAAGGGTAGTTACTTGAGATTCTTTTTTTTGTTTGGATTTGTGGTATGTTAAGTGTTCTGTATATATGTCTGGAATAACTGCCTGATACCAAGCTGTGCCACCTTAAGAACAGGGTATGCCTTTCAATTGGTTGCTGGACCAATAAAATACTTTGTTGAAATACAGATGTAACTCGACTCTTTCTTGCATTAGGAATTGGCTTTCAGGCCTGTCTTGTATGTGGCTTGGTGGCCCCCAAGGTCACTGTGGGCTGTGCAGTCCTGCTATGCACATGTGTCCCTGTGCCCTGTAATTCCCTCCTGATGCTGCAGTGGATTTCAGAGAATCATAGAATCACCAGATTGGAAAAGACCCACTGGATCATGGAGTCCAACCATTCCTATCAAACACTAAACCATGTCCCTTAGCACCTCATCCACCTGTGCCTTAAACACCTCCAGGGAAGGTGACACAACCACCTCCCAGGGCAGCCTGTTCCAGTGCCCAATGATCCTTTCTGTGAAAATTTTTTTTTCTTAATGTCCAACCTAGACCTCCCCTGGCCGTGCTTGAGGCCATTCCCTCTTGTCCTATCCCCTGCCACTTGCTCTAAAGAGATTCCTAAACTGAACTGGTTACTCAGAGAACTGTTGAAGCAACATGGAGATTTTAGTTCTGGCCCAAGTCCCATTGCCTCTGTAGCCACGGATGTTTAAGGACATGTCATATCCTTATCAGCTAATCTACTTTTATAGCATTTATGACAGCAATTTGCTAAGAAGACACAAGACTTTACTGACACGTCACACTATGGCATATGCGATTTACTCCAGTGCCCACACTACAGTTTAATTTCAAAGGAAAGCTGAGTGATGTCTGACTTCCCGTGAAAGCAGTGAGTGTGTTTCCCAGTTTAGACACAGGTGCCATAAACGTTCATGTGCCACTAACTTCATTAACTGGATAGGGAGCTGGGCTCAGTCAGTTCTTGAGATCTTCTTGACTGGTCGTATTTTTAAGATGGATAGAAGACACAACTCATCTTAGTCACACCAGAAAATGGTTTAATCTGACACATGCTCAACTTGAAGTCATCCTCCTACTGCTCATTGCTATGGGCACCGGTAAATATGCTTTTCTTCCACAGACACCAATGGAATAGACAGAAATTTCCATCTAGGAAACTCGTGGTACCAAAGCCAAGCCACCACAGGGTATGATGCTCCTTCAGCCATGCTACATGTACATCACTTTTTACATAACTAGCCAAAGGATTTCCCTCATCTACCCTTTTTCCCCAGAACCATCAGAAGAAAAAAGTAGGGAAGCCTAGGAGATCAAGGTAGATTTTTCAGTCAGATGTGTTAAGAGGAAGTTAAGGTACAGCCTGTTCTAATAGATAAGAGAAGGTATCCTGACCTGAAATCACATGGCAGAGGCTGTCAGAAGTTCACAGGGGTTTCTTGCTAACAGTGGCAGATAGTGGCTTGGGGCTGACAAGCAACACTTCCGTAACTAGAGACACACCTCTGAAGCTGTAAATGTAATTGCATCCTGAGACATTATTGGGATCAGGGAAAGAAGGCCATCAGCTGTTTTGTGACTGTACTGAACCCTTCAAATAGACTGGAGGCTACGTCTATTGAGAAGACACTACACGTGGCTGCTGTTCAGAAACAAGGTTCCTCTGCAGTCCAGGGTCTTACTGCTATTTTCATACTCCCAGTTAGACCTTCTAAGCATTATCAGCAGTGTGTGATCCCACTTCTGGTAAAAGCTTCTCTGAACTTAGCCTAAATCCTGCTCTGCACTGAACCCAAGTGGTCCAGACTTCAATCTGTGGTGGTTTCACTGCAGAAGGGGAACAGAGGGGGAGAAGGCTTTTAGGGAAGCCCTAAGAGATGGGTACAGGTTGGCCAAAGGTCCTTGGTAGGCTCCAAGGTCTTCAGCGCCATCTACTGCCTCGCTAAGTCTTGGCTCCCTTGTCATCCTCCCCCAGCAGTAGGTTTAGAAGACCCTTTCAGGCTTTTAGGATGGGGATAGCTAGTAGGCATCTCTATTGCCCCGCTGTTATTGTGGACCAGGTACAAATTAAAAGACGTGTTAGTATCTAGAGGAAAAAAAAAAAGTACCTTTTCCTTTACAAATTCATAAAAGGGGCAAGAAAAAGCAAATACTTGAGGATGGTTATCTGGTAACAAGCAAAATCCAGGCAAAGGGTAACAACTTGGAACTTGGTGTTATTCCTTCTGCTCTGCTTTTGGGTATAGGATGTTCTCCATTGTCAGCATAAAATTACAAAGTGAAGGTTGAGCAGACCATTCAGTGAAGGTCAGAGGGAAACTCTTAGAGTGGTTATCACTGTCTTATCTGTAATCAGATATAAAACATCTCTCAGATTAAGCAGCAATGATATCTTACATGAACATGCGATAAGATAGGTGTGACTGAAGCAATGGGTATCTCTGCTGTGATCCTTTAACAGGGCAGGGTATCCTACAGGTGGCTTGGACTTCATCTAATGTCTTAGTTGACAGATTTGGGAACTGATTTCAGCATGCTCCGAAAACACTCTGAGGTCTGATATGCTGTTGGATCCTCTGGGACCTGGGAAATAGAAGGAAGCAGCTTTTGAGGAACTTGTAATCCAAAAGCAGGGGAAATTCTGGAGAAGAAACTGAAAGCTGGAGATAGAGCTCATTGAAAATGGATTGATTTGATGTCTAACAGTCATCTAAGGAGTGCTTGTAGTCTGGGAGCTAAATATCACCTGAGAACCTCTTGCATGCTATTTTGGCAAGGATTTGATCAGACTTATTCAGTATGTTTGTAAGGAAAGGAGTAGATACTAGAAACAATTGGGAGCCTACCATTAATGAAGTTTCAGGGCATAGCCTAGCATCATTGTGGCCTGAATGCTTCTGCTAAGATCCAGCTGGTGTTGATTTGTCACCAGGCTTCTCCTGCAGATGGTTTGGTAAATTAGGAATCTTCTGTATAGCAACCTGCAGGATTTTTCCAGGAAAAACAGACAACCCCCCCCCCCCCGAGTGANGATGACGTGTTGCAATCAGCCTCCCTGGGACGGCTTGTAGGCATGTGATAAGACCTACACGTGCTCTCAGCCACCTTTGGTGTTGTGGCGTTGCCAAATGCTACTGCTCTCTTCAGCAGTCCTGCGCCTTGGCATGCAGAGAGTTGGGTTTAAGGAGTTCATGGTGATTTTACAGAGTGTCTCTGAAACCAGACATGCACATGACTGAAAAGCCAGGCCTGGGGTTGAGTGATTTGACTTTCCAGTGTTTCAGTTTACCTAGATGCAATATGGTGATAAGGAGTTCTTGGAGATCTTTGCAGACTGCATCATGTCTTGCTTGTGTAGGAGTTAATTATTCGAATTATTATCCTCTTTTTACTACCAGTGACTTAGCACAAAGGTATCTATCTACCTGAGGTCATGGGACAAGAGAGTTTTTATAGTGCTCAATAAGCAGGATTTGGAGAGGAGACATCTGAGCTCTGTTTCTGAATCTGTGACCATGACTCCTCCAAGACCTTGGCCAGGACTTTTAAAAATCTCTGTGACTCACATTACCCACATGTAAAACAGAGAGAATAATATTGAGTACTCTGCAGAAAGGACGAATTCCTCACTGTGGGTAAACTAGTGAAGCCTTGAGGGCCACAGAAGGTAAAAATGCTTATCATTTCCCTCCTTGTGCCTTCAATTTGAGGTCTTAGTATCCACACTGTGCTCTGGAGGGGGACTGTGGTAACTAGTATGTGTTTGGCTTACAACCACCAACATGATCAAAAGGATCCACGCCACTGACAGAAAATACTGCATAATCAAGGCACGAAAGAAAAATCTTGGACTACACTTTGGGCTATACCGTGCTATTCTAAACACACACTAATGGATATTTTTAAAGCTCGATATATTAATAGGCTCCAGCTTGCTGGACAACTCACTCCATGAGTAGTCATGGCAATCAGGTTCAGCTGACATGATCTCTTGGTCTGAGCTGAGTTCCTTTTCAGACTTATGGAGATGAGTATTTCTAAGCAATGAGCTAAAAACAGCTAAAAATTTCCCTGTGGGAGAAAAGGGACATGTTTAATCCATTATTGCCCCCCACAGGATCATCCCTTACACCTGCCCTTCATCCTTTGCTGTCAGTAGTGCTCCAGCAATTTTTTCATTATTTCCTTCCCCTGTTCATTTTTCAGGTCTTTGTCCATTCTGAATTGATGTGTGGAAGACATATAAAAGTAACAAAAGTGCCTGAAGAACATAGATTTGACTCAGTTTGCTGCGTCTTTCACCCTGGCTTCGATGATGAGACAAGGCAGAATTGCCTTCTCAGTCCCACTTACACATGGATCCTAAAAAGACCGTGTGAACGGTTGCAGCTTTGTGAGAAATTGCACCAAAATCACAGGGAATAAAGATGAGTCACGTGCATGGCACAAAATCAACACAGAGATTTTCCATTTTTCTCACCAGCCACTGGTGTTCAAGGCATGCTAACGTGGTGATGCTTGAAACAACAGTGAATAAAACACAATTCAGGGAGAGGTGTGTTATTTAACTTGGCCAGAGACTCCAGGGATTTCTAAAGCACACCAGGATCTTTGGATGAAAGGCATACTGTAAGGGCAAGGATATCATTATTATCAGGCTCAAAATTCTGCCTTCCAGGCACGTGAAGTAGCAAGATCCCAAGGTCAGGGTAAAAGAGAGCTACACTCCATATGCAACAGTGGAATTCGATCCTTGCTGTAGGGTGAGCTGCTAATTAGAGGAGCAGACTTTGTACTGCTTCTGACAACGTTTCCAGTCACAAGTTGCTTACAGCAATTGAAAATGGAGTTTTAAAGCAAGCAGATGATTCGTCAGCCTAGGACAAAACCCTTGAGATTTAATTTCAAGACCTTCTCAAAAGTACAAGGCAGAATAATGCCCTTCTCAGCAGATTAATCTCTTGGTATGGGAATGGATCTGGACATAGGCAGCGGCTGAAGTACTGGAAATTTTTATTCTCACCTTTCAGGCATCAATAGCAAGATGCTGCTTTGTGGGTTTTTACNTTTTGTGTTTTTTCTTTGGGATTTTTTATTTTTTTTTTTTTTTTACGTTCTTTTCCTTCCACATTGGAAATCTAGAGAAATAAAACCAGAAGCAAAACTGCATTTGAAAAATGAAAAGCTAAATGTACTCAGTGCTGGCTCACGGTCATGGAACAAGGGTTCACTCTGTGCTGCATGTGAGAGCTCATTGCTTGAGCTCGAGGACTATTGGAGCATTGATTTAAGGATGTCTTTACCCTTGAAGTGCTCCAATCCCATAATGCAATTTTCTCTGGCTGCAACTTTAACTAATGAAAGAGGAAAAAAGCTGCAGAGGTGTTGAAAAATTCACCAGTGCAGCATTTCCTTTTGGTGCCGCAGTATAAAAAGGACATCAAGGTACTGGAGAGTGTCCAGAGGAAGCCACGAAGTTGGTGAAGGATTTAGAGGAGAAGCCACATGAGGAGTGGCTAAAATCACTTGGTGTATTCAGGCTGGAGAAGAGGAGACTGAAGGGACATCTCATTGCATTCTACAGCTTCCTCACAAGGGAAGGGTGAGGAGCAGGCACTGATCTCTTCTCTCTGGTGACCAATGACAGGACCCAAGGGAATGGCAGGAAGATGTGCCAGGGATGCTTAGGTTGGATATTAGTAAAAGGTTCTTCACTCAGGGGGTGGTGGTGCACTGGAACAGGATCCCCATGGAGGTAGTCATGGCACCAAGCCTGGCAGTATTCAGGAATCATTTGGAAAATGTCTTCAGACACATGATGTGAATTTTAGGATTGTCCTGTGTAAGGACAGGAGTTGGACTCAATGATCCAGCTCAGGACATTCTATGAGTCTATGATTTCTGTATATTTTTTCAACTGCTAAGTGAGGTCCAGGGAGCCCAGGCGCTGGCCATTGCCCCACATCAGTTCTGTACACTGAGTGCTGTGGAGAGCACTGGGAGGGTTGGTGTGAGCTGTTATTGCAAAATTCTCTGTGTCACAGTAAAAATGGTCAGCGTGACACCACCAGGAGAAATGGAAAGGGAAATAAGAAAGGCAACCCCTGCTTACAGCAGGACTTCGTTGAGCCTTTGATCACAGAACTCATCAGACTCATTGAGTAGAAAAGCTTAGTCTTCATTGGGAATGGTAACATGAAAAAAACCCAGACATTTGCCTCTGGCTTTTCCCCTTGAGCGTTGCACAAGATCCTACAGGTGAAAATCAGGTAATGTGGTGGCAGGCACCTCTGTGATGAATGCCCTGTCAACCTGAAAATCGACAGGCTGCAAAGCCCAAAGCTCTCTTCTCTTCTGTGTTTTTCCCTTTTGGTACTTTTGAGTTGGTTCAGCCCCCCATGCTTTGTGATATCTCCTAGGGCTAAAGCTCAAGACAACAGGAAGAGACAGCTCCTGCCCTGCAGATATCAAAAACATGGAAGGATGATACCTCTACCTGGACCTTGTGCACCTTGTGTCTGCTACAAGAACTCTTCTGTGAACCCCTGAAGTAAAACTCTGGTGTGACTGTACAGCACTAGCAAGATGCTCCTTCCGTAGCCCTGCTATTCCCTTGGGCCCAGCAAAGATTGGGAAGGAGGCTTTCCCGTGCCAATAGCTCCCATTATCTTGGTGAAAACAACATTGAGAATAGAGCAGATCCTGCCCTTAGAACACCATTCAGAGCTTCCAGAGCAGCCCCACCAGGTGGGCACGTTGCTGGATGAAGCAACATCCCTCCTGAGGAGGAGCAAACCTGCCATATAGATCAATTCAGTTCCAGTGGCAGACATCTTCAAGAGTAAACCGCATGGGTCTTTAGGACTTCCAGTCCTGCAAAGTAGACTGAAAACTGGAGAAAGCAAGTAAAACACATATCCAATGTGAATCCTGCAGCCTGATGGCCCTAAGTTACTTCTACATGGCTGCCTTTGNTCCTTTTTGGTTAGAATCAACCAAAGAGTAAGGCTGGACTCTTCTTGGCTTACATCTAGATAATTGTGTCATGTTATTTTTTCTTGAGTCATGTTGCCGCTAAGCAGATGATGAGACCAACACAGTACAAGACAAATGACAAATGACAAGATTCTTTTTATAATATAGTTGTGTTATGTTTCTATTAAAAAAAAAAAAAGAATAGCGTTGCCTGCTGCAGTTCCAGCCTTAATGAGGCCTGGGAGGGAGAGTTGATAATTATGCTTATGATTCATGCATTTGGTGCGAGCTTCTATTTGAATGCTCTGCCAATTAGTGCACACTTCCTGATCAATATTAGCATAATTACGAGATTAGGGTTAATGGGTCATACTCACTGAAGGCTTCCTATTTTAATGACAGATTAGCTGAGTCCTGCTGTCATTAGTTCTACCTTTCCAGGCTGCTGGCTACAAAGGAACAAGGAGCAGAAACAGGTTTTAATTACTTCTGGTTTGCACAGGAAGATTCCTACACAAAGGTTCATAGATGTGAGGTGTCTAATTTCCCACCAACTGAGATCTAACCAATGGAGTCAACGATGTCTACAGAGAGATTCATCCTGCCCTGAAGAGGACAACTGGAGCAGGATTCAATTCATAGAATCATAGAA
>WAAB01014274.1:13520-38526 GCA_013389865.1 Piaya cayana | reverse complement strand
AATTACTAACTGCAATCTTTCACCTTGTATACATCGTCATTGGGATTGCAACTCTTAATCAGGCAGTCAGGATTGAAAAAGAAATACTTAGGGGACCCCCCATTTCAGTAAGCGTGGTAAATAATTAGAAGATTTGAAGTTTAGTTTATCTTTCTAGTAAACTTAGTTAATTCTAAATGTAAGATATGTATTGTCATTTAGTAAATGTAGCAGCCTCAATCTGAAAAAGTAGTAAGTGTAAACCTTTATTTCCACTAAGAGCTGTACAGTTCTGAATGTAACATTAGGTTTAATTTCACAAACTTGATGATTTTCAGTCAATATTTGGTGTATTTCCTAGAGAAGATTTCTTCAGCTGGCATGCATGCTCCGACTATTTAAGTGTGGTTGATACAGGTTCTGAATCATTCTTTTGGAGTCCCTTGGATAATTCCCACTTACAAATATAAAGAAATAGCACTCAAAAAGTATGCCTTGATTGTTTACTTACAGTATATTCAGCCTGATTAACTGAAAACTGTGAATGCTCTGTGGCATAAAGACTGAAATTAGAATTCTCTGGTTTTTTAGTGAAGGATCATTTTTCCAGGGTCAGAAACATCTGGCAGTGACATGAAAACTTGATTTTGTTTGAGAATTTCCCATTGATGTCAAATTTGTTCTAGAGGTCTTAAAGGATACCAGTGTATTTTGTAACTGGGTATGCTTCAGAAGCTGATATAATTTTGGAGGATGCTCTGTTCTGTGTGTGTGACTCACTAGACAAAGCTTTCAGAGAAAAATTGTTTGTGTCTGAATGTAAAGAAGTGATGCTGTAATTACACAGTACTGTCTTGTACAGTGTAATAACAGATTGTTGTCGATTTTGAGTATAATACAATTCTCTCTCTTACTTTTACACGTGGGCTACTGGTGAACTGATGTATCAGGAAGGAATGTTAACTTATGGTCCTGAAAGTAGCTCAACCCACTGTTGTATTCCTCCTCGCCCATCTCCCTCCCTACCTCCTTTCATTTTTTCCTCCCATTTTTTTTAGCGTTGTAAAGTATTGTCGTCACAAAACAAGATACTGTTATAGTTTTGTTTCTTCTGGTGTCCCTAGGTTTTCATAACCAAGTTCTAAATACTAGCAGCTTACTTTATTCCATTTTGAAATTTTTATTCTGTACTGAGGGAATCTCAGCTAATTGTTAGAAAAAGGACTGCACTGCGTCTGGTCTCCCTTTGAGAGGATATTTGTAATGTCCCCTCAGCAGTTAGCAGAAAAGGAGAAGGTACATGGAAATGTTGTTATTTTTTATTGTGGAGGTAAGCCTGTCTTTGTGTAAGTTATTGGATATATCCTTTTCTGCATGTGTTTTTCTTGTTTGACATGTAACAAAGTTTTTTATTAACCAGAAGAATAAGAGAACCATTTTTCCTGAATTCTGAAAGCTGTGAATTAAAATCTGCTCTATTTCATTTGCATTTTAAACCAGCCTTAAGGAATAGTGTGCATATATTAAGATTTAGGAGGCTAAATTTACTCTGAGATGGAAAGGTGAAGTTGCTTTGTGTGTTATTATTTCAGGAAAAATTAGTCAGTCACTGTAATTGGTAGCTGTCATCATATGATATGGATTTAATGTATACAATTCAAAGGCAATATTTATGCACTCCTTTTTAAAAGGAGTCTTTTGTTGCATGACAGGGAAGCTGTTGAATTCAGTGGAAGCCAATAAACAAAACCTAGTGCTCTGGAGATATTCAGTGAGATAGTTACAGCACTAATATAAATCCCTAAATTTCATATCCTGATCCTTCCTTACAAAACACAGCTAGAGCTTTATTTTGAATGGTAATACAGAAAAAGAAGAATATAGAAGGGAACTGGGAATGATTCAAAATAGAAATTAAATCCAGTTAGCAGCACAGAGCATAGAAAATCCCTCTATTAGTATTTTGCCCAACTCCTTTCTTGTTTGATTTGCTTTTTTCAGTGGTTCCTACTGGTTGTTTTGCCAGTTTCTTGAGCAATATTAGTGTTGTAGTAGACTTTTGGTTTTATGTGTGAAAAGCTAAAAATGGACACAGAAAAATCTTCATTCTCAACTGTTTTAAATTTGACATTGAACACACTGGTCTTCAATGCTGTCCTTTTTTACCTTTAAGTCCAAACCTTCATTTTTATCTTTGAGGGAGCAAAATGAAACAAAAAGATCTAGTCTAAATTATTGGTCAGAAAACAACACAAGTAACAGTCTGCATTTGATCTGCAACAGAGCTTAAAAAAGTAGTGAGCGGCCTTGGTCCCTGTTTGAAATCTTATTTAACAGCAGCACAGTTTTGTGTCTGTAAAGTAGCTGGCACCTAACATTCTTCAGCAGCTCCAATGATCCAAGCATAAAAATGTTCATTTTAGCATAAAACTCATACTAAATTCAGTTGGAGTAAAACCTAATAGGAGGGAATACTTTTGAAAACCCCACTTTTTCATTAAACAGAATGTTGAAGCAATTGCCTGTTTTCTGATGTAATATTATTATAGAAAATGTAGGTACCATGTAAAAAGGACACACAAGTAGCTGATCTGCTACTACTTTGAAAAAAATGCATTTATTAGTGTCATTTATATTTGTTTTTCTGGCATTAGTTTCATTGTGAGGTCTGAGCAGCTTTGATATATTCTTGAGAGGTGATATTTTATGATGTAAGTGACAATAATAACAGCTCTTAATTAGTTTAGCAAGCTGTTTAAGAATAAAGGGCTTGGGTGTGCTAGTGGATGAGGAGCTCAGCAAGAGCTGGCAATGTTCACTTGCAGCCCAGAAAGCTAACGGTATTCCGGGCTGCATCAAAAGCAGCGTGACCAGCAGGTCAAGGGAGGTGTTTCTCTCCCTCTACTCTGCTGTTGTGGGACCTCACCTGGAAGTACATTCAGTTTTGAAGTCCTCAGCACAGGAAGGACATGGATCTGTTGGAGCAAGACCAGAGAAGGGCCACAAAGATGATCAGAGGGGTGGATCACCTCCCTCTGAGGACAGGCTAGGAGAGTTGGGGCTGTTCAGCCTACAGAAAAGACCACGAGGAGACCTTATAGTAACTTTCCAGTACTTAAAGGGAGCCTGCAGGAAAACTGAGGAAGAGCTCTTTATCAGGGAGTGTAGTGATAGGATGAGAGGTAACAGTTTTAAGGTGAAAGAAGGTAGATTTAGATTAGATATTAGGAAGAAATTTTTTACTCTAAGCGTTGTCAGGCAATGGAACAGGTTTCCCATGGGTCTTGGAACAAGGCGATTGGTAAGATCCGTTCCCCCCCAAAAGAAGCTATATTTTAATTTACCCTTCTGTGTTTAGGGATAGTCCATATTTATTCAAGATTTCTCAATACCTTTGCTCTGTGTTGTACTGCGTGTAGGGACCACACTTAACTGTAAGGAGCAAATAATGTTCAGGAAGGGAATGATGTGATGACCAGATGACAATTCAGAAATGGCATAATAATCCTGTTACTAATAGAGTATTTCATGCTACTGAGAGGGCAGAAAAGTTAGGAAACTACAGGAAACCAATTTCGATAAGCTGTGTTAGGAGTAGAGAAATGTTTCACTTAAGTCATGGATGAAATTTAACTGCTGAATATTGTTTCATTTGTCCATTTCTTCAAAAACCAGATGTATCCATTAATTGTCAATAAATTAAATTTTATCACAAGTAAGAAGCAAGCTAAGGAGATTCTACTAGCTTTCCATGTAACTAATAACTGAAGTTTATATTCTTTGAGCAACTTATTCTGTAAACTTCAATGTGACTTTCTATTTCATTCTTCAATGTTCCTTCATAAGAAGCTTCTGTTTAACCTTTTAGCGTGCACCACTTACTTCTCCATTCCCCTCTTACTTACTTTCCAGCAAAACTAGAAATAGTTTTAATGCCTATAAATTCTTCTTGAAGGCAGCTTAATATGACATGGATGTGCAGTAGGGCACAACCTTTGAGCTTGCTGGAAAGGTAAAGTATACTTTAGAAACATTACAGAGATTAGGAAGCAATCTGATGGATTGCTTCAAGACTTAAAAAGCCTCCACAACACAATAGATAAAACCTTGGATTTTTTGACCCTTTTCTAAGTTGGCTAAAATGTTTCAGAACAAAATACTAGTGTGTCAAGAAACTACTTGAATTCTGGATGTATGCAATAAAAGGTAAATATCAGAAGTTCATGTTCATTTCAGTTTCAGAGGCATATAAATCTATGACACCAATCTGTTCATTTTCCTCAGTTGCCACAAGTAGATCAGGATAGATTTCTCTTCATTTTTTAGATTGATTTAGTAGAACATAGGTATAAAAGATTCAAAAAGTAGATTTATGTAGGCATTGGCATGGAATGTAACTACTACCATAATGAAAAGGAGTCTGCAACCTCTTTTGAATCAATAACCTAATAGATACTGGTGATGAAGACACTAATCTGACCTTACTTCCTTCGAATTATAAGAATATTGTTCAGTACTTTTCATGGACTAGGTCCAAGAATTTATGACTGAAAGAGTATATAAGTGAGTGTGATGGCTTCCATGCAGGTTAATTATAGAGCACAAGATTCCCTGGATTTGCTTTGCTTAAGGAAAAGTTCTGAAGCCCTGCATTTTTGGGGTTAAAAATGACTACTGACCTGGTTGTTCTTTGATGCAAACATAGATTAGGAGATATGTTACTGAAAATGAGTAAACTGAATTAGTGCTGAATTAGTCAAAGGCTATCATCCAGATCTCATCTATCAGACTCTTTGAAATACACTAAGCTTGAATGAAGTCTCCTAGGGCAGGTAGTTCTTACTACACTACAATTGAAGTTTTGTTTGAAAGATACACTTGGTGTAATTTTTATTTTTGTTTAGAACAGAAATTCTTCTTACATTATAGAGTTTGTTTGGCAGATGAAATTATGCAGTGTCATGGTGGCATTGCTGTCTTGACTGGCTTGTAAAGTCGGTTCATGAAGTCAGCATGTTCAGTGTATTAAGTGATAAACATAAGGTTTTAATTAAGCCATGTGGCAATAGCTACATTTTTAAAAGTATTTTTGGCAGAATATGGCATCATCACAAAGAAAATAAATTATTGGATTTTTGGACTGTAAATGTAAATGTAGTTCAGCATACTATATTCCCAAACCTCCTTCTTCATTGGTGTACAGCAAATTGATTTAAATGTTTAATTGAAAACATGAAAATTCCACAATTAAAAGTCTAAAACCAAATCTTAATAGCATTGTATCCTTTATCTTCTAAATTATGCAAGTCACAAATAGTCATGGAGCCTTCCAAAGCATCTGTAAAGAAACATGTCCTTGTTCAGACATATTTCATCTTCACTGAAAGACATCAGTTGTCATCCTACTCCATCTCCCATCGTCCATGCAGACATTGTTGCTGTACCTCTTCTAAGACAGGAAGAGACATAGTGTATGTCACAGATTGCATCTTATATAGGCCACCAGCGTGCTAGGAACACACATGAGTAACACTTATGCAGTTTTTTAGTTTTCCCTTTTTTGTTAAGTAAGTAGTCATTCTGATTCTTCATCTACCATATGCCTTTCATGTTTATTTCACTTTTGATTTTTATGTATGAATCCATTTTTGACCTCTGCCCTAGGTTACAAGGCTAAATGGACTTTGTTCTGATCATAGAACCATAGAATGACCAGGTTGGAAGAGACCCACTGGATCATCGAGTCCAACCATTCCCACCAGTCTCTAAACCATACCCCTCAGTACCTCATCCACCCACACCTTAAACACCTCCAGGGAAGGCGAGTCAACCACCTCCTTGGGCAGATCATTCCATTGACCCTTTCAGTGGAGAATTTTTTCCTTATGTCGAGCAGTGGGATTGCAGTCGGGTTTCTACTGCTGCAATTCTACTGTGTACTATGCAAGGTAATGCAAGAAAAGAGACATAGAGTAGTGTATTGGCAGGTTACCGCTGTCTCTGCGATGTCCTATGGTGTGTCTGTGGGGTACAGTGGTTTGTTCCTAGACAATGATTGCAAAGATGGACTTTGAGGTCACAGGTGCATGGGTCACAAGCAGCTGCAAGCAAATCATCTTGCTTTTTACTCTTTCTTTGAAGGAGTCATTATGCTGATGCCAGGCCTGATGGTGCTGCACTAAGATAGATGAAGCACATCATATACTTTGCTATAGTTCTCTGCACTAGCTTTAGGAAATTCTACTAGTATTGTCAAATTTTTGTGTGTATATTTTAATTAGCATGATTTTCAGAGCGACATAACTGGTTTTGTATGTGAACTCATGCAACAGAAACACAGTAATTTAGTTCTAAGGGTGCATTGGTTTAAGCTCAAAACATGACCGAAGAATGCCACTGATTTAGCATTGGCAGTGGCTGTGATTTTAGTTTTTATTTCTTTTTAACTAGACCTACTTATTAAAACTCAGACCATAAAAGAGACTAGAGAAACGCGAAATGTGTATTGTTAAGCTCTGTTCAGTTCTTAACCACTGATTCGTGTAATGCTTTCTGACATGGATCTTTGGCTAAAAACGTAAAACAGGGATAAAATGACTAAGGGGGAATTTTGATTATCATTATGTTTTGGTCCCTGCATACAGAAGTAGAAACAAATTCTGTGCAGTAAAATATATAATCCTAAAATATATTCTCTGTCATTAATATGAAATATTATGTCTTAAACTGGCAAACACAATTGGAAGAACTGTAGGTGTATATTACGTATAACAATGTACGTTGATGTGATTTAAGCAATAAGAAAAAGAAGTAATTAGCTCAAAGAACAAGCGACAGTGCAGTTATTATTATGGAAGTAGTAGAAGTCAATATTTACCTTTTATACATATGAAAAATCATTTTTTGTACATACAGATATCAATATACATGGGTCCTCTGGATTAGAAAAAGTCCTTCTGACTCAGTCTGGGACTTCTATTAAAATGTTGATTATTAAGCTGATACATTGAACTTTGATGGGACTCAGGAATATGCTATTTCTGATTTAAAAATGGGTTTATTTTATAGAATCCAGAATGGTTTTCTGATTTGTTTGTGGTTTCATGAGGGTGCTGTGTTTGTGAAGGAAACCATTATTACTAGTAGTGATCACATTCATTTAAAATGGCTGAAGCAATGCAATTCATTGGGCAAAATTTGCAAATCAAGGCTATAAAACCAATTTTTTGTGCTCGAGTTGAACAGCTGATGTGTCTGTTGCCTATAAAACTGAGATATAGCACGTAGTGCAATGATGTGTAAGTGGATATATAGTAAGTACAGATAGTTGTTATTCTCTTCTTGCCTATATTTCTTTTCAGCATCGATCAAGGATGCATCTGTGTTTTATGTATGAAAGATAGTGCTTTCAAGGGTATGGTTTTATTAATGATTTGCTATTTCAGACAGAACAGATTGAACTCAAGCTAAAGCAACAGATTGAAGTGACACTTCGATAACAGTTACTCTTAGGCAGTAGTGACATAACTAATTTTAGACATTTTGGAAGTGAATGTAGGTGTAAAATTGATGCCCTGAATTATTTTGTATATTTGAGAACACCAAACTCAATTGTTTTCCATTATGTTCATGCCTTCCCTGGATTTTGATTTAGATCGAAAATCCTATTTTCACATATAGTAAGGTTAGGTACTTCTTTTCTTTGCCTTTTGTCCTCTTGAGTTTTCCCTGCAATGAATAACCAATAGTCTTTTTGGATGGAAGACTGGCAATTTTGATAAAGTTTTGGCTTTTGATTTTACAGACTCTGTGATGGTTCAGATTTGGCTTCATTAAGCTGCCAGATAGGATCTTTTTCACTTCTGTCTATATAGGAGAAAGTTTCTGTGCTTGCTTTTGTTCTTGAAAAGCATCAGACTGACATTTAGATCAAATTCTATTTGTAATGGTTTGTTTATTACAAATGACTAGATTTAAGGATTTGAAGAAACAAGAAGAAACACTTATTTTAAAATTTTAAAAAAAACAACCCCAAACCAAACTGTTCAAAGCAGTTATTTTGTTTCGGTTTGTCTTATTATTCAGACCTCTATAAATCTAGACATCTGTGGATTTTCAAAGAATCCGTTTTTGTCATCAACTTTGGCTTTTAGTGAACTGTATATCCTTCAGAATGCAAAATCAAACTAATTCTTTATTTCTCCAGAGTACTTTGCAAAAATGAACCGGTCAGTTCTAGCAGTGGTATTAGTGCCTTCATCATTTAACAAGTTCTGTAAGTATTATCCCTGTAGCTTGAGATTCCAGAGCTGGTGGGACACTAGATTACAATGCTGTAATGTTGGAGCTGCTGGAGAAGGGGGAAGCCTCCACACAGTCCCCAGTACTGTGCTATGCTTTTCTATATTGCACAGCTATACAGGCTTCTTAAAAAAAAAAATCAATTTGGCCAAAATATTGCATTAGTCCTTGTGAAGAGACTGCAGAAGAAATTCATCTGGGAGATGCTTTTAGGCTGGAGGAGAAAGGGGGTTGGTTCTCATTCACGTGGTCAAAGTTGACCCAAATTTAAGTAATTTGTAATACTGCTGACATCATGGCATTTGATCTCCACATGTCTCAGCCCATGTGGTTTTACAGTTTTCACCTCTGACTTTCTATTTTGTCTTAATCCACTCTTTGGCAAACTAGAGCAGATACAAATTCTCTTATGGTTTTTATTCCTTCTCTATTCCATGTAAAAATTAATTCTAGCTCAAGCTGACTTCCCAGTTTAATGTACCACTCATTATAGTTGTGTTTTTAATTAAGAATTAGAAAGAGATGAAACAAAGAATGATTGCACCAGTATATTTCTTAGTAGTTTGTATAGTTTTGGTCATAGCTAGAGAGGAGTTTCCTATATTTTTTTCTGTGTAGGTCTCTTCAATACAGTAAGAAGATGGCATGTCTGTAATAGTTCAGATACGTGCACCACCTTTCAAGGCAGAAATTTATTGACTTAATGTTGTACAAATTTATGTGGTATATTTAAGTGTGTCATTTATAACTAATTTGTGCATCTGTTTATGTTTTTATTAATAAAAACATTATAGAGAACTCCTGTGTTTGGAAGGGAATATGATATGCTGAGATCTCGTAGCACAGTTGTATTTGGGAGATGTCTGTATAAGCATACACTGAATTTCACAATTGCTTTTTTGTGCATAATAACTATTTCAAATCTAATTTAAGCATTATTCTTAGCTCCTAGGGAGACATTTTGCCTCTGGTAGCTCAATTCAATTCAGCACCAGGATATTTTAGACCACCAAATCTGTAGTCTAGTGGTCATCCTGAAGACTTCAACTGAGTCCCATGCTAAGGGGGCTGCACCTAAACATGGCATTAGATATGAGTATGGATATGGATATGCATATGCTTGTGTTTCATAGACTCATAGAATCACCAGGTTGGAAGAGACCCACCAGATCATCGAGTCCAACCATTTCTACCAGTCTCTAAACCGTGCCCCATGTTTGTCTCCTTGCTCATGGATTTATGCCCACAGTTTGTGAAAGGAGGAAATGTGAGTAGAAAAATGTGAATAGAAAAAAATACTTTCTCCCAGTGATCAGTTAAACTACAATCTTGTGACTTGAATTTCTCTTTAGTCAGTCTCATGCATTTAAAAGCATTGCAGCTACAACAGGCAGATTGAACTTCCAAAGCCTAAGCCAGCTGGCCTCACCTAGTCATTACCTAGTCAGAGCAAATAGTGTCAAACATCATCTTACAGCAGAACCATACCTAATTAGAAACATTTATTGCCCAGGTTACACCTATTGTTCCCTCACAGTGTCCTTTGCTCATGTTTAATGTTCAGTTCACCTTACATTTTCTATATCTTCTTCAAATGTGTTGAAATCTGATCCTTAAGCTGTCTCTTATGATATTCCTGTAAACCAATATGTTTAAAACTGTAAGAATTTCAAGGAATGGAAATGAGGAGAGACCAAATAATTGTTGGTCAAGACTTAGTGCAATTTTATATTTTTGCCATATGTTTGGTTAAAATCTTCCATGCCATACACTATTGTACATGTCAAAACACATCTTGCTTGAATAGATGTAATCAACTGCTAAAAAATCAAGAAATCTTTTTAGAATTTGCCACTAAGAAATATTATAATTTGTATCTTATTTGGTGGTTTTGCCCTTCAGACATAAGAAATAACAGATCTCTTGAGTCTTAGTCTATCAGGCTACTGCTCTGCTGGTGAAGTGTGCTGCACTGCTGTGAGATGTCAGCATGACTAACATGAGCAGCTGCAGTCTAGCCATGCTGGTGAGGTGGCTGACTAGGTGTGGTGCGGGACCTCTTGTCACTAAACACTTCTTGTAGCCTTTTTTGATTATCACCCTCAGTGTTTTGGTGCTAGGTAGTATAAAAACAGCCTTTGTAGAGAATGGGCTTGTTGGCATTTAGAGTCTTGGGGTATCAGCAGGCGTGTTTACCACACAGCTGCCGAGCGCCTCTTCCACTCCTTTGTTGCTGGGACTATGAGGAGTCCCCCAGACCTGTTTTAGCTTTCCTTGGCATTTCTCAGCTGTTTTCTCCATACTGAGGCACTCCCCGCTATATCCAGATCTGGTGATCAGCACACACAGTTCAAGCCCATATACCTGATTATATATAATTTTCATACCAGCAGATGCATTAATGAAAAACATCATGAGAAATTATTTTGAGATATGAAAGTATATAGTGCTTTTCTCATGTATTTTTCTTCTTTTTTGATACTTCCCTAAGGTTTCTTGTTTGGTTTTGATATTTATTTTTCTTAAAGACTTCAGTGTTACAGACCACATAAATGACATGGATTAAAGAAAACGTATTTGGAACTTTTATGAAAAACAAAACCTGACAATTTCTTAGTAACTAAACAATTAAAGTGATTTTCTCAGAAATGCATGTAAATGCAAAGGAGAGAACATTTTATTCATGCTGGGAAAAAAGAGGTAATTTTACAGTTTTCCTGTTCTTTAGTCCCTCAGCCTGGGGCAGTGCAACACACATTTTGTCCTAACAACTTGTATCACAGGAAAACTGGTTACACATCTGTTTGCTTAAATGGCAATTTAAAACTTCTTTTACATTTGTAATAATTTCGAGTACTGCTCTTTTTATAGGTCTGGGAAGTGGTGGGCTGGAAGCTGTTATTACAACCCAGTAATGAAGACTAAAGGCAAAAAGGCAAAGTATGCAAGTGAGCAAAATTAAAACAGAAGTTAAAAATGGTCCTTGTTTTTGCTATTCCCTGTGTGATGAAGAAACTTTCAGTAGATTTTTCTGTTGAGATTTAGGCCAAAACAGACAATCTGAAGTTGAGATTGTCACCACTAACCTACACTTCTCCTGCTTAGCACAGGTGATGTTTACAGTCTGAAAGCTATTTAAATATGTCTATCTTCTGTGCAGATTTTTAAATGTGCAGGAGAAATCACTGCAGAAGATAAAGCTTCAGTAGTAGCTCATTATGAAGCTGTACTTTCACATAATTCTTTTTTTAAAGCAACGTGATTTTACCTTTGCTTTGTAATTGTATTAAACCTTAATATCTTTCATTCCCGTAATGTGTTGTATCAAGCTTCAGAAACATTAGGTTGCCTGACATATTGTTCCTACTTTCTTTTTGACATATTATCCCATGAGACAAATGAGCAATCTGCACTAGTGTATTCCCTGGTAGCTTCTTATCGGCATAATTAATTCACAACTTAAATCTCTTCACATGCTGTTCTGTACAGAAGTAGTTATATGGAGTTGGTATGCCAAAGGGATAAGTGATGTCTTGAAGGCGAAGCAATGAGTGAAAAGGTTAAGGTACAAGAAGTAGCTTTGTTTCTAATTGTAATAAATTGTGAGCGTTGCTATCAAGAACAGGACATGCCCTGAAGTAGTGTGCAGTCAAGCGGACACAGCTGTTCCCTGAAATTGGCATTAACCAACCTCTCTACCACACAGGAAAAGTCCTGCGAGCTCGGTCTTAAGTCCTCTGCACAGGTGATTTGTATCTGTGTGACAGGATCTTAAGGGTGAGAAGGGAGATTCCCTAGGATGTGCTGTGGCATCCAGATTAGAGACCACTTTTACCATCTCCTGTGCAGTGAAGCCCACTCCCCGCTATTTTATAGATGTAATATAGGGCAAAACCTAGTCTGATAATACAAAAGTGGGGAAAAAAGGAAAAAAAAAAGTTAATAGTTCAACATTCATAATAATACCTGCAATATTCTATCTTTATTCCTCAACCTCTCCACATGTCTTGCTTTTTGCTGTCATGCACCCACAGCATTATTGCACAACTGCCTGTCAGTGGTGTTGGAGGCCAGGCAGTGAATTTCCTTCCCTCCTGATTCTACTCAACCCAAAGCAGAACTGCATCTGTTCAGTGGCAGCTTATGCACAGATACCAGCTACAGTGTGGCTTGCTCCAAGCTCACATCCAAGTTCTCAGCTGTGAAGTTTCATCCAAATAATTCTTTGGCAGTTCTGTGATGCTCATCTTTTTGTAATTAAGCCATCAGACTCTGCTATGTATTTTCATCAACCTAGTAGTATAGAAATGCTTCTTTTAGGAAGCCAGTTTTGGCTGACCAAATAGGTAAAATTTTAAGGTCAATTTGAGGAACAATTTTTTTAACACATTTAAACATATTCAAATTTCACAAAAAAAAATTACCCCCCCAAAAGCAAGCTGATTTGGGTGTGGTTGCCCAATTTTGATGAATTTTTCTTACATAACTTTTCTCATACACAGATCTCCCAGCATCAAATCCCTCTGAAATGAGCTCTGTAATAAGATAGCACAGGTACTAAAGCTCTGTAGGGAATGATGATTATAGAGTTTCCTCCTCTCTTTCCTCCCTCCATCCATCTGGAACAAAACTGTGGCAGACTACAGAGATACACATTACTTCTTTTCAGTTACCATGATCTGGATGGATTTATACAGAATCCCCGAGAGGCTGCAGGACAAGCACTTTTTTGTTTGTTTGTTTTGGGGTTTGGTTTTTTTTTTTTGTTTTTGATTCTGTCAGAGAATCATTTTCTGCTCGTATTCCAAAATGTTTTGTAACTGCCATTGCAAATCTAGGATTTACCTTCATGTGTTACTGTGGCTGTGGTATCTTAGTGCACTCAATAGAATATATCATAGCATTCCCTAGTAATTACACTATATTAGAGTCTTAAATCATATTCCTGAACAGTCAATAAGTCAGTACACTTTGAAATCAGTAGGAGTCAAACAGGTTAATGTACCTTTTAAAAGTATTTTATTTTGTGATAAGTATTTTTATGCTACTTCAGATTATATATATTGCATCATGTTACATAATATCTAGATACCTCACATTTATTTTTCGAGGATTTTGCAAGATACATGCTACATTATTTATTTTTACTCCACTGTGAATGCAAAGTCCAAGCACTGTCACCTGCAAGTACTCACCAAAGGACAACAATATTGCAGTAGTAAAAATTCTGGTCCTACACAACTTCTAAATTTGTTATGAGGCTTTATTTCTTCCATATTTTAATCTTACTCTGAGGCAATCCATTCTCACAACAGCGTTTTTCAGTTGTGGACACTAATTGTAGCAGTATGCTGGCACCCTATTGTCCTAGTATTACCTTCAGGCATACAGCATTTTGCCATGCTGTAACAGACCTGCTCTCAGGGTGTGGTAGGTGACCAGGATCAAACACCCTGAAATTCAATTTTTCCATCTTCTCCATTACATATTTTGTTTAAGCATTCAGTTACTATCTCCAACTTGTTTCCTAACCTTTGTTTCTCAAACTGACTTTCAGACTCTTCACCATTAACTTAGAAGAAGCTTCCATTTTGGAAAGTTAAATGGAGATACTTTGGTTTAGAGTATGTGTAACCAATCCTTTTCTCTTCCTTCATTCAAAGAAACTATCAGAGCAGCCAAATGTGCTACTCTGGAAATGAGATCATGTGAGGGGTGCCTGATGAAGACACTAAACAGAAGTCACCAAATGATACAGGCATTTACAGATCAGTGGAGTACTCGCTGTGAGATCATTAAACACTTGGTGGTGGGTGTGGGAAACAGACTGCAACGAAAAGTGCAGCTACTTGTTGGCTGGTGCAGAACTTCCATGTGGGGGAATGTAATTCCTGCAACAGTGCGTCGTGCATTTTCTATCCCTGCAGGGATAGTCAGCTGTGAGACCTGCAAGAGTTGGTTTGCTCATGGAAATATAGCTTACTGTCCTGCCTGGGACTGGACAATAATAATCATTTTGTCATCAGAAAATCGAGAGTAAGCAGAGTTATCATTCTCTGACAACAACTTGCAACAGGAAGATTCAATGCCACTACAATCCTAATGGAAACTCTTTGGGGCCCAAGCTGATCTTTGTCTTGTAAAGCTTAATAAGAAACAGCAAAGAAGGGTTTACTATTTCAGCATGCACAAGTTAGTTTGGAAACAATGAATAACACTGTACAGGCAGCAGGAACATTACAAAACTAAACCAAATCCTTATTCACCGCATATTGCTTCTGTTGTTGCAAGCCACCAGAGTTCAGGTGTGCCACTTGCTTCTTTGCAGAGGTGACCTACTCGAGCACAGTAGCAAAGCAAGGCAGATGCATACTGACTTTCTCTCTCCTTATTAGAGCATATACATATTTCATGGTACAAAAGTTTGGGGCAGAACCTACTCTATCACCATCTGAACAAGAGGAAAGTCTTTGCTTTGCTTCCTCACCATGTTAAGACAAAACTTAATTTACTCAAACAAACTGAGAAAACAAAACAGTCATTACTCAATGAAAATTTAAATAAATGTGGACTGGTATACAAAAGCTTAAATTAATCCCAGTGCCTGCAGAGAGAAACAATTGCTGCTGTTTTGTTCTTATGACATTCAGTAATTTCCACCTGATTATTGAACTGAGGTGCTGCACGCAAGCACTTTCCTTTTTACTTGAACTTTTGATCTTGAATACAAAAAAATGTATTTTTTGAGTAGAACCACTGCTTTTGATGAGTTCTCATTAGTATGTTTGCAGTGTGGCACAGTCCAAGTATTCAGTTGCTGAATTCTTTCCAGGTGTGCTTTGATATTTCCACTACACTTAAATTAACTTGAATCAGTACTGTTCCATACATATTTTTATTTTCTTTCCTTTGTTTGTGAGCGTTTTTACTTTTAACTACATTAGATGCCTCTGGTAAAGTGTTTTCTTTGGGAATTCAGACAATTTGTTTGATTTTATTGCTTTATTTTTTTAAAAAATTGCTACTGCAAACACTACCACGCACTAGATTTCAAAGACAGATTTGCTGGGACACAGTGTTTTCGGCATGCTCCTCTCAGTAGGTTGTGATTGATTAACAATTTGTCACGCTGTGTACTTTCTTTTACCACATACATGCCCCAGAAACAAACTGGCTATCTTGAAATAGACTGTCTTTGTTCTGTGGCACGGAGTGGGGGGGAGAAAAGTGCTTGGAGGTTTTGATGGGATATAGGGAGCCAAATGCTGAGACAATCAAAAATTATGGTTTTGCTTCTATCATTTTTTAATGCTTGAGGTATGGAAAGCTGTAAATCTCTGGTTTCCTTTTTCATCTTTCTTCATGGTTTTGCTGAGTTTGAAGGGGCTCCTGGGCCTTGTGTGCTCTTTGTTGCCTTTCCATATGAACTGCTCTATGCCATGCGGTATTTGGAAGCCTTCCTCTGGGCATTGCAAGTGTCTTCCATATTCCTAGAATGATACTAAGTCCCTCTGCAAAATGGTATTAAGCTCTACATGGTACCCACGTGGCAGCACTGTGTTTTGGTTTTGTCCTTTGTCTTCTTGCTCCAGAGCTGTGCTTCAGAGCATCACCCATTGGGGTTTGTGTCTTGTTCTAAATGTCCAAAGGAATATCAGTATTCTCTCAGATTTCTGGCAGCTGGAGTTCTGTGCTGGGTTTTTTTTGGGGTTGTTTTTTTTTTTTCACCCTCAGGCTGAAAAAAATCCAGGATCCCTTTCCTTATCAAGGGCGCTAGTGTCCGCTTGTGCTGATAAACTAGGCAAAGATGGGATGTTTTCAAGACGCAGTGACATCTTAAAGCTTCTGAATGTACAGTCATGTAATTCTTGGGCAGCAGAAGTAGAAAATCTGGCCAGCAGAGCCAGTGTTTCAAAGACACTGACACTGTCATATTGATGTTAGAGCTGTTTGTGCTGACAGACACCTACGCAGACTGCCACAGTGGAAAATTGTCAATCAAAGGCTCATATAGCTTCAAGGATTGCTATTTACTTGCAGAAGGTCAGAGTTTGGGGTTTGTGTCTGAAACAAGACTAGAATACGTGTATGCTCTGGACCATGCTGGTAGAAGATGCTTTATAGTGTAAACTGTGTCTGATATATTTTTGGGAAGAAATCTCTCTCAAGATAATTCCTCAAATAGTTCCCAGCCTAGATTTCTCTCTTTAGATGTCCTTGGTTGCTTTATAATCTTTCTTTTGGGGGACTGTTTGATACCATCCCCCAGGCTGCTTGTGTTCCTGTCCCACTGATGGCAGCTCTTGTTCAAAGGACATTTGTAGCAGCTATTTAACTCTGTATGGGGAGCAGAAGCCTTTGAAGTGAATGCAGTTCTGGTAAACTGTCAGAGAGAAGCATTAAAGAAACAGTTTTTCTGTATTTAGAATATTGTTAGCATTTTACATAATTTAAACCATTGGGAAGTCATGTTTTACTTACTTGAATGCTTCTGACGGTGACTGGTCTTGCAGCAGAGCTGAGAAGAGAGTGGAAATATTTCAGAGTAACTCAGCTTACTTGAGCAATACCAAATTCTGTGAAAAGGAGGTGATTTGAGGGGATTTAGCTCTCACACATCCTAAAAGTATTAGAGAACAGCAGGAAGGCAAACATATTAATTTAAGAAAGTTCTCCTTTCCTCTGCTGCCTTCTTTCTTTGCCATTTCTTCTAGACAGGTCTGCCCTCACACCACTGGAGGGGAAGTGAAAGTTGTTAGGATTTGGAGGTTATTCACTGGTTTTCAAAACTACAGGTCAAATTAAGAAGAAGGAAGGAGGCCTAGGAATTTCGGCAGTGAATGATTTTCCTAGAATTAAGAGTCAACATAACTGGTTGTGAAAGAAAAGGATAGTTTAATAAATATAGCTGTATATTCTGTGGAGCCTGTTGAGGTGTATTCAGAGTCCTCAACTATTACTCATTACTCAGTATGGACTGATAGGCAAATCCTTTTCATTTTACTGTTTAATTTTCTAATAACTAAAAAAAAGTTGCTAATAACCTTCCCTACCATTTTGTTGATACCTTACCAATCCTGCAGATGGAATTAGGGAATCTTTACCTTACTTGGTGTTTGTCTTTTTTTTTGTGCTTCTTGGAGGTCTTAGGCTCCCAGAGGAAAATGAGACTGTATTTCTTGTTCTTTTGAGGAGAGCTTTAAATGAGCTTCTTGAACATAGTTTTATGGAAGTATTATGGTTTGGTTTACTTGAGCCCAGAGTAATGGATGGGCTTTCAGAAAAAATGAAACATTTCTACAAGCTTGCAGTTGAGGAAGGACCAGCAGCTCTATTTACCAACACAGCAGTCTAACAGTGGTAGAAGGTCACTGCCAATCATCTACATCTCTTCATCTGTTTATTTGCTAAGATGTTAAAGCTGTTTAATTACTGTGGAAGAGCAAAACATGAAAACCTTTGGGTGGGGAACTGGAGAGAAGGACAGGGAGGACTTAGTTGTGTGATCATACTCTGTAGAGTATCATCTGAACTCAAATCTGTCGTCTCAAATTGTTTGGTTGCCATCACATTTGATTTCAGATAAAAGCCAGTAGGGAGCAAAGAGTGTTATTCTTTCCTGTGATTATGCAAACCATGATTATTTTGTCTTGCACACCAAGAAACAGCTGAGATAATGCTCATGTTTGCCCCAGACTTTAGGTATCTAGTTGACATGCTTAACTCATGAGTTGAGTTCTCCTGTCCTATCAACCTTAGTAGACAGTGGGCTAGAGGAGTTACAAGAAAGTCACTTAATTAGGCTATTTGGTTTCTGGAGCTTCTTGTCAGGACCAGGATGTTGAGGTACCCATATTCAACCAGCTTGTCTTTTTCACTATCCACTTGGATAATAATGCTCTTAAATCATTATTGATTAATTTGCCGTTTTTAAACTAAAACTGTGATTTTTTTAACCAAAATTAAAAATTTTAATTTTGACAGAAAAACTCTCAATTTATTCTATAAAATAGTTCACAATAATTATACTTCTTTTTGAAAAATAATCTAAAAATCACATTGCATTTCAAATATATAGATTTTCTTTTCTTCAGGCATTCAGTTTCAGTAAGTTGCACACAAAGCACATACACTTTTGGCTTCCAGTGCTTCATCTTTGACATTGTTGTTCCTCTTTGTGCACTGGAAAAAATGCAGTCGGTCCTTTGTGTGCCATTTGGTTTGACAGGGTCAAAAGCTCCTGAATACCTGAAGCCATGGGTTGCCATCTCTCCGGTACCTCCCTTTGTAGCGGCACCCACCAGCTGATGATACAGCTCCTCAGGAGTGCTGCTCAGTTTCTCATGTGTTGATGCAGTCTTCTGAGAAACTAATAAAAGCTTTATAACATAAAGAAAACTTATGTTAAAATATCAAGATTGTACTGGTTGTCATAGTCCTGTTTCAAAACACTTTCTTATAATAACAACTCTTTATTGCCGTCTTTGCAATAACACTTTCTTGACATAAACACATAAGTTTCTTCTGAAATATGGGGCATATTTTAAACTCTATCCTATAAAGCCCTTTAAAGGATAAATCCTTGAATAATGGATTTAGCATAATCTCAGTTTGATAGATAGTTGTGATATAAAAAAATCTATCCCACCTGCTCTTCTTCTTTGTCAAAGTAGGATTATTCTTTGTTATTTGATGATATTTTGTTAAATGGATTGTGTTCATTGAGATATTTAAACTCAGTTTTCCTTCCCAGAGTTTTTTCCTCTTGTTGAGGTTTGGCACAAGTGAATGGATTAAATATATTTAGTATACAAAATTTGAATAAAATAGGAATGGCAGTGGTCCAATACAGCAGTGTAGCTTAGCATAATGAGCACTAATAAAGAAGATAACAAGTCTATTAGCTAACATTAATTCTTAGACAATGGGTGCAATTAAATGTAGCACAATACAGAAGAATTTAATGATTTAAAAAGACTTGACTGAGTAAACATTAGCCTGGTTAGTTTAGCAATCTGTTATTTACTGCTAGAAATGTGAACCTTGTTATTTTTAATCATGTCTGTTCTACATCCTGAAGTACCTCCTTTTCTACATGGATATTTGGATGTGGAATTTTGTCCTCTCCTGGACAACCTTTCTGATTCTTTTTAATGAATGAATTGATGAATCATTTTCAACAACTTCTGCGCATTTCCTCAAAAATTACTTCCATTCAGCAGCATGGAGGAGCTTCAAATTGCATACAATAATCCAAGTGTGGTATCAGCAAAATCATATGAATTAAAAAAGCAATTCTGTGAATACAGAAGCATATAACCAAAATCTTAGATTCTTTATAAAAAGTTGCACTACACACACCTCTAAGGCCTAACTTTCAACATGCTAAGTCTCTTTGGGACTTACATTGGAAAGAGTGTCATCAAAATTTCCTACTCTTGAGTGTGTATTTCAAGATGCTTTCTCTAAATATTTCACATTTACTGTATATAAGACAGACTTTCTTTGTATGCTTGTGCGTTATCTTTTTAATCACTTTTTACGTCTGAATAAGCGTATTTTAATACAATATAGTGGGTGATGTCAAGAACTTAAAACCTCAACTTTTGTTTAGCTATTAATAGAGCATACTGATACAGGATGATCGTCAAGTCTGGGAAGGAGTTCCTCTTAGTAAGTTATCATTCATTTTTATTATATCCTCAATCCCATTAGTGCTTACACCAGCTTTCAATTTTCTGTGAATTTAATTAATGTTGTTATCCCATCAGATTACTTATGAAATTGTTAATTAAAATTGAAATTAGCTCTGTTGTCTGTACTTCCCTGAAAAACTAATGCTAACTAGGACTGTGTGAAATCACTGAGCACTAAAAACAAATATATTGTTATATTTTTACTATCCTGAATAACCTACATGAATGTTCTAGACTAGCACTTTTTCATTTAAAACTTTTTGAGCAATGATATGCAAAACATTTTTTACATTTTTCACACTGAATAATTTTTTGTGGCCTGAGGGTAGGGAAAATATAGAATTATGATGATACAAATTCTGAAATACTATAAAATTCATGAAAAAGTTATAGAAAAATGTAAAGGAGATAAGTACAAATGATAGTGACATTGTAAGATTTGATGAGTTCTATGGTTGCTTTAGGATGAAAACAGATTGAGGAGCTTGAGTTTTTTACTTGTCAAGTTTGGGTTGTTTTCTCCCCTGAATTCACTTTGTTTTATAAACGATCTGTGATAGCATTCCTTCTTTCTGCCTCTCACACTTCTGTACCTTCTTGAGCATAGTCTCCTGTCTCGAAAAGCTTCTTTCCATTAGACAGAGTGCAGTGACTGTATCCCAGTTGTAGTTTGCTCTTTCCTCTTGTAAGATAGCCAGGAATAATAGCCCATCTCTGGTGGTTTTGTGATTTTTCAGGGTTTAGTAAAATTAAAGCATTTTGTTGAATTTTTGCGGAGGTCATATCAGTTTACTTCTCGCAAAGCTATGATGTGCACTGTTTTCCTACTTGAGTAGATATTGCATGCCTGCTTGAGCAGAGTATGTCTCAGTGGACATGTAGTTGATTGTGGAAACATATCCTGACTTCATCATTAACATATAATAACTCATGTTACTAGAGCTTGTAAAAAATATTTTTTCACATCTAAATGTTTTACAGTCTTACAGTGAAAGCCAGAAGTTAACATTTATGGCTTAATAACTACATATCAGAGATTTAACAACAATAGAATATAGTATATAATTTTTATTATTAATATAATAAATTGGTCTTGGTTTCAACTTGGATAGAATTAATTTTCTTCTTAGGAGCTGATATAATGCTGTGGTTTGGATTTAGTATAAGAATAATGTTGATAACACTGATGTTTTAGTTGTTGCTAAGTAGTACTTACACTAAGTCAAGGTTTTGCTAGGAATGCTTTTTTCCCTATCCACATACAATAAGTTGCATTTTATATAGCTTTCTTTGAAAAAAATGTATATTTTTTTCTAAGATATCCTCACCAAAGGAGGCAATAAATAAATCCTAAGTTCTTCTCTATGGTCAATATTAGTTTTATCTTGGTATGGAATGCCAAATGGTGCATGTCTTCTCTTGGTGTTACTACTGGTGTGCTGTGCATTCACCTGTATGGTAGAAGGTGAGTGATCAAATTTGACCTGTATCTTGGCAAATTAGATTATGATCTGTATCTAAGTCAAATTTGTGTATCTGCATTAGTATTATGACGTGCACAGGCAGTATACTGTGTTCATCAACAAACCTTTTAGCTTGAGCTCAGAACTGTTTTATCACAAAGCTTATGACAAGGCAAAAGTAGCTCAAAATTAGTAAGATTAGTAAGCCTGTCATGTAGGCACCCCCTTAACATTCATCAGTTACCTCGTTTAATTTTGTATTAGTTCCTCGTGTTATAATAATGTGATAACACTCCTGTAATCACTATGGATTTTGAGATGAAGGGAAATTTAGTAGCATTTGCTGTGAGCACAGTCTGTAACATGTAATATAAAACCATTCAGACAACCAAGCTTTATGGAAAGGAACTGGCTCTAGCACAGCTAGCAGCATTGTAGCTGCATCATTTTAGCACTATGCCCATTCTAGTTAATTTCTCATGAGGGTAATTAGTATGAGTATGCTCATGTGGCTTTTCTTCTTTTCAAGGCCAGCTATCCCTGCATGACTATTCTCTACTCTAGAGGCATGCTTGATGCTGGAAGTTACCTTGATTATGTCTTTTTAGATGTCATTGCATTATAGGGCATTCCAAAGTCTCCCAAAGCAAGGGTTTTTTTGTACAGCTATCTTCAGCAGATATCGTCCTGGTATATTATTCATGCAAACTAAATTTTGATGCACCTTAATTTTCATTCCAGCCTCTCTTTGAAAACTTCCTGTAATTTAAATGATGGACAGCATACACCAGGAGATACTTCAGAAAGGATTTTTGCAGAGGCAGTTCAGTAGACACTAAGATACCAAAGTAGCCAGTTTAAGGTGACCTGTTTGCTTATGAGCTTTTACAGTTTATACATGTTAAGACCAGTCATCTCATCATTTTGAACAGTCAGACTTGCATCAGTCCTCAAAAATACTTAATATATTTCTTCCAATAAGAACTGTGATGAAAGAACAGATAAATGCAACACCAGACAGCTTCACATCTGTTTGTTCTCATGCATACAAATATAAAAGAATGGGCATCAGTCATGTAAACATTATTCCATCACTGACCTGATCATGCTGTATGAGGGGTAAAGCCATCTTCTCTGACTATTAACCAGTCTTTGGTATATCAAGTCCAGGCTACTCTAAGTCCTGCTTGCCAAAGAATTGTGCTCTGCAAAGCTGTGCTAAGTTCTGTCCTTTTTCAAGTTAGCATTCTCCATAATTCTTCCTTCATGTCTTAGAAGTAATGCTGTCATCTTGTAGATAAAAACCTGAATCTCCAAGTGGCCATATTAACATCTATTTTGTCTTGAATTTGCCCCTTTTATCAAGAAGTCCAAAGTAGTACCTGTCTTTCTCACCAGCGATTGCTTCATGGAATCATTAATGACAGAGCACCAGTCTAGGACAAGTCATTAAAGGATTGTGATGGAGATGTGTCTTATCTTTTTCAGTCAATAGTCCGTAATGTGTCAAGTAAGATGCTTTACCAAGTTGAAATATGGTGTATATAAGCACAGTTTCCTTTGTCAGAAACACAGTTTCCTATGTCAGCTATCAAATTTAAAGTAATCTCAGAGAATCAAACAGAATTTTTCTGACAAAATATATTTTCCATAACATCATGTTGAATTGCCTAATTAAATTTCTAAGTTCTATTTCTCTGCTAATTAAATCCAATATAGTCTTTTAAGATTTTCTATTGTTTTCCTGTTGGTTGTTTTGTGTCTGGGATTGGTGCAGTGTTAACTGACACTCAATCAGTCCATTTGCCCTCTTCAAATATTGACAGAGTGTTAGAACCAGGATTTCCCTACTAATTCCCTTTTGTATTGAAAATTCGCATGGTGGTTAGAGATTCCTCTTAGGCAGCTTTTTCACTTTTGAGAAAAAGAGTACATGTTCTGTTCTTTTCTGCAGTATCAAAAAATTGTCAGTTGTTTGTAGAGATTTTCATGATGTTTATTGTTGCCTACAGAACTTTGATGGTGTAAAATAATGCCAAATAGATTGTGCCAAATAGAAGATGTGGTTCATGACTCAAAGATTTTAGAATATGCATTATTTGTCAGTCACGCATATTTGCACCTGCTCTGTATGTCATACCAACAAATACAAGTTTTCTTATCCATGTAGCTATATTAGCCCTCACAAGAGATAAAAAGAGGACTGACAATAGAAGGTTCCTGTCCATAAAAGAAATGGTATGACAAGCACTATTTCAGCAAACCTGGAATGTTCTCCATGTCTTAGTGGCCCGAGAACATTGACTAAGGTTTTCGTATTTTGTAGTCTGCTATGGAGCTTAGTTTCCAGAGTTGTTAGCTGATTTCTGGGCCACTGGAGTTGAGACTGAGATGGGCCCACACTTCTTTCCTAGCTGCAATTCAACAGTCAGCAGCCCATTGGGAGCATATATATTTCATGCCTAGATGAAAGAAGGCTCCTTACACATATATTATGCGCTTAATTTGGTGTGACAGGTTCCATTCGTTCAGTTGTGATTTTTGAGAAATGAGTTCTTTCAGAAATTGCCAGTAATTATATGTTTCCGTTGTGCTACGTGGAGTTTAGTATGGGTACTTCATACAAGGATTGGTCTGGCATACATTACAGAAACCAGTAGAAAATTTGAATCCAAAATTAATCCAGTATAATTTTTAAGTTTTACCAATATATTGTGTAATATAAAAGCAGAATTCAAAATCCAGCTAGGAATAGACATGGTAATTAGCTTTGCAGGTTACCAGAGAACCGTTACCAGGTTCAGTATTGCATGCCCTCTTCAAAGCAGTGCTAATTGATAAAATGAAAATTTCTTAAAATAAATGTATAAAAACCCATTAACAAAATACAGTACCCATAGTAATTTCTGTTGCAATCAATCAGAACAGTATTGTGGTCAATTTTAAGAAGTGATTTAATAATGTATCTGAGTCTGAGGTCAACTTTACATGCATTTCTTCTAGTAAGTCTGAGAAGAGCAAGATTGGACCTTACCCTCTCCCTGGGCTTTTGTGTGTTTAGTTATTTTGAAACTTCTGCAAGTTTTCTGTTAACCCAGAAGGAAGAGGAAGCTAGAGGAAGAGAAAGGGTGTGAAACAGAGTCATGCTGAGGCAACAGTGTGAATTTTGTGTTCTTTAGTCTTTGTATCCTTGGTCTCTGCATAAAGTTGAAAATGGGGGGGAAATATTTGGTGAGAGGGACCACCAACAAATCTAAAAGATTGTGCAGCTTCCAAACAAAAACCAGAAAAAAAAAAGAAATTAAATACTATTTGCAAATTGTAATTGAGGATTTTATGACCGTATAAAAGTAGAGTTTCATTATGGTCACAAAAAATTTCTGGAAGGTGGCTGTATTCACATTACTGTCAAACTTAATCAATTATATTTTGGTACTGACATTGTATCTTTATGTCAATTTCTCCTTATCTGTTTGAAGAAGCAGCAAATTATTTCTTGTTGAAGTTCAAAGAAATTATCGTGTATGTTATTCCACAAACTGCATCTCTAATCTTTTTTTTTTTTTT
>WAAB01014274.1:0-13506 GCA_013389865.1 Piaya cayana | reverse complement strand
AAAAAAAAAGAACAGTGTGGGCAGATGATTTCTCCTAAATAGAGGGTTTTTTTGTGGAAGTCAGGGGACTCCATGTGGGTGTGATGTTCTACATTTATGCACCTCAAGACTACATTTATGGACCTCAAGACTCAGGCAATTTAAGGCATTAAGTGCTTTATTTGCTTGAGTGCTTTCATTAATTTTAGTCAGGGTATTCATGGTAATAAGCACTGAGTTCAGAAGCATTTGCAAGATCAGCCCCCACAATATTTGAATGATTGCACAGTTCCAGCACACTTGCCACTGAATTTATCTCTTTTTTTTTTTCTCGTGTAAACAAATGATGCAGCTGCAAATGTGTGTCTGAAAACAGTGGTCATATCTGCAGTATCAACATTTGTTGAATGTACTAGGCCATACTGTACACGATTCCAGTTTTCTCCTCTGCTTCAGGCAAAGCCCAACAACAGTGACAGCAATACCTGTTGGTAAACAGATGATCTGTGAATGCTGACAGCTGTACTGTAAAATCCCTATTACACATAACCTTGCTGTGCTATTTGACTTTGCAGGGAATGTCCGTCCTTTTCTAAATTGAATGATTGGGTGGAAATTGTCATTCTTAATGTGTTTACCTTCCATATAATAAGCAATCCCATTATGAAGGCAGAAGACAATGCAGCGTCTCACTTGGGTTTCGTTACAGTTCATCAAAGAAAATATCCTTGCAATGTCAGAGCTCCTCTGTGGCAGGCAGCACCAGGAGCTGTTTAACATCCCACCATGGAAAAAGGAATCATTTAAAGTCAGTGCAAAAAAGATTAAAAGGAGAAAATTTCAAACTAGGACTTATCTAAGGCCAGGAAATGCCTCAAGGTACCATCTGCAGAATTTCAGTGTTTTTCACTGTCTGGCAATACGCTCTATGAGGTCTTCCAGTAACCACAGCTTCTCCTCTGCTAGCTCTCTCACTGCACACCCCCCCCCCCCCCCATTCTTACCACCAAGGCTTCATCATCATAACAGTCTAAAGACAATAGAAAGACATAAGACATTTTCAGTGATTTTTTTTGCTTTCATGAAACTACTTTGACCGATTTCTGCCTTTCTATTGAAGTTAAATGTGCCGGCAGTGGCAGGATCAGTGTTGCAGACTGCAATTTTGAATGACCCACATTCTGTTTGGCTAGTCGATAAGTGCTAAGACAAGTCAAGTAAGTGTAAGCTATAGACAAAAATCAAACAGCAAATGGCTAGAGTCCACTTGACATGCCATATTGTTGCCTTCCTTTTATGATCTGTTATTCCAGTGGATGATTTTTATTCTTATGAATGCTGCCACCAAATTAAATTTCATTAGTAAACTGTAAACAGTGTCATGTTCCCAAAAATGGCCTGGCAGAATTTGTGGCCATGGTATGTTAGGCTCCATGTAAACCTCATAAAATGCTGCGTCTCTGTATACTGCAGGTTTCAAGGGCAGGCCAGGTTTGATGAGCCATTCAGTAAAGGTCAACTCTGTGAATATTTTTCATCTCATCTCATCTGGAGTTGGAAAGATGGTTGAAAAGCCATTTTTGGTTCAAGTATTTTCACTCTAGCTGTTTATTCCTCCCATCTCTGACTTTTAAAGAATTTGCTTGATTGTTCAATCTCATTTAATTTCCAGCCTACACCTTTTTTTTAAAATGTTATGTAAAAAATTGAAATCGGTGCTGCATTTTATAGTGAAAAAGCTGTAGTAACTCTGCTTTTTTTTAGTTCTCTGGAAACCCTTCTATTTGTATCATTTAAAAGACATTTTCCACTGCATTTTAATAAATTACCAGGACTTCTTTAAGGCATTCTATATGCCTTTGCTATCTCTGAGTCCCAGGCATATTTGTCTTCCTGATTATAGCGATAATATATTTCTAAGCTTTTCTACAGATTTAAGTTTAATTAGAAGCATAACAATTATTGCATAGGAGCAGCAAGACCGTAACATCACATAACATTTAACTATAGTAACAAATTCACATATTGACTGGAATTACAGGTCCTGTGCTGAATTTGAATGTGTATCGCAGTAGAGTTAAGAGTTTCTGTGTAGTTGATGTTGATAACATAGCACTTATATTTTAATAAGAATAAACAAATTCAGTAATGTATATATTTAACTGCAAAGGAAAAATGAAAAAAGTTTAGAAGTCTTTAAAAAATATTTTTATGCTGTGTTATACAGCATAAACAAAGTGAAATTAGGCACTACAATTAAGGATACTTAGGGAGAGAATTTGTTACTTATGCTTGCGTATTTTAGACAACTTTCAGACTCTCATTATGAACTTAGGATTTGATTTTAATTTGTAACACTTTTAATTTGAAAGAAATTAGAGTCTCAGAAATCATCAGATGAAATTTGAAGCAGAAGTTTAAATGGTTATAAAGAAGTAGGATGAATCTATTTAGAATCTATTTGCAAATGAGGACTACTTTTTCTTCTAAAGTACAGGCTTTTTGTTTAGGAACAACTATATGTTACACTGAAATTATATCTTTTTTTAGATTCTATGGAAATCCTTATATTGCTTCTTGGAGGTGATGTTGGAACTAGGAAGCTGAATTATGTGTATATTTTCAAGGGCTACTGGAATAGTAGACAGCCAGGTGAGGAGTTTAAAATAAGGATGGAACAGTTGCTTGGTGAAGCATGGCACACAAACGAGAAGGAATATCAAATATCAAATGTGGTGTATATCAGAGAAGTTTCATGTTCATGGTTACTGCAGACAAAACCAGGTGGGGACAAAAAGGAATTTTTTGCATTCTAGGGAGAAGATGGGTATCGATTTGGAGGAGTTTTCCCACCTTTTTTTTTTTTTAACATGTAATTTCCATTTACAATGCAATGTGAAGAAGCTTAAAGCAGCTTACAACCTTCTACACCAGAAAACTAATTTACTAATGGGAAATTAACAGAAATGAAAGACATTCACTGTTAGGATACTCAGCTGAGGACTGATTTGAAATTTTTGAGTGTGTGCATTTGTGTCTTTGTGGTGCTACCTAAATGTCAGTCAGTCTTCTTCCAACTGGAAAAGCACCTGCAGAACAACAGTTATATGCAATGGGTATCAGCTGGAAAAAAAATCTGCAGCCCCAAAACTCAGAAGTGTAAAGGGCTTGACGAAGGACCTGTTCTCCTGTTCTCCCATTCTGAAGGAAAATCCAACTTTTTCTTTAGTTCCTTTCAAAGCCAAAATTTGGCATAGTAACATAGACTGACACTCCTTTGCACTGCAGATTCTGTAAAACTTTGCTTTCCAAGCATGGTTTTCCCTTGCATTCCGCCTGAACTTAAAAGTCACTATACTTTTTCAAAGTTTCTTTTTTTTTTTTCCTGAAGGAGGTAGCAGTGGACAGCTACTCTAGGCTCGTGGTGATCTCATGGCTATTTTTCTTACTTTGTGCGGAGTAACAGTGACATCCAGTGGTTGGATATTTCAACCAGATGTATAAATCACTGTACCAAGCTGTATTTGAGTGAAGGTACTACTGTCAGTGCTTTGGTTAAAGCCCTTCTCAAGGTTCTCTTGGGTGGGAGGTGAAGGGAAACACAAATAAACATTATAGCAAAAGAGATTTACTCTGGGACTTTGAGCAAGCGTTGTGCTTAATTGGAAGAGCATTCTTTATGTTTTTAAACACAAAAAGAATTTTATTTTCTGTTCTTTCNTTTATTTTAGCCCTCAGATTTGTGAAGTTTGATTTGTTTCTATCTTCTAATTAAAATTTTAAGTAAAAAAAGGGGGTTTCACTGTTCATGGCTTTGGTTGTTATTAGGATGTAAATCCTTCAGTGCAGTCAGGCAAGTGGGCTTCCAGGGAAATACACTTCAGCACTGANGGTTTCAATAGAAATGATTTCCCTGGTTAGTAATGAGAAAGAACAGTGGAGGTACCTTTCTGCACCTACCTTGCTGGATGGTAGAGATTTAGTCCATACAGCAAGGTATCGTTGTTCTGAAATGCAAAAATATTTGACATAGAGTCTAAGCTTTCAAAAGGTCAAAGTGCTGGTGTGTGGCTTCTGAGTTATTGGCAGTGGTTGTTCCTGAAATATTGCTCAAAATGGTTAAGGTAAGGTTAATGGCAATGTCTGCAGAGTAATAAATGTTGCTCTGTGGTCCCCCTTGGTGATGTTACTGAAGAAGTCAACACATTGCAAATGACAATAGGAATTGTCCCTAAAATTTGAAGCAAAATATTGAGAAGTCCATGAGCTTTATTAACAGTTAAGGAAGTATGAAACATTGATTTCAGTTTGAGAAAGCAGTGATAGGTTTCTGTTCTCTCTTCTTTTGTGTATTTTCCTGCTTCTCAATGCAACCGCGTGCTAGTAATTCTTGAGGAAATTTCTCATTATGTGTTAAGGCGAAAAACTTTGAACACAGAAAGCTCTTGTTGACCTTTAAAAATCTGGTGATTTGTCACCGATCTGTTCTAGGGTTAATATGAATTATACTTTCTAGTTAAAGGCTGAGAGCTGCAATATTTACTTGAAGTCCCCCTAGGCTGGAAAGAGTGGTTTCAGCTGTGTGTGCAGTGAAGCATTTACTATGGAAGTGTCTGAGAAGACATGTCAACAGTTGTTTTGGGGTAAATCTTGTGTCTGTCTAAGCTTTTGTATGTGCGCAAGCTGATTTTTTTTTAAAAAAAAAAAGGAAAGAAAGTTTATTTTAGCCCTCAGATTTGTGAAGTTTGATTTGTTTCTATCTTCTAATTAAAATTTTAAGTAAAAAAAGGGGGTTTCACTGTTCATGGCTTTGGTTGTTATTAGGATGTAAATCCTTCAGTGCAGTCAGGCAAGTGGGCTTCCAGGGAAATACACTTCAGCACTGATTTCCGATGTGTGAAAAAAAAAATGGAGGTGGTTGACTTTCTACAGTATTGTAGAGGGATACATCTGTGTAATTAAATTGGTTTTACATTAAAAATATAATTTTCTTTAAAAACTACTTTATAGCATATAGTATATAAAAGGTATATTCTGGAAGAGCACTTTTCTCAATTATAGTTATAGTAGTACTTTGAATAAAAGGTGTTTCCCACTTGCATTTCATGTGAAGGAGGTAAAGATTATCTTCTGCTGAAAATACTATCATTAATTTTCTTCTGATTTGCAAATCAGGTGTCACAGTTCAATGCAAGTGTTTCCTTCAAAGCAATGTTATTTAATGTAGAAAGAAAACTCTTCTTAGATACTTGAAAAAATGAAGTATTGCCACGTGTTTACCAATAAAATAAAACTGTTGTACAAGATAAAAACTGGCTAGATATAATTTGGTTTTTGATAACTTTACTGTAGCAGACACAGTTATATATTTCCTTCAAATCTGTAAAAAAAAATGCTTTGTATTTTGAAGCAAAGATGTCTTAGATAAAGTTTTTCCGTGAACAATTTGTTAACAAAAGGCTAGAATGGTGCTAGCTTTGCAAAAGCTAGAAAAATGATCTACACATGACAGACAGTAGCACAAACTACTATGCATTTTAGAGGTGCTGTACAAAATGGCTTTTTATATTGCTTGTTCTTGAAACAGCATTGAAACATATTGAGCAGCCCAATATCTATTGTACCATTTCTGAAACATATAGCCTTAGCACCCTTAAAAGCTCTTTTTCTCTTCTGGTCCACATAATCCTATCTGTAATCTCTTCTGCAGGGACTAGGGAGGCACTGGCTTCCCAGGTGGAGTCAAGACTGCACCCTGACTGTGGAGGAAGTTTGAGGCTCCTGTGGGTAGAATGGAAGCTGTGGGGCTTTGGGTGACCTAACCCTGGGACTTTATCTGATTTTTTTAATGCAGCCAGACATTTCACCCAATTCTTTCATCTGTTTGCATAGTAAAAAGTGAAAGCAGTGAAATGCAAAGGCTGTTGATGTACCAAGAAACTGTCTGGTGAATCATCCCTAGTAACAATGATTATGAAAATAGTCACTGGTTTTCAATAAATTTATGCAATTCTGATTTGGTAAGCAAGAGCTCTTGCTAATCTGTTTCATATCAGTTTTCCTTGTACAAATCTACATCAGATTCAACCAGCATTCCTAGCACAAGTCATAATTTAATAAACATGTTTAGTGGTAATGGCATTCTTCAGGGGTATTTTTGGGGTTTCCTCCATCTATTTAACTGGATTTTCCTGACTTCCTTCCATGTCTGCAGTGTACAGACTGTTATTGATTCAAACTGTTTCAAAGTTGGTGTAACTAAATCACAACTCTTCATAAATCTTTATTTTTTTTGGTCATGTGAAAACCTTCAGATATCTGTTTCTTTCTTATTTTTAACCTTGAAGTCTGATCTTTAGTGACAGTTCAGATTTAAAATAACTTCCTACTGTATCAGGTTGGTAGAGTGACTGAAGGGAAATGGAATCCAAGCTGTTTACTCACTTAACTGTCAGAAAGTTTCCCTTCAAGGGAAGCATTTCAATTAATGTTATGCAAACCACAACACCAGTGGAGACTGGCCTGAAGCCATATATATGGGTGTCAGTTAAATTCAGATGTCAACCATGGCTTTAATTACAGACCTATCTGAAGCATGCTGGAGATTTCACCTTCAATTCAGTAACCCATGGTATCTGAAAGTGAAGCAACACCCTGCTTATGGAGGCACATGCACAGGCTCTGTGTGCTTTGAACTGTGACTATAAGTCAAATAAACACAAAAAAACCCACATGTTCATTTGCTCATCAACCAGGAAGTGTGAGTAAGATGACTTCTATTCTCTTCACCATGTCTTCAAATGATGAACATGTTGCTCTGGAGAGGGTAAGCAAAAGGTAAAAGTACCTAAGAGGTCTTCCAGCTCCTCCAGCTGTAACCTGTGTATATCCTACTCGAGACTGAAAACTTGCCCTTTGGGAAGTCATTTTGGAGAACATGTTAATGTTTACTTATACCTTTTCAAATTATTTTTGTAATTCAAATCCCACCTATTCACAGATTTCAGTTCTATCTATAGATCCCCTCATTTCATCAAAACAAATGTGTCTTAGATTTCTCCTAATATTTTTGAGGTACTTTTGAGTCAGTGCTGAAAGAAAGGAGGACCATCATGATTTCTAGGCAGTGATCGTCAGGTTAACATTAATATGGAGTGGCAGAATTCTCCAGAAATGAATTCTTTGAATAGTTTGAATAAAATAAAATAAATAAATGAATAACTAAAAATAAAATAATTTAAGGCAGTTCACAATTCAATTAAGTTGGAGACAACATTTTCCCAAGTATAAAGAAGTGTCTTTCCTTTGTTACTTATTGGGTGTTGTGTTCACTCTTCCTGATAGCGAGCATCATAGTAGAACACCACTCAGTTAGCTTAGTGATATGTGCTTCTTTTAACAGTATTCTCAGTACCTGAGAGTTCTGCTTTTACTTTGGAAAGCACAATAAAATTTATTGTTCAACAGCATAAAGTTGCAGATGGAGATCTGCAGTTTCCCATTGCAGCAATTTTCTATTTTTTATGCATAGCCAGGAGGCAATGAGATGTCTTACATCTTCCAGATTTGTCCCCTTCACTTGTCCATGAAGAAAAAAAAATTCTCCTTTGACTTCTTGCTGCAGTTCTGGGATTACAACAGCAATGCATCTTAAATATTTAAAACTCACCATTGCTGAAGCAAAACAGTGGCTGAAAGCGTAGAGTAAAATCACCCTGACATGCTACCCTGAAAATGCACTCTTGGAAACAAGGGGAGCTATGAAATGTTATTGGAAAATACAAAGTGAGTTAACAGAGACTTTAAAGCAAAAGGTGCTTAGCTACATAACATCTAGAGCTCTGCCTCAGGAAATATCTGAAGATGTTCTTTCCTGGCTTACACAAAGGCATTGAAGTCTTCTCAAGCCCTTCACAACAGACCACATTTGCTAGCAGCCTCTTTTGTCGCTACAAGCAGATGCCGTGTAGAGTGTATTGGTTGAGTAGCAGCCTGGATGACCCAAGGTGCCTGAAGCATTTGTCTTTACCCAGAAAGCCGGTCAGACTCTGTTTCTGTTCATTCTTCTGAACAGTCAAATATGTTCAAGTAATCAAAACTCCTTAAAAAAATACAATGTCATTTTAAACAAATGATGAAACCTGAGCAATCAAACATGGCAGTGAATGCCCCTGAAAAAATGGCTAGAAATTTTCATTAAAGTGGAAAATGAAAAAAGGGTCTCCCTTGAAGAAAAAGCATTGGAAGGATTAGAGTAGAAGTAAATTTCATGAAATGAAGCAGAAGTTAAAAGTGATTGTTGTTAAGGGACTTCGATTCACAGGGTGAGATATATAGTGCCTATCAGAAATGTAAATGTGCTTAAACTCTTGATAGTGAACCCTGAGATGGCAAGGAGCAAATCCAGATTTTTAAGTATTTTCTTTTAGTTCAGAAAGGAGAAAAAGACCTTTGGAATACGGGTCCAGTGCACTTAAATAAAACATCTCTCTCCACTAACACCAAATCAAACTTATAATTAAAAATTTAGTATCTACATCATCTTGAGATCTTTTCTGTCTTCTGTATGAGGACAGGAGGACAGGAATCAGGTTCTTTCTTTACAAGTGCATTGGCAGGGTCACCAGTATCCCACACCATGCGAATATAGGTAGGAAGGCTGGAAAGCTTGCTCGCAAGCATGGATATGGCATTTTAGTCCTTTGGGGTCTGAGCTACCTGTTTCCTTGTAGCACAGATGGTTTGGAAGAGAGGGGTACCTCTTCATCTACAGAACAGGTGCTTCTTGATATTTGTAGGCGTCTACAGAAAGTTTTCAAGGAGATAGTTGGGCTCCTGATGAACTTAAGTTTGCACAAAGAAAGGAGTACTGCAATGAATGAAAAGTAGCTGCAATGGATTTAATTCTGGCGATAAAGAGTTTTCTTAAACACAAAATTTATAGTTTTGTTAAAATATTGGTATTCTTATTCCCCTGCAACATATATTTTGTTCATTTCTAAGGTTTAGCACAGCAGAATTTTGGATACTGAGAATTTTGGATACGCCCCATTCATAACAGCACACTTTTGATAATTCTAATATAAAGCTAATTTGGGTGGGGTTTTTTTCCTACACATGTCCTTTGGTGCACCTATATATTAAGGGAAGTACTTATGTTTAAAAATATAGTATGTTCTTTAACACAGTAGCCATGTGAACCATTTTTCTGTTTGTGCACAGATGAGCAGAGATATGTTTACGCAAATATTTCTCATCAATGAATAAACCTGCATGCATCTGGAGATATTATCTATCAATTATTTCCCACTAATAATTGAAAAATACTCTGTACTACTTATACTTCCTCATTACACACAGCTGAACATATTTTCTCATTTCCTTTTCAAAACTGATTTGAAGGAGGTGCTGATAAGGGTTAGATATAGTGTTAATTGGGTTACATTGAATTTGCAAGAGAAATGGAGAAAGATGAGGGGCAAAGTTCTTGCTCTGATGAAAGGGGTGGAAGTAACTGCACATCCTAGATTTCTCACTGCTATGGTGTAATTTATTCCAAGTAGTTACAGAACATTTCACTTATAGAAAAAGTATTATTTGCTACTATTTAAGCTCTTTTGCCCTGCTCTTATGACTCACAGGGTCTGCAAATGAAGTTTATCCACCTTTAACTGGGTGTTTCTCACCTAAAGAGCAATGCTTGCTGGCATTATGCTGGGAATCAGCTACCTGCCACTTATTTTTGTCACTAGGCCATAATGACTTTGGAAGAAGCTACTGTGAAGAAGCTGAAGAGCTGCTGCAGGCTGAAGGTAGATACCAAACCTGTCCCGTTAGCCAAAACAGTCTGCACAGTGATTGCTATACACAGGGGTCAGGGCTCAAGTCAGTAATGATATAGCCTTAACACTGTAGCAATTTCCTAAAATTATATTGCTTCCTTTTCTTTTTTTTCCTGTTTTCTATGTGAAATATTGACTATTTTTTATACAATTAGCTATCAGATAAATTATAATGTGTAATGCAGAAACAATGTCATTGGAAAATAATAATGGAATACTTGAAATTCTGTGTGGCTTGGCTGCTCATCAAACGCTTCACTATAATGGCACTAAATACATCATTGTATTATCCACCAGCATTTATAATAATCCTCATCATAATTTATGCCTTCAAGAAGTACCTGCCCAATGTATTTTAAACAATGTTCTTCAGCTCCATCACAGGAACATTCTTTGCTAACCAGACAAATCAACAGAAAGAGACTTTGTTCTTTGATAAAGGAGCTTTTTGGCATTGTAGTTTGGGAATCTGCTAGTTTATCTTTCCATCAGGAGAAGGTTGAGGTACCTTTGTTTGGTATAGATTAATCTTTCTTAGGCAGTTAATCGGGGTATTGTTTGTGAATCGATCAAAGGAGGGAATTATTATCAGGTAGAAATAGGTTACGTTAACACAGCCTGTCTTCTTTTGTTACTACTAGTGTTCACTCTGTTTTACAGATTGAGAGATTCCTTCAACAAAAGAGGTATTGGGTCATATTTGGATTTGCTAGGAATTGCATGATCAAACTAGATCAAACATGCCCAAACAAGACATTAGATCAAGGGATTCTTAAGAGCTTCACAGAGAAAAATGATCACATTCAATTAGGCTACAGCTGGCTAAAAATGAAGTAGGTTATTTATCCCACTGTTTCAAAAAATGTTTGGTCTTGCAGTGCAGGCAGGCAGAGGATCAGTGTGGATTTATGTGTGTAACTATTTGTTCAAATGCTGCCAGTCTTCCTCCTATGCATAACCCACAGATGAAACAGGTTGCTTCAGTTCCTCTTCCCTGTGTCTATAATTCCCTAGCTTTTGCCTGGGTTTTGCTTTAAGCTATAGGAATAAGCTGAAAGCTAGTGGGGTGTCAAGTTCCCTGTTCTGTCCATTCCTTAGCGAGCTGGAGGTCACTTGGTTTACGTGACCAGGGAGTGTTGCCCCAGCATACCTGCTCTGAAGTAGCAAAGATTTTGGCTGTAGAAATACCAAATCTGTAAATTATTTAAATTGAGAAAAATTACTTTGTAATTTGATGTTCCACCGCTGCATGAAGTGGCTCTTCTCCCCTGATTGTTAGTATGCACGGACAGTATGTATGGGAGCACCTAAACCAGATGTTATTTGTCTAATATCAATGTAAAATATACCCTGTGCACTGATCCTGCATTACTGGGACATTCTTAGCACCTTTGCAAATCTGTTACAATGGATTAATGAAGGATGCACTCCTTAAATTTTCAGAGGGGAGATGCAGTTTACAGCTAAATCCACACTGACGTTAGCATGGAATATTTCAGGTGAAGCTGCGACAGTTCTATACCACGACCAAAAAGAATTTTGCATCTGGGCTGCCCTGACCTGGAGTCTGAGAAGGAGGATCAGAATCAAATGCTATTCTATAGTTTTAGGTTCAAAAGCTTTATTCTACCTCATGCTTCCTTAACAAAAAGCTGAGGTGAACAGGAATATTTTTCTAATATAAGTAATTATTTAAAGTGGGCTTGTTGGTTGCTGCTTCAGTGTAGTCTCACAAGTCTACCTCTTATGTGTGCTCTTACAGTGACCTTTCCAACAATTTCACATTAGTAAGTAACATTTAAGAAAAGGTTGGTGATAGTGGTGAAGTAGTAAATACGTGGTGATAACTACCTGCCCAAAGAGAATAAAAGGATGCATGAATACCAACTGAGGGACTAACATTAGCAAAACACTGTGATAAATTTAGGAGCAGATTACCACCATCTGTGATGAAGAATTTATGATAATCAGTTCTTCAAGGGATTGGATCTGAAAACTACAAGCCAGGAAGGGAGAAGGCGTCACTAATAATGAAAGGAGTGAAATAAGGTTAGTAATGATGATGAGATGCCATGTGTAATATTGCTTGCAAGAAGACTGCAGATGGATTAAGCACGATGGGAGGCAGTTTGAGGAAAAAGCACCTTTTTTTGTGTTGGTGCCAGCTCAGATATTACCAGGACTGTGCAGTGCCATGGCCTTTAGGGGCTGACTGAGTTGACATCTTGTAAGTTGCCATTTCTCTCTGTATTTTACAGGAGGAAATGGACTTATAAGAACTAGCATTTCTACCTAAAGTTTTGCTGGTAAGACTAGTTTCTGAGTTAGCCAGCTGTCAGCACTCAGATGTGGCATGGAGAACACCAATGGTGTTAGAGTGATGGGGAACTGATGAAGAGTGAGTTTCCTTGGCATTTGGATTTTCATGATATGTTTGGATTGTTCACTAAATCTCAGTACATTACAAAACTACACATACTCTAAAATGCACTTACTAAAATTCACTTATTTTGTTATTCAACCTTATATAGAAGATAAAATTTCTGTCTGGAAAGATACTCTCTTCCAATGGAATCATAGCATTTTATAGCTCTCCCAAAACACTTGCTAGTGTGCATTTGTTTCTTAAATAATGTGCAGCATGGGGCAATGATTAATAGGAAGTTTTGTTCCATTTATATGATTTTTTCAGGGATGGTCCTAGTTGTTGTTATTAAATCCCTAACATATATGAGGACTCTTCAGCTATCAGAACAGAAATACTGGTGTCAATTCCTCTTTGTTTGCTGCTCATGAGTAAAAACAATGCCATACAGTAGTGGAATAAGCTTTTGGTTATGTTGATAGTGGCTTCTTTAGATATTCTGGTGCTGTAGATTCAGAATGCAAGGAGAAACCTGTTAGCATGGACTTCTTCCAGTCCACGTACCTGCCACATGTCCAACTGGGAGCACAAATTTCGCCTTCCTGAATTTAACACTACACGNTTTTTTTTTGTTTTGTTTCTTTGTTGGTTTTTTTGTGTTTGTTTTGCAAACTTTATTAGCCTTGATCCTACAAGGGAAGTCACATAGGCTGTGCCCATGAGGTCTGAGCAAAAACTCTACAGTTACGCACCCCATGGTCCTTCTATAAGAACACAATTTGGAGCATGAGCCAATGATTGTTAGTTAAATATACTTTATTATTATTATTATTATTTTATTCCAACATATAGAAATTGTTCTCAGGTGTGCATGCCATTTCAGTAAGACATATCAGTTTAAAAATGTCCTTGAAAGATGAATAAAGAATCAGATTTAGTAGTATGTATGTACACATCACAAAAAATCTGAGCAGCAAGTAATTTTCACTTTTCCTGAGATTTTCCTCACTGTGTTCAAGCAAGTGGGAACATCTGCAGGATTTTCCATTGGCTGGTTTTTGTTACTTTGAATTTTGTTTAGTAAATAAAAACACTCTTCCTATTCTCCCATTCCAAGTAATTAGAGTGGAAGTGAGTCCTGCTGCACATCAGGGCAGAGCCACTTCCTAATCACCTGCATGGTTTTTGGGTTGTTTTTTTTTTTTTTTTGTGTAAAATGAGGAAGCAAAAGGATCCAAGCCTGAGACACTCTTCTGTTTTTAGTTCCATTGCACTGTGCACTCAGTGAAGCTAGATAGTAAACACCAGCACCACTTCAAA
>WAAB01014273.1:0-10547 GCA_013389865.1 Piaya cayana | reverse complement strand
TTCTGTAAGGAGAGGAGGGGGGACGGGGGCTGTGTGGCCTTCTGGGACCTGTTGTTTTATTTTTTTTTTTTCCAAGTGCAGTTCTCTCTCTTCCAAAGGCTTCTTAATGCCCCGTTAACATTGTTATACAAAGCAGCAGCATGCCATTTAATTAGGAAAAATACGCACTAACCTCGACCATATGTTGCTCTTCTCCTTGTATTTGCATTTGAAAGTCCAGCTGAATTTCAATGTGGAACTGGATTTTATCCAAATGATGAATGGCCTGAGAGACTGTGAGAAGGTGGATCTGCCTCCTCCCTATTGCCTGTGGTGTGGGGGGTTTTTTTACCCTTTCTAAAGAAAAGATTTTAAAGCAAGGTTCAAGTTGGAACTGAATGATCTTGAAGGTCCCAACCCAAACCATTCCATTATTTCTTGTGGTTCCAACTGTTCACACATTTCCTCAAAAACCTGAAGTAAAGTTTTCTGGCCGAGTGGTCGTTGCTACATCCTCTGAACGCTGAGGCTCCAGCCCCTGGAGGAGAGGGATTAGGAGCAAATTTACTCTTAAATAACATGTTTTCAGTGGCAGCTCCACTCATGACAAGGGGTTATCTCCCCACAATCACCCGTTATCTCCCCATATCTCTATTTTCTCCCCCTATCTAACCCACTGCCAAGCCTCCCTGTGTTTCAGTCTTGGCTGCTCTGTCCTCATAGGTTTGTAACCTCCTTTGATGGCTTCAAAACAACTTGGGTACCAACAGACACCTTTTCTTTCCAAAGGTGATCGACGCACCAGCCATGCAGGCTCTGAGTTGACTTTGCCTTTGTGACAGGAGCATGAAGAGGGTTCAGGTTGGCGAGCAGCCTGATTGAGTGGAAGGTGTCCCTGCTCATGGCAGAGACAGTGGAACTGCGTGGGGGGCTTTAAGGTCCCTTCCGACCTCAATCATTCCATGATTCTATGACTCTTCACTTCGTTTTCCCAGCCTGCCTTCGGCTGCGGTTTGGCACATGCACCTCAGTTTGTCTCCTGGCACGTAGGGCTGGGCTAAAAGTGTCCTGGCTGGAGGCTACAGCTTTTGGGCTTTTTATTTTTAGGTTCTTGGAGTGGTGGTAGCTCCAAGCCCATTCCCAGACTCGGCTGTGGTTTCTCTGTGGCCGTTGCTTCTCCGCCAGCGTAGGTCAGCGTTTCCCAACTGCTGTAAAACAGGAGCAGCGGCTTCTTGCTGCTGCTTGGGCCACTAGAAGAGGAGCTTCTAGGAGTCACTAGAGGATTTTTAGGAGCCACTTGGGAGAGGAGCTGATTAAGGAGCCGTGCGGTGGCTGTGCCCTTGGCTGTGCATCCCCACACACTCCTAGAGCTGCCTGGATGTTCCCTGTGGCTGGAGGCTGGGTTTTTCTCCTCACATGAGGTACATTTAAACTCCATAACAGGCTCAGCATTACGTTGCTGAGCTGGGTGCGCTCCCACGGCTCTTAATGCCCTTTTACCTCACCTACCTGGCAAAAAAAACCCTTAAAAATCACTTCACATCCTGATTTACTTCACATCCTCTGTGGATCTCTCTTCGGAGGATGACTTGGGTGCTGAGCTGGCGGTGTTTCTCGCTGGGGAAGCTGGTTGCCACAGGCTTCTGACTTTTGTTCTCCTTTCTCTTGGCCCCTTGGAGATCAGTTCAATCCTTAGAACCTTTTTTGTTTTTTTTGTTGTTGTTGTTGTGTTAATACAGCTGAACTAATATGATTACATTTCCAGATTTTGGAAATGGAATAACAAGTCAGGAAGCTCTGTTTTTCCCTTTTTTTTTTTTTTTTAAAAAAAAGGAGAATTTATGTTACTTCCAAATTCTCTAAGTCTCCAGTTGGGAAGATTTTTCCCTTCCTCAGTTACTCTTGGTGCGAGGGCGCCTTGCTGCCATGGCCATGCAGCCTGGTTCTGGCGTAAGGGCAACCTGGAGCAACCCCAGGGTTGTCCTGGGTGCCCCGAAAGATGGGTTTGCCCTTCCCCATGAGAGCTGCCAGGCCCACAGGACCATGCACGACTCCCAGTGCTGTGTTTGGGGCAGAGACTCTGCCCTGGGGTGGTTGCCCCAGCACCTCGAGGCGTGTTGGATTTGAATCTGTTGGAGTTAAGTCCAGAGGTGGCCACGGTGGTGATCCAAGGGCTACAAGGACAGGCTGAGCGAACTGGGGTTGTTCAGCCTGGAGAAGAGAAGGCTGCGGGGACACCTCAGGGCAGCTTCCAGGGCTGAAAAGGGCTCCAGGAAAGCTGGGGAGGGGCTCTGGATCAGGGAGGGTAGGGACAGGATGAGGGAGAATGGTTTTTAGCAGCAAGAGTGGAGATTGAGGTGAGATCTTGGGAAGGGATGTTTAGCTGTGAGGGTGAGGAGGCCCTGGCCCAGGTTGCCCAGGGCAGTGGTGGCTGCCCCATCCCTGGAGGGGTTCAAGGCCGGGTTGGATGGGGCTTGGAGCCCCTGATGCAGTGGGAGGTGTCTCTGCCCATGGCAGGGGTGGGACTGGAGGGTTTTTGAGGTCCCTTCCAACCCAACCCATTCCATGAGCCTGTGGTGTCTGTGCATTTTGGAGGAGAGATCTGGAGAAGAGCTCAGCCAAATCATCTCGCGATGGCAACTTCCTGTCTAAAAAGAGAAGGATGTTGCGGAGTCAGTGGCTTCCCATTATTTTCCCCAATTTGGGTGCTTTCTCGACGTTGGTTCCCCAGCATCAGGCTGTGTGGTCTGCCTTGGGTTGGAGACGTCCTCGCTGCTGGGAAAGCTCCAAGGGCGCCTGCGTCTTGAACCAGCGCAGGCTTTGGCTTCCCGACACTCGGAGCTGCTCCTCCCCTGCCGGGATGGGGGTACCGGCCGGTGGAGCCCCCGGATCGGCGCAACCCGGCGGCGTTTGCCCTTCTTTGGCCATGCTGTAAGAAGGTAATGAGTCACTTTCCATTGAGCTGATAGTTACCCCGCTCCTGCCGTGTATTTTGTTGTGTAGCCAGCAGGATTATTTATAACTCCGCCAGCATCCCGAGTCCATTGTTTCAGCAAAGAGCAGGAATGACTCGATGACTTCCTGAGATTTTTTTTTTTACCACCCCCTCATTTTTTTATTTTTTTTTTCAAATCTCCTTTTCCTTCCAAGTATTATATTCACTGGTTGGATGCTTTCCCCCCACATCTTCCCCTCCTGATTGTGCATTTGTGCTGCTGACAATCCCACTACCGGTGTTGCTTTAACTCAGAAAACTCTCCCAGGAAAAGCGAGGGGCTGTGTCCTGGGAGGGCAGCTCCAAGACCTCCTGAGTACTTGAGGAGCAAGGCATGAGGAGCAAAGCATGAGGCTCTGGCACTGCTGTTAGCAGAGGGTAAGCACCTGCAGGACTCGTGGTCTGGAGGCCTCAGGATGCTGCACAGCCCAGGTGAAGGCTTGGTCCCGTCCAGGCCACCAGCACAGGTTTGCACCTTTGTTGTCACTGCTCCTTTGAAGGTGTTAATTGGGAAAACCCAAAGGTTTCACCTGAGCCTGGGGCTGCACAGGGCAATATCCACTTCCCATGCTAGAAGAATGTGGCAGCGATGGGTCCAGAGCTCCTGTCCGTGCTCATGCAACTGCTTGCCTGGTGACAGTGAGAGTCTAGAAAATTAAACAGTGACAACCCTGACCCTAAGCCTGACCCAACTCTAACGGCTCGTCACAGAGAGTTGTCTCTTCCCGCAGCAGTGGTCCCATCTGAGCAGTGTTCAGCCTAAATCCTGGAGCTCTCCTGGTTCTCATCCTCCTCCTTTGTCCGTCTGCCTGCAGTTAATTCACTGTTAATGTTGCAAGAGTTTTAGTTAAGGCCTTCCCTGCAAATCAGTGGTGCAAAATGAAGAGAAGAGGCAGGGGAAGGGGTTTGGTGAAGGCAGCTGATCAGAACCTTTGGGTAGGAGGTTGAGCTGCTGTCCTTCTGCGGCTCCTTTGTGCCCAAACAGCCCAGGTTCGCTTAGGATCTTGCTTGAAATTGAGGTGTAAGACTCCTGCTTTGGGTTTTATAGAGTCATTAAATGGTTTGGGTTGGAAGGGCCCTCCAAGCCCATCCAGTTCCACCCCTGCCATGGGCAGGGACACCTCCCACTGGATCAGGTTGCTCCAAGCCCCATCCAGCCTGGCCTTGAGCATCTCCAAGTTTAGTTTAATCAAATTCTCCTTCTGACCAAGCGAGATGCTCTGAGGTGGATCCTTAGTGGTGCCCATCCCGGCTGCCTTTCCTCTGTTAGCTTCTTCTTGATGTAACGAGCGGCCTCTGAGGTTAGAGCGGCTGCGGCCACAACCTGCAAAAGCAACCCAGGGGTGAAACAGCTGAAGAGGAAGAATTCTTTGCTGCCTTGTGGTCAGCAGAGATCCTGCCGAAGTCCTCTCGGTTTCTATTAGTCCAGAACTCAAAACTTGATGCTCGTTTATTTTTGAGCTGCTGTTTCTACCCGTGGTGCCTACAAGCCCTCGCTTGTCCTCTCCCTCTTGGTAGAAGCTGCCTCGTAGCCCCTCTGGCTCTCAAGCCTTCCTGAGCTGGGCTGCAGGGAAGCAGTGGAAGGGCTTGGTGGTTGCCTGGCCGGTGTCTGCATCTCCCCCTTTCAGGAGGTACCGCTCTCCCTGTCCTGCCTTCCCAGGAACTGCCCAGCTCTGCAGGGGAGGGTGAGCTTGGTGTAAATGGAGCTCTGCCACTCCACAGACACCACTCAGATTGGAAAACAAGCCCTGTATTCTGTCCCATGGGGGTTTTGCACCCTTTTCAGAGCTGGTTTTGCTTTTCCAGGTTTCTTGTGGTGCAGAGCACTGAGTGTGGGTCAGGAACCAGAGGAGTGTTGTGTGAGGTTGGGGCTTGGGGCAGAGGTGATGCTCTGAGAAGGGCCTGGGAACCGAGGCATCTCAGGGAACTCCTGTATGGAGCCGTGAGCTCACACTGGGATCCTCCCTAGATTGCTTGTTGCAGCCCATATTGGAGGTCATTTGGACCAGGTGCTGAGCTTGCTGATGGGAAGAGCTGGTCCCAAAGCCTTTATAGCCCAAGTGGAACGATTTAAGGTCATACAGGAGCTCGTGCATCCAAGAGAATGCTTGTGCTGGCTGCTTGTCTGCCTCTCTCTGTTCCTTGTTCTCGTTCCTCTGAGGTTTTCCAGCTGCTGTTCCCTTCGCTAGGGCACCCTTGTGCTGGCTCCTTCCCATCCCAGCACGTGGTTATTTCAGTTTTTCCTCCTAGCTGGAGTGCACAGGCAGCGATCCCCCCCAGTAAAGCACTGGTGATTCCCATACCATTCAGCTCACTGCAGCACTTCCGTGGTTCAGTAGGAAAAGCTGAGCTTGGATGGCAATGAACTCCCACCTCCTGCTGCTCCTCAGGTTCTTTTCAACTGAAGTGCATGAGGATAAAAGTGAGGAGCTTGATGTGCGCCTCCCCCTGTGAATCAGACTCATTTGGTTGGAAAAGACCACTGAGATCAAGTCCAGCTGTACTTGTCCACTACTAAACCATCCCAGAGCACCTCATCTGCCCGTCTTTTAAACACCTCTAGGGCTGGGGACTCCACCACCTCCCTGGGCAGCCTCTGCCAGGGCCCAAAAACCCTTTTGGTGAAGAAATTTTTCCTGATGTCTAATCTAAACTTCCAGTGGTTCAACTTGAGGCTGTTCCATCTCATCCTATCACCTGTCACTTGGGAGAGGAGACCAGCACCCACCTCTCTGCAACNAAACAGCCCCAGGTCCCTCAGCTACCTCTCACGACCCTTGTTCTCCAGCCCCTTCCCCACCTCCATTCTCTTCTCTGGATGCGCTCCAGCCCCTCAATGTGCTTCTTGGAGCGAGAGGCCCAAAACTAAACCCAGGATTCAAGGTGCAGCCTCACCAGTCCCTTCCCTGCTCCTGCTGATTGTGCTGTTTGACACAAGCCAAGATGCCATTGGCTTTCTTGGCCACTTGGGCCACTGCTGGCTCATGTTCAGCCACTGTCAACCAGCCTCACCAGATCCTTCTCTGCCAGCAGCTCTCTAGCCACTCCATCCCAAGCCTGGACACTGTGTGGGGTTCTTCTGTCCCAAGTGAAACCACTGCAGCCTAGGACACGGAGCACAGGGCATGGAGAGGCAGGCAGGAGCATCTCCCGTATCATGCTGCCTCTTCCAGCCCTCCTGGGTCAACTCAAGAATAGAGAGCAGGCCTTCTCCCCCCAGCTTACTTTATATTTTTGAAAGCTTTGTGGGTTTTTGTTCTGTTTTCTTTAAATAATTCTCAAAAAAAAAATCGAAACTGGTGCTTCTTTACCCAAAGAAGAAAACTGAAAGATGAGGTTGGATTGCCAGGTTTGAAGACTTCAGCGTGCTCCAGCTTGGGAGGATCATAGAATCATAGAATCACCAGGTTGGAAAAAACCCACCAGATCATCGAGTCCAACCATCCCTATCAAACACTAAACCATGTCCCTCAGCACCTCGTCCACCTGTCCCTTAAACCCCTCCAGGGAAGGTGAATCAATCCCCTCCCTGGGCAGCCTCTGACAGTGACCAATCACCCTTNTCTTCTCTGGACTCGCTCCAGAGCCTCAACATCCTTCTTGTGCTGAGGGGCCCACAACTGACCCCAGGATTCGAGGTTTGGTCTCACTAGTGCTGAGTCCAGAGGGAGAAGAACCTCCCTGGCCCTGCTGGCCACGCCGTGTCTGATCCAAGTCAAGATGCCATTGGCCTTCTTGGCCACCTGGGCACACTGCTGGCCAGTTTGGCTTCTGCTGTTTTCACCTGAGACCTGACAGCAGTCAAAGCACAGCACAGCATGGAGAAAGCACAACACATCTGGAGAGCACAAGGGCTTATTTCAAGAGGTGGCTCGACAACTCGTGGGTTAATAGCTGGAGATGTGTCTGTCCACGCAGGTATTTAAGAGATAATCTGTATCGATGGATATTGTGCCAAGAGAAGCTGTCTCAGCTCTGCTTTTCCAGCTCTGCCCTAGTTTTTGGGCAAGTCTCCCCATACGTACAATAGCTCGGAACGGGTTTGTTCCCTAGAGAGGCTTTGAGGTTTAACATTCAGAAAACGCTTTGAGATCAGCAGATAAAGGAAAGCAAAGACAATAAACGCAACTGGGGCTTGCCAAAGCCGTGCCCCGTATCGCCACAACAGAGCCATGCAGGATGGGGTGGGGATGGCTTTTGTTAGCGAGCGAGCGACTGCTCCAGGGGAGCCCTGCAAGCAGAAGGGGTGCAGCTCAACCTGACCCCAGCCTTGCAGGGATCCTGTAAGGAGGTAGCAAGAGCAATATGAGGCACAAAGGTGAGTTTTTCCACGTGCTTCCCATTGCCCAGGAGGCTCCCGTGGGTTTAAATTGGAAGGGGGAAGATTTAGATTAGACATTAGGAAGAAATTCCTCACGCTGAGGGTGGGGAGGCCCTGAGCAGTGGTGCCTGCCCTATCCCTGGAGATGTTGAAGGCCAGGTTGGATGGGGCTTGGAGCAACCTGATCCAGTGGGAGCGGGTGGAACTGGATCGACCTTGAGGTCCCTTCCAAGCCAAACCAGTCTACGATCCTGGTCTGGAAGAGATGCTGCCGAGTTGCTCTTTGCTCTGCGGGCAGCGCATCGTAAAATGCCCTGGTAAACTTAATCCACTCCATAAACCTCTTTAACTTTCTTTTAACTGCCTTCGCCTGTCCTCAGAGTGAACTCCTTTATGGTCCCCCAAACAAAGGCAGGCAGGAGTGGGCAGGGACGGCGGAACCGGGAGCCGCGCTCCTCCCCGGCACTCCCGGGCGAGTGGGAGGAGCGCGCTGGGGCTCGGAGCACTCGGCACAGGGTGCTGAGCTCCTCAGCTGCCAACTGCTCGATGGCCATGGCATCCCAGAACAAGCCATTTCGGGGTAGGTCTTCGGCTGGCGACGGCTGGGAATTTTTTTGGCAGAGGTTGGGAGGATTGGGTGCGAAGGAATCGTTTTGAGCAGATCGGTTGGGAATTCTGCTATCGAGGGATTTGGAGGCAGGTAGACTGGAGTGTGGGGTTGGAAGTCTTCAGCGATCCTTTTCTCCTCCTCCCCACGCTCTGCCTTTCGGTACGGGGAGCTTTAATGTTGCTTGAGGACACACAGTCCTGTGCTGGGAGCAAGAAACGCGGTTCTGCAAGAACAGCTCATCTTTTTTCTGCTGCTTCCCTGCCTTCCCCCCAAATAGTCTTTAAAACCTATTAAAACAAGTTGCGGCGAGTGGCAGGGCAAGAAGAGGGGAAGGGATCATAGCTGGAGGCTGCTTCCAGCACGGAGCGAAGTTAGTGACCAGCTGAGGGTTTTGTGAGTGAGGTGGTGACCTCTGGTCCCTGTAGCTGTGGGTAACGTGACCTGGATGTGGGGTTTCCGTACCCTATAAAGGGTGTTTTTCGTGTCATCCACTTTTAGAACCGAATCGAACCGATGCCCGACTCTCTGGGGATGGTCTGGCTTTAAGTCAAGTGGCTCGTGCGTGTCTGGTTTTAACTGGAGAGAAACCGGTTTATCTGAATCGCTGTTAATGGTGCCTGCTTTGAAATGAGATGGGGTGCAGGGGCTCTTCTCATCTTGGGAAACCCACACCTCTTAGTTTTAAGTAACTGTGGGCTGGTGTTGAAGTGAGGCAGTTGTGCTGCGTGCTCCGGAGCAGGCAGGGTTCCCCCTGGGATGCTGGGGAGCAGCTGAGGCTTTGGGATGCTGCTGAGAAAAGGTGGAATCGGCAGGACGGACAAAACTCTGCAAGCTCAGAGTCAGGTTCCCACGAGAGAGTTAAACTTCCATGCCCAAGGTCAGCAGTGGTAGATGTGTGCTCCTTGTCCTGATCAGAGCGGCATGGGCAGGAGCTGAGAAGCCAAACCGTCGAGTGTGATGGGTCCTTGTCACCAGAGCGGTTTACAACCAGCTTGTTGTCCTCTCAGTTCTGCTTGGGGTTGAGGGGTCCAGCAGACCAGCTGGCCGCCTCGCACGGAGGCTGTTGTCCTGTTGACCTGCTCCGTCTGCCGCGGGGCTCTCGTGTCTCCTGCCAGGCAGGAGGTGTGGAGCTGTGGTTTTGCAAACAGCTGAGCTGATGATGGCTTTGCTGCTGGCTGGGTCTTCCTCTTCCCATCTGTCCTGGCCTGCCCCATCTTGGGGGCTTCTGGGCCACGTTGTGCTCCAAATGGGGAACTGATTTTCGCTGGGTTTCCTGGTGTCTCACACGTTCAGCAGCCCCTTGGAAAGTCCAGTGGGCCCCGGAACTCAAGATGAGCGCAGAGTGAGCAGGGCCCTTTCCTTCCAGAGCAGTGACTGCTGCCATGCCTCAAATCGCTTCATGAAGCAAGTGCAGCGGGGAACCGGTGGGAGCATGATCTGCGGCCAGGGTGGCCCAGAGTCTCCGTAGGAGTGGAGATAGGAGTTCCCAGGAAGCAGTTTGGTCTTTCCGTGATGACTTTGCCACCTTGCAGGGTTTTTCTTTCAGTACTGAGGCTGGAGTTAGATTTTTTTTTGGTCCTTATTTTTATGCATCTGTGTCCTTTCCAAAGTTGTAGTTGAAGATGAAGGCCCTTTTCTGCAGGACAACAGCTTCTCGTCCTGAGCCTGCCAGGGCCACGTGGCTCAGCAGTCACCATCCCAACAGACCCTGGAGCTGCAGGTTTTAACCCCCTTCAGGCAACCAGAGCTGCTGCTTGGGCACCAATGCAGCTGTTACTGTTCATGGAGGGGAAAAGTCACTTGAGCTTCTTGTAGTTCAGAGCAATCAAGCTTTAAGCAAAATATCGGAGAGACTTCTTAATCGTTGATTTTCCTAGACGGTTATATTGACATTCCCGATAAGAAGTGTCGCTGCTTGGCTAGACGAGAGCGCTAGAAAACAAAACATCATGTAGAGGAGAGACAGACAAGATAATCTAATAGATCTCTTTTTGTCTCCAGCTTGTTCCTCTGAATAAGCTGCACACAGCCCTGGTGTGCAGAGCATTTAAAGGGCTTGGACTTGGTGCATGAAGCCAGGCTGGATGCTCTTGTGGGTTTGCTGCGTCACCAGTCCACAACCTGAACGATGGGTCAGCGCGTATCCAGGGTGATGTGAAAGATGTAAATTAGATGAAAAGTTACTCCTTGGTGGTGTAATAGTCAGAAGAATAAAAGCCGCTTCCGTGAGATCTTCATAGGGCTTCCTGGGAGCCGTGCGGTTTGGTTTTCTTGGGGCTTTTTCAGTTGTTCAGCACAAGAGGTCAGACCAAGGAGACTGCTGGCTGTCCTTAGGTGATGCTAAAGTTGCAACCAGGAGATGGTTTGAGATGCACACACAGGAGAAAAAGCATTTGTTAAGTCCTAGGAAAGAGAGGAGCCGTCCTACACAGTGAGTGCCATCTACTGGCACCTCATCCATGGGATTGACACGTTTTCCTAGGGAGAGCTGTCAGAAGGTCAGCGGCGTGGGGTTTACAGAGGAGGGCTCACCCCCTCCACTCGTTCAGCGATGTCCTTGTTGCCCAAACAAGTTGTGGTATCACCCAGCTGAGGAGGAGCCCAGAAGTAGGTTTCTGCTGAGGGCTGCCCAGAGCAGGGGT
>WAAB01014272.1:0-39776 GCA_013389865.1 Piaya cayana | reverse complement strand
TCTGGTTCTGCTCAGTAAATTTATTAGTGTTCTGGACAAAGGGATTGAGTGTTCCCTCAGTAAGTGTGAAGATGACACCAGCGAGTCAAGCATCTGTCTCTCTTCTCCCAAGTAACAAGTCATAGGATAAGAAGAAATGCCCTCAAGTTGTGCCAGAAGAGGTTTAGATTGGATATTAGGAAATACTATTTCACTGGAAAGGGTTGTCAGGCACTGGAAGAGGCTGCCCAGGGAAGTGATTGAGACACTATTCCTGGAGATATTTAAGAGATGTGTAGATGTAGTGAACGGGTGCATGGTATAGTGGTGGACTTGGCAGTATTAGGTTGATGGGTGGACTTGATGATCTTTTCCAACCTAAACGATTCTATCTTATGCTGAAATTCCCTTAGGATGCTTGTGTGTGTTCAAGGTTAGGCTGCTGTTCTAAGAGATCTGAACTTTTCCCAAGTGCAGATGTCAATTTTGGTCTCTGAGTGAACGACGATCATGTTTTCACTGGGGTATGTGACTAACCAGTGTAAATTTGCTACACAGATTTATAAAGTTAAACTCTAGACTTACATGTGATCATTCTTGTCTCTTCTATAAACCCTTGAAACCACACTTTGCATGGAAATCAGCATTATGCCAGTTTAGTCACAGAACATTTCCCTTTTATATAATAGTAAATATGTCCTGTGCTATTTGGAAAGTTGTACTCTACTAGAGGTTTTTTATGGGAGGGGTCAGTAATGTCAAGTTATTTTACTCAAAGGCCAGAAGTAGAAACAATTATAGAATAATAATTGTAATAAAATAGTTTTTCTTCATAAGCAAACACTGGAGAACAGGGTTGCACAGCATACATCTGTGGATCGCATTTTAAAAAAAAGGTTATACTTTCTCTCACATCCAGTAATAAATATTTGCAGAGTGAAAAGATGTACACAAGATGCTCTGGATGAGAATCCACCCAATGCTGAAACCTGGAACTTGGTGGGAGGTGAAACATCAAATATGTGGGAAAGGAAGGAATTTAATAACACTGCCTTGAGTGTGAATTACTTGGATGCGTAACACATTTTATTTTGTATATAAACACAATACTAATAGGATGAGATTAACTGTAGTGCCAATACTGCCATCCCTCCTAGATGGAGGAACTAATTTTCCTGATGGGTTACAGAGCAGTATGCCCCAGCTTGCTGCTCTGAGCAGTAGCCCCGCACCAGGTGTTTTGGAGGAGAGGAGACAACCCTGCAATGCTCTGACTTGGGAGCATAGTCTAAGTTTTGTGGTAGTAGCGAGTACATTAAAAAACATTCCTCCTCTTGCTGAGACTTGCTTGTTTATTTGATACAGAGCGTGTAGAGGTTTCTTCCCTCTGCTTTTTTTTTTTTTCACTAAAGGATTTCTCTGTGGAAATAGATGAATGTTGCTGTAATAATTTTGTTTTGCAGAATCCTTTCCCTGAGAAAGATACCGTACAAGCTTTGAAACTTTAGTCTCCGGCATCATACATGCTTTGGATCCCTTATGTATCAAATGTAGTTCATGGCAAAGCTAAAGAAGTCTGTGTCCTATTGAAAGGCTCTTTGTCTTGTCTTTTCTTTGTTCAACAGGAAACAAAGTTTGTCATCCTGAGACACCAGACCTCTGACGAGGCTCAGGTAACCTCTGACAATGCACACGGTGCTAACAAAGAGTCCCTGTCAGCCTTTGTAGAAGACTTTGAGACTTCAGTCGGCGTTGACTTTCCAGAAAATGAGGAGCGTGTTGCTGAAGTGCTAGACTGTGCTGCTTCGGATCTATCAGTCCATGGAGGAACAGAAGAAGCTCAGCATGAAGATGAAAAGATGACAGCAGCAGCAGCAGCATCCCAGAAGTTGTGATCACACGGGCGGATGAGGTACGTGATAGACAATACTTGATATAAAATTCCTTTTTATCTTATCTGATTTGTATTTTTGGCTGTGATCAGAAATACAGATTGTTGTTTCTAATTAATTCTTTAATTTTCTTTTATTTATGATTTGAATTTAGCAAAATTCAACGTCATGTTGGAGATGTTCTCAGCCTAACACAAAATGCATTAAAAAGGCTATTTGCTTTAATCAGCGGGATTTTTAATCTTATTATATGCTCCTAAAAAATGAATATTTCTTTGTATTGTACAGTACACATTTACATAAATTAGTTTTAGCCTTGGTTATTTTGCCAACCATAATTTATATGCTTTTTAGTTTTATCGTGAAATAAAATCTTGCCTCTGATATTCTGGGACCATTTTTAGCATCATAGCAAATTACCTTGGGAGAGACAGTTACACAGTCAGTGAACTATCCTACTTGAGTTAAAAAGAAAAAAAAACCCCAAACCACCAGACTAAAATGTGTATCAAATGCTCAGCTTTCACCAATGAATCCAGTCCTTCCCTTTTACTATATTGCATCATTCAGACTTTGCAGGCTTTGGAAAACTGCAAATTTTTAAAAATTGCATATAAAATTTTCCAGGTAAGTAAAGTATTTTTAGTGTTTTTCTCTTTGTATAGATTCTCAACTCATTTAATTTCTTTAAGTATTAAGATTAGTTTCTCCACCTACCAGGTTCGTTTGTTTCTATAACATTTCTACAGAAGATACATTTCAAGTGTTACATTCAGAAATGTTGACAAAGCGTTTGTCAAGTATTTCTTTGAAGTAATATTGCAAGTACCTAATCTTACATGGTACTGCTCAATGAAGCTCTTGTGTCTGGGATAGATGGAGGCCCTACATGTAAATGAATTGTACGAGCTCTCTATTTCACTGCTTTAAACTTGAAATATAAAAATATAATGGGAAAAATATTTGCTACACCTTCCCCTCCTTCCAACAATTTCCCTTTCCTTTTTGCACGGTTTGGGGCAAGCAATAACTTTGTTATTGACCAATTCTCTGTATCTTATGGTAATGATGGGAGGAAAAAGAGGTGGAGATTTGTGATTGACTCTTATTCCAAGATGCTGCCTCTGAGGTTAGCATCATGTGGAAGTCTGCTGATCCTTTCCTGAAGAGCCATTTAAGTTTATGGGGCTCCTGAAAGAATTGATGACAATGTCTCCAGTCACAAAGTTAGAAAGTTCTGGGCAATTAGCTTGTTTGACTAAGTCAGTGAAAGTTTGTCGCTTTCCCTATAACTGATTGCAGCTGAGTCATGGATGAATGATGGGTTTGATTGGGGTGCAGTGATGTCTGATTAAGGAAAACAACTGGAATACCAAATCAAGTTTCTAACATTCTGAATTTGGGGTTTTGCTGGAGTAGGGGTACAGCTTAGAGTGCTTGTCACAGGGATCCGTGTAAGCCTTGACATTCATTGATGCATTGATCAAAATAGTCACTGAGTTCAAGGGTTATCCCTAAAGAAGTAGCAGCTTGTATTGTTTCATTCCCGTCACCCTGTCAGGGCTCTCGTGGACTCTTGGATGCACAGACAATAAGAACAAGCAAGTAAGTTTGTAGATTGCAAGACAGCAAAATCCCAGGGAAAACGATACTGGAAAGTTGCCAAGGATATCTCCTGTCACACAGTTCTGTTACTCTCCCTTCCTTTTAATGAAAGCTAGTCGTTCCTGTTCCCCAGGGGTTTTCCACGGGGAAACAAAGGGCTGTGTATCCTCTGGCATCCGTGGCTGGCTGAGGAGCTTCATGTTGAGGGTGTATCGTGTCATCAGGGGTTGCTCAATTCCTTGTCTAGCGCCACTTTTTTTCCTCTTCATGTATACTGATAGGCAGGATGTTCAAGTACAAATCCTCAGTCGCTTTCATTCGAGACCTAGCAATGAATGACAACAGCATTTTCTATTTTTAAAAGAAAATATAAAATTTCACCTAAGTTACCTGTATTCTTATGGAGCCGTGATAAATGATAGCACTCTTAGTTCATAGGAATGGATATTTTCTGTAAGATGCTTTTGTCTTTCGGAGGAAAATATCTGCTCAAAACAAAACCTCAAAGTGTCTGGCTCATTTTGGACACAAAGCAGTACTTTAATTCGTTAAGCATTTATGCACTTGGTACATATTAACTGTTACTGGTTTAGTGTATATGTCATTAATTACACGTGCAAAGTATCTCGAAACAGTAACTGTCTTGGTCTGGGGGGTTAGTAACCAGCATATGGGCATCAGAAACAGTATTTGAGCAAGGAAATGATGCCATGTGGTTCATACAGCACAGGGATATAAACTTAGTGGGGAGGAAGGGTGTATTTAAATGGTATTTGCCACAATGCAGTTTTGTCTCTGAGTTCTAGCCAATTTGTAGCTGAGGATTTCAGCCATGTTTTGGGGGAATGCACAAATTAGAAGCTTCTAATAGAATGTATTCAAATACTGATGGTGACAGTTGCTTTCTTTCTAAACTGGCGTGCAAAAAAATAAAAAGTGTGATATTGGTGTTGGGTTTTAAAAGGGACTGGAAATCACTCTCTTTGTAGGAAAAAAATGTAGATATTCTAGATACTGTGGTAACTCTTCTATGAGCTTTAGTTATGGATTAGGGACAGGGCATGTGGACAATGTGTGTCTAAGACAGATGATTATGCCCCTGAAAAATATTCAGTCCAAACAGGTGTCAAAGTGCTCATGCAGACAGTTGAAAATAATTTTATTTTAATATGGCCTCTAGCAGTATTTAAAGACTGTGAAGATCTTTGATATCTTATCATTTTTACTTCTATTATTCTGGAACTTTGTGGTTATACGTATTTCAGCAGCATCTTTTCATGTCTCCCTGCATCTTTAAGCGTTGGACAAGTTAGTACGTGAGATGCCTCCTTTCATGTATGATAGATTTGTAGATTTTTTTTGAGGGAGGGAGTAATTAAATTACTGTTTCAAAGGAATTCTCCACTGCACAAGCAACTTATCTGTAAGCTTATTAAAGTAGTTGTTTGTACTTCCAAAATTACTAAGTAACTGTTGCATCATCTCAAAAATCACAATAAATCCTAATTCCTTCTGTACGGGACAAGTATAATTTCTGGATTTGTCTAACTGCTGCTGTCTGACAGTTTAAAATACCATACTTGTGTGTACCCAGAGCAGGTCACAAGAAAACAATTACAATTCCTGTTATTACGCATTCTGCACATTGATGCTGTGGCCGCATTCCCATTGTTGTACCAAGGGGCAACTTTGGTTAAAAGGTGTTGGATGGAGACAAACAGCAGCAATAGCTACCTAGAAGACTTTTATTTTAGCTTTTTGAAGCCAAAGGAACTTTGTTTCACCTGAACTGTGGAGATTTTTCCAGTGTGTAGGAAGCCTGCAAGGAGCATAAAGAATGACTGGCCTGTGGTTGAGCTCTGCTGGTGGCAGAGCTGGAATTAAACACTGCAACCTCAGTGCAGTCTGCACATTAGATCCCTCCACATGAATCCTTAGAATTGTAACTGCTTTGATATCATGGCACGGCGTATGCATTCAGATAAGAGACTCCTGGACTTTGAGACCTCTGTCTGCTTCCAGGGCCAAGTCCTGTACAGTGAGGATGGAGAGGAGAGGCAGGTTTTGATCCTGCGGCTCAAATATGTGCTAGAATTTGTCAATCTAATCAAGTTCAGCCTTTCGTTTCCAAAGAAACGCTCTCCAAATAAGCTCCAATGGCTGCTTTTAAAATATAACAGTAAGAAACAATTTAGTTTTGCCTTGAAAATGCATCTGATAGGACCATTTGCTCCTGGCATTACCAAGATGGTTTTTACCTTCCCTTCCACAAATGGTGACTAATGAACTTTGGTGGCTGGCAACTGGGTATGCTTTGTGTGTGCCCTAGAGGAGTCAGAAACAGGATAGCTGCCCCCCCGCAGAATCAAGTATTTATAGCAAAATTACTAACTTTACTGTAGGTTTAGTTATACAGTTTGTTAATGAGTCTACATTTTGGGAGACAGTTAGGGAAAAAAGATCATCAGGTTGAAAATATTTTGAGAGCCACAGCTATGAGTGGCGTGCTTGTTAGGCTTGGAAAAAACTGTTTCAGGATGAAACAAGGGAAATTTTTGAATGACAGCGATGAATATCTTATCCAGGCTGAATCGAAGGCATGGGAAATGGAGCAAAATGTACCTCCACTGCTCTCTCCTGCCACTGGGTATGTGTGCACTGAGGGATGCTGACACCTGAAGGAATATGACTGGTAAAAATGGGGTAAATTTGCTCCCTTTGGCAGAGCATACGGTGTGCCTGTTCCCTGTTGCTTAGTATGTTGTTCTCACTTCTTCAGGCCTACGTCTGAACTCCAAAGTGCCTTGTGAGCCAGATGTGCCAACTCTTTCATCTCTAATGGCAGCTACTTAAATGCAATTTGCACTGCTTGTGCTGGTCCTTCTCTATCCCAAAACAGTAAGGTCAGTGGGGAACGCAAATGTGTTAATTTTGGAAGAGGACTGAGGCATAATAATGAGATATAACTGAGAACAGGGGCAGCTCACTACTCCCAGGTTGCTAATTTGTTGTTTTACTCATCCTTATAAAAAATACATTCTTTTGGTATTGTTTTTTTCTAAAGGAACAAAGAAAGTCTGGTACATAGTGCCTGTGGAAGTTCATGGGCAGGTGTGCGCTCAGTTACCCTGAACTGCCTTGCAGATGCTGACACTACGCATGGTCTTGCTCCTCAAAGTAAGAAAGACCAAGGGCTATAAAATTAGCCAGGACATTCCATATGCAGGCAAATATTATAGAAATTCTATGTTGGGGAATGCCTTTTCAGTATTCAGGGTATCGTTCCCAGGCTGCATTCCTGGGAGACTAACTTTCTGTGTGGATAAGATTTCACCATCAGCACCGACTCTCGGTTTTATTAAAATTAACCATTTTCCATTGAATTAAAGGGGTGTCATGAATTAAAAATTAATAGTTTTATTTGAAAAAAATCTTGCATCTCAGCGACTTGAAACTGACCCCCGTAGAACTGATTTCTGATTCTATTTCGGTTAAATGTATTTATCTTGCTGATGTATGTGGTATGGATTACCATACCATATTTTAACATGCCCTAACAACATATCAGCAGATATGTAAAAAAGTGAGCTAATAACATAAATGTCTGCTATCATGCTGCTTTGTAAAACCCATTCTTAATTTAATCCATGCACTAAGCGTGCTTTCCAGTTACAGAAATTTATGATAAGTATCAGGCAGAAGTGAAACCATGATACAGAATTGTGACTGATGGAAAACAGACACACAAAATAAGTAGCATTAGGATACTTACTTTGAAGTTTGTTAAAACCAGTAAAGTGATATCCACTTTAAGTGAAACCTGCTGTTACAGATACCTACTGGATTTTGGGAACATTTCACTTTTGAACTTAGTCCTTGCACTCCGCTTCGGCGTTTAATATGTTGTGGGGTTTTTTTAACATAGCAGGGAAAAGCAAAATTGCTGACCTACTCAGATACCTTATTATCTTTGGTCACAGACAGAGAACTGACTAGATTCAGTATCTGTTAAAAGAACAATTTTTTCAAAGGCCTTTGAGAAATTACACTGCTATAGCAAGCTAAAGTTGGAGCAAATAGTAGTTCGTTTCTATTCAGTATAGCACCTTTGCCAAATGTGAATAATGGAAGAAATATTAGATATTTTAAGAAGGGATTTAAGAATGACCAAGCAAATGAGAGTGATTATGTTGGTCTCCCTGAGTAGACTTTTTAGCATCTTGTTGACCTTGCTGGTAGTTATTTGAGCTGTGGGGATCAGTTGTAGGCTTTGCGAACCTTTCCAATTAAATGGGCAGGTGGAAGGAGACAGGTGTCTTCTCCAACTCGTGCCTATTTATTTATGGAGAATGGATGAAGTCCTGGCTTCCTGAGCACAGCCAAGATCCCACTGAAAAATGGTTCTATGTTCCATTATCTAACATTAATCCGGGCAATAAATATAAATATATTTATGTTGCATGAAGACTTATTCCTATTTGAACTGTAATGGTAATACATGAAATAGGGCTGTGAATTACAGGACTGTCATTAAACAGGGCTCTTTGGATGCTAGCACTGTGTCTATACATTTTTTTAATAGGGAATTTAATATATATTAAATGGAACTGAATGTACCAGAGTTCTCCCTTACTAATAAAGCAATAACAAGACCGCCTGAAATGGACTAGAAAAAGCTCAGGTTTGCAAAGGCCAAAGTGGGCCACGTTCTCCATGATCTGTTAATCACCCAGGCAATATATTCATACTGGTCTTTTAACAATAAGAGTAACTATTAGGCACACTCTATATTTCACTATAGAAAAAAAACCTTGGACTGTTGATTTTCCTCATAAGAAAGACTGTTTTAATCATGTGTGTTGTTTGAAAGATGTGTTAGCGTGTCAGTATATCTGAATCAAGACATAAATGTTTTCCCATCATAAAATTCCAGAGCTGTTTGGGGCTATCTCTTGGAAGTGATTTTTTTTTTTTAACATTGATTTAATAAACTGATGTGACTATCTCTGGGCAAACTGTGTGGCTTCTGGGACTGCTATATCTGTTTGCCAATAAAGCGGTGCCTAAGCTGTTCTGCTAGTGTTTGGATATTACGGGAACTGGAACCTCCTGCTTCAGCTAATACACAGCAGCAGCTTGGTGGTCTATGATCTGGGTTATTTTGACAATTTACCATACTAGATATGAACCCTAGTGATTTCTGTGGTGTTGATCAGAGCTGTGATATCATGAGTAAAAATGAGAACAAAACAGAAGCTGTGTAGGATGCTGGGGTGAATACTACAAAATTAAAATGAAGTTTCTCTTGGATTTTCTCCTATAGTTAAGAGTGCATCTGCTTCAGCTGTGCTTGTAAATGTGTGAGAACTCTGTTCCTAGGACCCCAAGCTGGGATTGCATGTGCTTCTCTCTACTTGAGTATTTGTACTAGTATAAACTATACTCTGAAGGAACCCTCCATGACAAGGAAGGGTCAGAGTCTGCAAGGCTTCTCTCCTCGCTCCCTATGCAGAAGCAATTAAATAAACCAGGAAAATGCCATACCTTGCAACTAGAACTATGTCGGGGTACACTCACTGTGTTGTCTTAAAGTTAACAAGGAATTAAAATGTAAATGTTGCTTAATTTTCTAAGCAATGACTCATGAATTCAGCACATTCGTTTTTTCCAAAGAGCAGAAGATTTAGGAGCCTTAAATATATCTTAGTGTCTGTCAGCTCTGGATCTTCCTTACTGAGATTTTTCAGTAGCTCCATGACTTCTTCCCTTGTTTCTTTCAGTCAAGAGGGAAGTTAGTACAAACCCAACGCCATATAATCTACAGGACTGTTCCATGCATGTGTGTTTCGGAAACTTATTTACCAGGTATAGACAACTTGGATAAAAGCAGTTTGTGAAATGAATTAGTTTAGAAGGCGATTTAGAGAAATGGCATCCAACTCATTTCACTGGAGAAAAAGAATTTATTTAGTTATAAACTTGCCATATGTAATTTTTTTTTTTTCATTCCAGTAGGCTCTGTGGATACAATTATATCCTGTGCTGAGGCTTGTGTGTATTCTCTTCTACTGCATTATCCCAACATCCAGTGATCTAGTCCAGTGAATCTGGGACAGGTGACTTGGGAATAAGTTGAATCTGACTTGGTGCTGCAGCTTGAATCACTTTTTGTGTAGTGATGTTTATTTTTTGAGGACAGTCGCCTGGAAGGAAACAGGCAAATCGTAGCTGACAGAGTGGAAGAGAGTTTGCTGTGCTTTGACTGATGTGGGATTTGATCCCTTTCTGACAAGAACAGCACCCCGTTTGGTTTGCTTCAGATCACACATTTCTTTTCAGAACCCATTGTCAGAAAGCTGGTGAATAACTTTTTCAGGAAGAGTGTATGACAAGGAGGACGGTAGCAGGGACAAAGGCAGCCATCCATTTTACTACCGCTTTCTTTGAGATGCCTGACTTAAAATTGTATGTCATGTAAGAGTAGAGATTCTGGACCAGACCCGCTTTATCTTCTTTTCCTAGAGAAAGTAAAAAATGGGGGGATGAATTTGGTCTTTTCTCTTGCCCCAGAAGCCTTTGTTTGCAGAACTGGAATAGCTGGTGGGCACAGGCTGAGACCCAGAACTGCTTTGTCTGTTTGGGACAGGATCCCCTTGTTGTCTTAATCAGTTATGGGTATGTTCAGGTGCTGTGGAGGAGACTATTTAGACAAAAACTGAAGTCTGGCAATGATGAACTCCTCTGAGTGGTGTGAGGACAACTCAGTATAGTCCGTCAGAAGGAGCCCTTTGCTCCAAGGCAGCCACTTGAGGTGAAATGCACATTTCTTGTTACAGATATGGGATTTATTACTCTGCTGGCCAGCATTTTCTTTCTTCCTTACATTTTTTAAAAACAAAGCAAACAAATGAGAAAGCCCACAAACAAACAAAAAAAATCCAGAAATCAAAAGCTCCTAACTTTTCAGAAAATAACCCACCCTCTTGTTGTTGGTTTCTTGTCCTGAAAATGTGGTTTGTGTTTTTCCTTTTCTCTGCTGTCCAGACCACATTCTTGGTTTGGGGAAGCAGATCGATCTGGCAGTGTGATACGTTCTGACTAATTTTTCTGGCATCTCTATGATCATGATCTCTTAATGTTATCCTTGACTTGTCATCAGTGACAGAAATTTGAAGGCAGCTTGTTCTTCAGTGTTCTACATGTAAAAAAAAAAATTTTATCTCTAAATCTCTCATTAGGGTTAAACTCTTAAAATGGCTTTGACTGTATGCAAGGCTGTGTATAAAAGACCTTCTTGCTTATCTCTTCCTCAACATTTCTCATGTGTGTTGTTTGGGATTTTGATCCCAGAAAGATTAGATTGGATTAATATTTTGTTTTCCTTTCAACCACGTAAATATTGAGTGGCAAAAATGAAGCAAAATCCTCATTCGTATTAAAATACAGCAGGACTTAAGGTTATTTTCTAAGATTCTATTAAGACTTTCTTTTTCTCCCCCTGCCAAAGGTTAACTAAATACGGCCCCAGTTCTGCAAAGGATTATTTGTGTTTAATTTTACGTACTGTGTGTTGATTTTCAGTGGCAGAATGCAAGAAATAGCCTCACTGAGTCTTTCAGGATGGTCTTAGTGACCATACAACAGGATGCTCCATACCATGAGACTAAAAGCAGTTCTGCCCGAGAGCTTCCCCTTGTGCCTCTGGTTACATGGATCTGTCACTGACAAATTTTCTCTTTCTTGAAGGTCGGCTGATGCCACTGCCTTTTTATTACATTTGCAGGAAAATTGGCACCTCTTCCTCTATTACTGAATTTGTACCAAATTGTTATCCTTTTTTTGACTAATAACAGTAAAAAAAAACCCCAAACCCAAAGATTGTAAGATGCATTCCAATATTGAGATTTAGGAGGAAGAGAATATACAGAAAGAAGCATCTATGCTGAAGTTGGTTCTCTTCTCCCAAATTTACTAGTAAAAATGGAATATTAAGAAAGCATTGAAGACTGGCTGTTTGTCATGATGCTTTGCTGCTTTTTGACAGGTAACAGTAATTTTGAGAAAACTCTAATTCTGGATTACAAAGGTAGATTTGTCCCTATGTACGTCTGTTGTAAATAGATATGGAAAAAAATCCCTAAACCTGAACCAACCAAAGAGTGTTGGAATAGGCAACTGAAATAACTAGGAAGGAATAAATTCACTGCATGTTTACTATCACCCCAAGCATTTTTTTTTTTAAATTTAGTTCAAAGTCAGATTATTTCAAAGATAGAATAGCAGTGCTGTGAACTCCATCCTCAGGTTCCTTTGAGACAACTCCCCTTGTTAGGACATTGAGAGAACTGATGCAAATATGTATGCAGATGCTCTGACATCTCTCAAATAGTAGAGCTGTTTTCAGCAATCGGAATGGACATTGTTGTTGCAAGGTACCCAATTTTTGTCTGTCTGCAATGGCTTTCTTTTTTCAGTCTTCTGGGACAAAGTAGCAGCAGGGTGAGTGCCTCTGGCTATGCAAGTACGGCACGCCCGTAATGCCTCGTATGAGAAAATGTGGAAAGATGCACAAAACTGCAAAGGAAGCAGGAATCTGCAATGATGCAACAGCTGCATCTGGTTTTACAACAGTTAAAGCCAAAGTATTCCAGCACACTGTGGTCCTCCACCCTCAATTACCCATTCCTGTCGTCTCGCTCAGTGACATTGGTGCTCTGACCAGCAATGAGTTCTAAACTGAGCGTAAACCAAAACCAAACCATGAAGCAAATGGTTCTTCAGTTGCTCATAATTTTACAGTATTTCCTGCTATTTTAAGCTGTTATACAAACTTACTGCAATACTACTGTTCTATGCTAATGTGTACACAAGTATAGGATTTTTGTGGGCAAGGATTGTATGAAAATATGTTAATCAATGCCACTAGAGCTTTGTTTTGTATCTAGGTGTCTGAGGTGATTCTAACACATGGAGTAGGTTCTAGGCTGTGTGGACAGGACATACCTGCAAAGAACATTATTAGAAGGTAACAACCTTCATGGGTTCCCATTCAGTGCAAGGATTAGTGCTGCTGCTGCAGTGGTCACATTGGTTTTAGGAACGTTCTTGCATGCATGCATTTGGCACTTCATGAAGGTACAAAATAAGTGAGTTATACCTTGCTAGTATAAAATTCAGAAGAAACAAGGAAGCATGTTTCTATCCTCCACAGGGAAATTCCTATATCTTCCCATGTCCAGAGCCCTGACCTGTCTCCTGAACATGGGCACCTTTGAGCTTTGTATTATGGGACCGAGTAGGAATTGCTGCTGTTCTAAGCTGAACAGTCTGTTCTAAGAGGTCAGAGTTAAGACTGGCTGGTTGGGGTTTGATTTTTTTTTTTTTCTTCCCCCAGCATGTGATGATCACTGCTCTTAACTGGGCTTGGGTCTTCTAGAAGTGCTGGGCATCAGCTGCTGTTGAACAGGGGTGTGTTTTGCCTGGTGCTGGGTGGTTTTGGAAGTGCTAAACCATGGTTCAGGTTGTTAGGGTAAGGAGAGAGGCACGTAAATGACTTCACAGCTTGTGCTGTACTCAGTTGTGATGATTTTGAACATTTTGGTAAAATTCTGTGCTTTATGCAATTTACATTGAACAGAATATCTCTCTTTGAGAGACTGCACAGAAATGTACCCTTATTTCTGATTGTTCCAATTCCCTTGTGTGGGGACAGTGATAACAAATTTTTTCCACCATGCTTTTTATGCATCTGGCCCTTTAATCTGGCAAAATCTGTGCCCCGCAGCCCTAAAATCTCCCTCCTTCCCTTCCACCCCTAACAGATTGCAGCATTTTGCTTTCCCAGCTGGTTAGCGGCTGTTACATTTTCTTTTACTTTTTATTGTTTCTTTTTAAGAAATAAGCATACTTTAAGGTTGTGGTCAGTAATGAGCTAGCTTTATACTGATGTACTGATGGGTGAGGAGTGTTCAGGGGAGGGATTATACTTGTAACATTTTTCACGTTCCACTGAGTTACATGGACTCTCTCCTTCTTTCTCTTCTCTTTTGACCTTTTTTTTTTCTCAAATGCAACTTGGGTTCCAGTAGTTGTTTGTGGTTAGCAAAAAAATATGTAAAAATTATCTGCTTCCTTTCTCTACATGCTGTATATGTAATCCAAGTATGTTTCTTTAAGGAGTATCCACTGAAAAAAAAACTAGAGGGCTTATTGCAAAGAGAAAAAGGTCATAAAAACATATTTTACTATAAATTCACATTTCTGTCTTGACCCAAATTAATTTTTGAGTGTAGACACACCTTTGGAGCTACTTACTAAACTCTGTTTATAAAGGATCTCTGACATCTGGAAGAAAATAACAGACACACGAGTGGCATTTTCCAAGGAAGTCTAACCGTACTTATTTTCTCCTTCACTTTTACAAACCTCCCTCTTGGTATCTGACTGCACAGTACTTGAAAATTGTTGAAATGATAGTGACACATCCAAAATGAAATGCCTTTCCATTTGTACAGTAGTGTTAAAGACTCTCTACTGCCCCCAAAATATTCCTTAAGCTTATAGAGCTGTGTTTTACAGACTCAAAATAAGCATGTTTAATTCCAGTCCAGCAGCGCATGTTTGAACCTTCGTTTATGAAACCAATCAGATGAAGTAGATCTGTCTCATGGTAGCGACAGAGACACTTTGGACAGCTGACAGAGATTGTCATAAAGGGTACAAGAAAAGCCACGATTCAAAGATTCAAAATCATTTACCATGTAAACCCAAGTTTTCTTTCCCCACAGTGCAACTCAGAATAAATTTGATTAGAGGCAGAATAGCTGGAGAGGGCTCTTACACAAAGTTGTAATACCAGGCACAATCAGGCTTCTAATAGCCTGAGGGATGGCTGTGTTTTGAAAGTTAATTTGGATTAATGCAGGGTTTGAATTTAAAGTAGGTCTAGGTATTTCTGAGTAACTGTATTCTTATTCCAGAATAAAAGTGTCCACACGTGAAGTTATTCAGAAACAGCTATTTTGGCATAATCTATTTGTATCCAAGCCTTAAATCTTTGCCTGTAGGCTGCTAATGGAGAAACAAAGAATAGTATCAGCTAATAGGATCGCTCATGAAATCTCTTCCTTCCAAAACCTGCAAAAAACATCCCAAAATGTAACATTTTAATTTAACTATTTATGTCTCAATTTTATTTTTTCTCAACTGGAAAGAATTTCTTTTAGTCACAGGATTAGCCCACGTGGCTTAAATGATAACTTTGATATGTTCATCATTTTGTGGGCCTTGATTAAAAGCAAGTCCTTCATCCTGTATATAATATTGACTTGTTTTAGCATAAAAATATGTAAACCTAGTTAAGAGAGAAAGGGCTAACGGCATTCCACTGCTACAAGTGGGTAAAGATTTTGCAGTGTCCTAGAAGAAACTTGAGTGTGTCCCCATCTTGTATTTTCTAACAGCATGTGACTTTCAAGATTTTTTTTTTCTTTTTGTTTGCATGTGGCCTTTAAAATTCTTAATAGGGCTGATTCACGTTGAACTGGGGCAGGTCTGCATGGCCTAAGATGAAACCACAGATTTGCTGTGGAAACGTTTGATAGTGTTTGTAGATACAGAGAAAACAAGATACTTGATTTTTACTTTTTTTGCTTGTTTTTAATAGAAATTCAGCTTAAAGCTATTGAAAAATATATCAGATTTCAGAACTGAGCATCAGGTTAACCTGTGTACTTCCACTCAGAATAAACACCAGCAGGATTTAGAAGGCATGGGGCAATATAGTCACTGTAATGTGCTATTATACTACTGATAGCACAGTTTGGTTTGATGGAAATGTGTTAGTGAGCACCCAGATATGTTTTTAGGTGTGTTTGGCAGCGTGTCGTGCAGATGTGCAGTGATGAATACACATGGAGCCCCCCTGAAATTCAACCAGCTCTGGAACAAGTTAGCAATCTGTTGCATCCTTGGAGTCACAGGACCCAGTCTCTTATTCTGGAATGTGTTTGGGCTGGAACTCGCACCCAGCCTTTGGTTGTCTTGCAGCTACGACACCTGCTTTTCAGCTGTGCCAGCTGGTATGTTTGCCAGATTTATTATCCATGTATTTTCTTTTTTAGAAAATATATAAATGTGCTTTATAAGTCGCCAATAAATTAAATATTTTGTATGGTTCTTGCCTATTTTCCACAGTTCTGCCAAAACTTACTGTGTATATCCTGAAAGCATTAGCATGGAAGTATCATTACCTTGAAGACCACTTACTTTTTTTGCTAAAATAGTGGCAAAACATGCATTAAGATTCAGAGAATAATTCCAGAAGCATGGTAGTTATCAAGGTTACATTCATGATACCTGAGATTTAGCATGTTCTGAAATGCGAGAGTGCAAAGTAGGACTATACAACACAATTTCATGAACGTATCTGAAAAGTGATTCTGTAAGTGGTTACTACTTTAAGTAGCTTGTCACCCTAAAGTTTTAATTCTTGCCTTTTTATAGATTCTATCAGCATCGTTAGATTAGGTTGTTTATGAAGGGCAGAGCATGATAGTTTTTTGCTTTACCAAAAGCCAATTACATAGGTTGGTTCCAGTCCCCTGTTAAATAGCTTTGCCTTTCAGCATTAATTTTAATGTATAAATAGCATGTGCATTTTCTTAAGGCTGCATAAAGATATGTATGAGTAGAAGGCTACTTTGGTTGGGAAGATCCAATGCTCAGTGAAGCCTTTCGCATATATAGAATACTGAATATCTAAACCATTATTTAGCATCAGAATCAGTTATGGTTGTCTGACTGATGGACAATCTTTTCCTGACCCAGTCTCTTTGCAAGTGACCTATACTGTCTAGACAGTTGCATATTATTTATACATTCATTTCAGATTTATAGTTCTTTTAACTGAAGTTGAGGGTGTTACTTTGCCACTGACTTTATATCCATATCAGTACTTGAAACAGGCTGAAACAAAACCAGACACTTAAAAACTAGCCCCACAATCCCTTTCCACTGCTGTCCATTGTTCGCTGGCTTGCCCTTCACCACTCTCCTCTTCACCTCCCTCTCCACCAAGAAAAAGAGGGGGGGCGGATATAGTCTGCCACACAAGGAAGATTGTGTAAAACCTGCTAATTTCAAAGAGCTGAGATCAATTCTGGTTGATCCCATTGAGCGACTGGGGAATCACTAAAACAATATTTGCATCTGGTTTTCAAGTCTGAAGTGCTAGGACTGAAACAAAAGGAAACAACTCTGCAGAATGCTTCTAAAGGGTGGGGAGAAAGGAGACGACCATAAACCAGCTTGTGATGCAACGTGTGTGAGAGATTGTTTTTCAAAGACAACCTGTAGAAGACCTTCTTAATGTATGAATTTCTTACCGAAATTGTGCTCTTGACTCCTTTAGGTGTAAGGCAAGGAAAAAAGGGCATGAAATAATGTGGTGCTGCTTTTATTAAATGTGGTTCTTGAGACTTGCAGCTGCCAGCTGTGTCCTTGCAAGTACCAGCAGTATGTGTCCATTATTTTGAAGATTATGAGACAATGTGAAATTCACATCTACTTTTAGACTGTTCACTCATTTATAAGAAGTCTAACTGCATTCTTCAAGGCACCATGATCTCTTTTTTGTCCTTTCAGTCTATAGAAATAGAAGCACACACATACAGATTACCATATTATGTCAGAGAACATATACCAGATTCTTTTAAGATGAAGTTTGTACTGGAATAATCTGGAGCTGGGAGGAGCAATAAATCCTCACCATCTTCACCACTTCTTTTTCAAATGGCTGATTATTTTTTTTTAGAAAGGTCATTAGGAATTTTTTAATATTGGTCTCCAATGTCTTTTTATGCATGAATAATCACAGTAAGAGTTGTAAAGGCATTGCTATCACATGGCATTGACAAACAAGACTTACAAAGCAAAAAGGCATAAAAGAGAGGCTCCAAAATCTGAGGGAAGACGGCATGCCAGGAGGTTCATGGAAATACAGCAAGGTGGGTGAAGCAAAAAGGTGCATTGGCAGCAGAGCCTGGCATCTGGGAAGATGCAAAGGAAGAGAGTAGATAGACTTAACCTGAAGAAGAAAGGCAGCAATATGGTGTTCACCATCCTGTAGGGAATGTCAACAGGAGATGAAATTCCAGTTTACTGACCATTTTAGAAAGTGTTTTCAGAATCTGCCTCTTCCCCCAACACCTGTATTTTATTTTCATATGAAAACAATGTACAAAATAAAAGAGAGGGCATTACAAGTCACTGCATACAATCTCTTTCAAGTCTTACATCTCTAGTGTCCTACTCAAGCACATCTGAAGACTTGACTCATGCAAATGCCTTGATTTTTCATGTCTGTTACAGAAAGACTTGTCTCTAATTCCTGCTAATTCCACCAAGATGATCTGGTGAAAACTTAACTCTGGTCTTTATATATTTATGGGGAGCACAAGCAGATGATAGACTTTAAAAGCATGGTCCCTGTGATGTTACTCCAAATTATGGTAGGAGACTAGACAAAGGTACCTAAAGTTGGAGATCAGAAAAAAAAATTAGTGATATTATGAGCTGCCTTTGTTACAAATTTTAAATTTAGTAAGTTAGGGAGATATCAAAGTAATGACTTAATATTAAAAAAAGGCTTGGGTTTTTAAAATACACATTTTCTAGGTAACAGGAAGAAAACATTTGGACATTTTTTTGTGCTTGTTGCTTTGAGTCCCAGAATCTGTTTAGCTAATACAGTATAAGATTAATTCTCTCTCAGCACATTGCCTGGAGTTCAGTGCACATGTTTACTGATGTGTACAGCTCTCAAATAAGTTTAGTGCTTCTTTCACCCACTGTTAGGAAGTATATTTAAAAGAAATTGCCTTTTATAGATTTAAATTACAAAAGTACTGATATCATGCAAAAGGCAGTTCAACTCATGCAAGCATACAAATGTGTAAATCTTAGGGAAAAAGATACCCAGGGCTAATATGAATGTAAATAGGATTAGCTGCCTGCATTAGTGTCTGAAATACAATTTTAAATGCTTACTGCCTGGTTATTCTTACATATATATATGCATGCATGTGTGTCGTTATAAATATTTTTATATATACATATATTTGTGTGTATGTATTTTTTCCCCCAAATATACCTTACCAAGTACTTGAAAAAAATTGGGTCTTTTTCATAATCAGGAAGACTTTTAGAAAGATTACTTAATGACAGCTCTTGGTGATGGAATCTAATATATTATTAGACATAGAAGGTTTATTTTTTGTTGTTATATGAAATATTAATACAAAATCAGGACAGATTTCCATCCTTCCCATCTCCACCCAAACGCAATAGTAATTTTAGACCCAGTCTTCACTGAATCATGAACGATGACAGCCACCAGATTCTCTATAAGCACATGAAAAGAACAATTTTCAGTTAATGGTACCACTAAAGCTGCATAAATCAATGTATGAGGCATTTCATTAGAGATTTCAGTCCCCTATGTCGTGGCTTCTGCAGCACAGCAAGTCCTTAAGCAGCCTTAGTGGCAGTGTAGGGAATTTAGTTTTGTTATTACTTATGTTAAACTGATAGAAGCGTGTGGGTTATAAGAAGCCTAAAAACAAATCAGTTATCTGACATACTCTTGAACTTGAAATAGGGTAGATGCCTAAGGAAGAGGACAGATGTTTTTCCTCAAAATGTTTAATGTTCTTGCTGGTTTTGCTTGCTACTACATATGGTAATTTATTATTATTTTTTTCTAGAAATAACCATATATACCTGTGTATTATTAAGTTTAAGCGACAGCTAAAAAGCAATAATGTCATTTGCTTTCCTGTGTGTAGTAAATATGCTGGAATGGTGCCGTAATAATTGTACTTGGGTTTGTACAGGAGAGTGTCTTGATTAAGGTGCCTGCGTGCCCTGTCAAACTGGGCAAACGCTTGTCAAAAGGCACACCTGGAGTTCCAATGTCAGAGTGATAACTACTCGAGCAGTTTGTATTTTCTAAAGCGTCATCTTTATATAAAACTGTGCTGTTGTGTGAAGGGGCCTGCGGAGAGTGGTGCTGTAGCTCCTGTTTTGATAATCTCCATATTGCTATAGGCTGTGTGTAGAACATGGGAAATCAAACCTAATTATGCAGAGTAAACAATTTGGCAAAAAAATTATTCCCCTCTCCTGTTTTCAGTTAGACTTGTTTTCTTTTAACATTCTTGACTGGAATATTCCAATTTCTTTGTTTCACGTGAACGTTTTTCCGTTTAGAAATCTTTTTCATTGATGTCAACCATAGACTCTGAGCTCTTTGCAATGGTCAGTTTTCCAAATCAGAGCAAACCAGATCTTTTACAGTGAATTAACTTTTTTCCTTCATTGAAACATCAAATACACACATAACCCCCCAAATTTGATAGGAATGGTTGGACTAGATGATCCGGTGGGTCTCTTCCAACCTGGTGATTCTATGAAACCTAGGCTTACGATCCCCAATCAAATTGGATGATCTTAGAGGTCTTTTCCAACCTTAATGAATTTGTGATCCCAGGTTTTGTTTGTTTCTTTTGCAATAGCATTCAATGAAACAGAAAAACCCCAGACATCTTGCAATTCTAAGAGGGTTGACTTTGAGTTGATTCACTAGGGCAAGCTTGTAAGTTAAGTGTGTATCCCATCTAGTTTAAGGCAGTGGTCCCCAGGCTTGTGGGGCCATCAGCTCTTGTTCTGCACAAACAACGCATGGTGAACTGCAGTGTTTGTAAACGTGTTTCTGTGGAAAATACAGTACCAAGTGAGCTGTAGTTTGGGACTCAATGATCCTGTACTTGGTCACTGAGTCCGAATAGGATTGTGTTTGGCTTTTATGTGGAAAGTAGCACTTACCTTGTTTGGTTTATTTTAAATCTGAGGTCTTTAGCTACTATGGAGTTGCCAAGAACAGGCCAGTAATGGTTATATTCTTCCCTGTCTTTTCTTCATGCCTGCACTTAGCACAGAAATTACCATGATTTGGAAAAACTCCTCAGGAGTAAGCTTGCTGGAGGAGTCCGAGTTCCTACATCACTAAATGCTGTAAAAAAATTACCTTTAGTTTACATCCCCAATGTGTAAATAATTCAGTGAAGTTTCTTTGCCTGGGTTTGGTCCTGTAGCCCTGTAAATAGGAAGCTGCAGCTTGCAAGTTTACACCAGTGGGACTGGAATTGGGCTTCCCCATGCACACACACGTGAGCTAAATCCCTTTGTTGTGGGGATACAGGCTTCCTTCACTCTCAGGTTAATTTTCTTGGATAACGCAGCCCATTGTAAATAGATCAATTGCCAGCATTATGTAACATAAAGAAAGAGACCTCGCTACATCATTTTTTTTGTAATTGTACAAAAATAAAATGAGTGCAGAAACAAGGCCAGAGAAGAGCTCTGAGTGTTTACAGAAACAGAAATAAATGAGTGTGTTTTTTAAATTAATATTTTCAAATGTTCAGGTTGAATTAATTTCAGAATTATGAATATGTATTGGTAGTGTTAATTCTTTGGGGTTTTGAAAATTCTTACAACCACATAATTAAATGAGTGCCTTTAGAAATACTGATAAAACCCATTGCCATTCAAATATCCATACAAGACAACAGGGGCTGTAAGCTGTAGGCTTTAGAGATTAGTTTGGCCATGGGCCAGTATTTATCACAACATTTCCATCTTAGAAGATAAAATTTAATCATTTTTATTTAAATATAAATCAAAATTAATGCAGGTTTAAAAAAAAAAGGAATGTATAACCTAATCACAATATCTTTATTTTAAAGATGCTTGCCTCTTTTGTCTCTATTCAAAGGAGCAATGCTGTCTTTGTTGTGCTGCTCTTCCTTCAGATTTTTTTCTTCTTCTTCAAGGGTGCAAAAGGAAGGGGCGGTTGACCCAAATACAGCCCTATCTCCTAATTTTGCCGAGATCAAAGGCATTTCTAGTGTTTTATGTGCTGCCTATTGGTGAAGTCTAAAAGCAGTGCGTTTAGGCATTTCTCCACTTCCCAGACGCAGATGCAGCCAGCCCAGAGTTAGGCTTTTGCAGTGCTTCATTCTGTCAGCGCCTTCTCCGTGCTGTAATGCCCACTCCCTGCACCACCTCGTGTGCACCACGTGTCGTAATAGAAAAATCTACCTGTGGTAACCCCAGCTCTGCCTTATCAACCATGCACGTAGTTTTACTGAGCTTGTGCACATGCTAAAGAAGAAATTATAATGGTTTAATATTTTCTTATGTGAAGAAGAAATGAAATAGGCTGATGGTTTTGAGACAAATTTTCAAAACACTTAACTGCCTGGTTTTTTGCTATGATATTATGGCCAACGTGCCCAGGAGGTAGCAGGAATTGCTGGTTGATGTGGTTGTATTTATTGATTGCTGTTGGTTGGCCAAAAGAAAATGCTCCTCTGAAATAATGGAAAAGTAAAAGCTTGGACGTTATTTGGAGCAACCACTGATCTATACAAATTTTTCTCAAAGGTACATGTGTTCTATACCCATATAGGAAAGACAGTGTGGCTACTTTCCTAGTTCTGCATGACATTATTGCAGTTATTTCAGAGTTACACTGACTTTAGCAGTCCTGGTATCAGACAAGAACTGTTGTACTAGCTGTTTGTCTGCTTTGCAGATGGTACAACATTGTAAAGCAAATATAGCTTTTGTTTCCGCTGGCCTAATGATATGGTTTTCTTTAAGATGTAGTTAGCCCTAAGCAAAGCCCAGGAGTTCTCATCTCACTCTAAATTGCAAAGTGCAACAAGAAGAGAACATTTGGAAATGTCGGAGGGTTGAGAAAACCTCCAGCCAACTTGCTGGGATCATTGTGATAGTGCTAATTCTGCTAACAAGCAATCTGCAACTTAGATCAGTGGAAACGCTGCTGTGGGGTCCTTAGTTATGCTGTACCTTTAGTCTGAACAAGTGATCACAAATGATTTTCTGCACAGCAAGCTCTAACAACAGCTTTTATAGCAAGATTTTGGGTAAATGTGTATACATGTGAAATATGTTAAATGGATACTTCATAATATGTTAATTTTGTATACAAAGGGGGAGCCCTTATGAAAAACCAAAGCTGGCCTTGCAGCGTCCTTCATCACCTAGAAAGATCACTGCCATAAACTTTCTTTAAGAGAAAGAAGTAGAACTCTTGTTCTTTCTCAACCCTGTTTCTCACGTAAGGAAGGCAAACTGCATCTGACCTTTAATGCAACAGCTACTTCAGTGCTATTCCTCAGTCTCATATTGGAATAACATATTAATATCTCTGAAACGTGAACTGCTTGCGAATTTTCTACTCAGACTTTTCTTCTGTAAGTGTCTGTTTAGTTGTTTGGCTTCTCTGGGAAAGTAACCTGGTCATCTCATGGAAAGAGACCAACTAATAATGAAATTGTTAGGTTGTTTAGTGCTAGTAATATATATAAAAAATATATACGTACACACACACATGCTATCAGGTATTGTTTGCATGTCTTGGTATCAGCTGCCTAAACGATGGGAGTGCTTGCTGGGATAATTCGTAGCTTCCACTGTCCCCGTTTCTTCAGCAAACACAGCTGAATTCAAAGAAAAGCTGAAGCTGGATCTATTTCTTCAGCTTCAACAGATTTCTCTGCTTGTTTTGCAGCCGCTCTTGAATGCTAAAAGGTAGCTGCTGAGCTCCTGCTTCTTGACCTAAGGCTATGTTGGTATTAGTTGTTATAACCCTTTAGCGATTCAGACTAAGCAGGGCACTTCATTAACTCCAGTTAAAGACAAAACAAAAATGTTTGTTTAAACTAGCAGATCTTAAAGCTGTTTCTTTCACACCTTTTAGAAGATTTCCCACAAGCTTGCCCCTTGGGGTTGTCTTCAAAAACCAACATTTTTTCAGGTGCTCTCCAAACTTCCCGTAACCTCTTCCTCAATCTTAACCCACACGCTAAGCGTGCGCGTTTTATCTAAAATGTCTTGGTTAGATGGCATTTATTTTTCAGCCTTCCTGGGGGCAGCATCATACTGTGCAAAGTGCATTTTACCTGCTGTCAAGTGAGACTGATTTCCAGTTAAATATTGATAAGCCGGGATGGTGGCAGGGCAGTGAGCTAGTTGATGGGAAACTGAGGAATTTGTGAAATTTGGGGATTGCACCTTTTGTTTGAAGATCTGAATGTTGCAGGAGAAGCCCACAGAGAAGCACTGTACGCTTAGGGCTCCATGTAGTTATGAAGCCATATAACATTGTGTAAGAAGCCAGAAGCAAGGCTTGTGTAGCCGGATGGGTATGTCTGGTGGTTTGTTGTTTTGGTTTGGTTTTTTACCCCCAATGGACTGACTTCAGCAACCTGAAAAGCAAATTTAGAACTGAAGGCTCATACACTTTTCTTTCAGGTTCAGAAAAAAAAATTACAACATTACTGAAAACTATCCATTTGTCCTCAGGGTGAATGTTTCTACAACCTGGCACAAATGCCTTCCCGGAGGGTAAAAATCATGCTACGTTTGTTAGTGCCCGCTAAGATTAATCAAGCTGCTTGTGTTTCAACATGTTGTAAAATGAGGTGTTCCATCAAGACAAGAAATAGCTATTGTTTAAAGAGCTCCTCCAGCATCCTAGGCTTTGATTTTTAGATAACAACACTATGGGATTTTGGAAGAGTTTTGCCTATCAGGTTAACTGAAGAGAGTTGTTTAAAGGGACAAATTAGAATCTCAAACAGATATGGATGTGGAAAAATAGAGCTTTATTTTAATACAAATACAACAAAATCCTAGAGAAAGACCACTGATTCTTCTGCATGTGATTTGTATTTTTGTAGTGAAGTCATTGCAAACTTCACTGCCTGTCACGTGCCTGATGTCAAACTGGGACTGCAGTTCAGTACCTGATCCTGTTGGATACGTTGGGAATTGTAGCATTGTGTACATCATTGATTTTTCTGGATCTTGAGGCACTCTTCAAGGGTGTCACTTCTCATATAGTTGCTTGTCAGCAAAAAGATAATGTCTAGGCAATGGTTCCACACATTTTCCGGGATCGGTTGCTGGGGTAGGGAAAAAATAGTAGCATCTTAGTTTAAATTTACTCTTAGAAAACACTGCTGGTTCAAAGGAGCTGCTGGGGTGACAGAGGAGGTGTGAGGAAGATTTATAGTATAACCATTCTTTGCAATGCAATTACTAAATTAGTGTTTCTATAACCCATCAAAACGTGTGTGAAGTCTTTGTGTCTTCATGTCTAAGCATGCATGTTTATTGTGTGGAAATATTCCATGTCTAAGGGTGATGCACTGCAATGATCAGACAAGTAAGAAATGAAGAATAGTAAGACGCTGAGGTCTTTTTATTTGCCTCGTGTTTCTATTCTTTGGGGACGCGCTGGGGTCCCATTTAGCTTTCTCTCGCAAAACTAAGCTTTTTTCTTTTTTTTTCTTAATTTTTTTTTAAACAAGCACACATCTCCTCCTAGAAAAACAAACCAAACCAAAAAAGTCTTATCTAATCTCATGCCTTCAGGAACTGGGGCTTTAAATGAAAACACAGATATCTCCAGATTTGTCTTAAGAACACAGCTGCCAGCAACACCAGGTGGTGTTGTAACAATCAGCGTCATTATTATTAGTAGTATTATTATTTTTAAAAAGTATTGGCCAGAGCGTACACAGAAATGTACTGAATAGTAATAAAAAGTGAATAATAGCTTGGATGCTTCTCAGCTGTTCAATAAGGCAAACAGATGTAGTGACACATAGTTGAGAACATGTAACATACTTTAAATAGAGAAAAATTTCATCATGGACGAAAAGAAAGAGACTGAATTACAGGCATATTTCAGAAGGCAAAATTTAAAGGAATAGCAGAAGAGCTGCCCTGAGTTTTGTATTGATCACTCCAGTGTGTAGTATCTGTAACAGTGAAGTCCTCTACACCTGCCCCCATACAGAATATTCAGACAATATGGGAGACATTAACATAGATTTTTAAGAAGTTTTTATATATGTATTTATGTCAAAAAGCCACATATTTCCTTTGCCAGTTAAATACGTAAATATAGAGGAAACACTCCTATAAATCTGAAAACTGTCTTCCTCCTAATAGAGCAAACATTTGAAGTTAAGGCCAACAAACCACAGATGATGCCTTTTAATGATCGTTCTTATTCCCTGGAAAGCGGTGAGTTTAGGCTGAAGTATCAGCCCCAGTTTTCTGCCCTGACTTTAAATTTCTGTACATTTTGAATTTGTCATCCGTTCAGCATTACTTCAATGCATTTCTTGTGTGTGGTTGAGTACAAAGAAGAGGTCACGAGAGGCATCACCTTGTTATATCCAGAGGTCAAAGCTAAGAGAGTGTCAGTTTCCATTTTAGGCTTTTGTGGCATAGTTGACATTATATATACTCTTAGGTATGCAATGCAAATCACATTCCTGCAAGCTAATTATAGGATAAATGTAGCCACTTAACTAGGCAGCAGGCATGTCATCTCAGCATGGAGCTATCATATTATATACATTTACTGTCTACTGTATAATTAACAGGATAAAAATATTACTGCCAGATACCATAAAAAAAATTAACACTATCTTAATTGTCTTTTCAGCTCAGGTATAGCCTATTACCATTTCAAAAAAGACCTTCTCTAATACACTAGAATTTTAAACTTCATTTGCTGAAGATGCCATTAATCCCTTTTCACACTTTGATCTGCCACTGTGATACCTTTGGACTTTGACTTTTCTGTTTTGCTTTTGAACTCCCCTTAAAAACTATTACTGAGATTTAGGGGCTTAAATTTTGAGGTTGCTCAGGACCCCGCGTTTGATTTTTAGAAACTTAGCAACAGTGCATTTGGGATTTACTGTAACAGAGATGTATGCAGCCTGTAACAAGCTTTTGTATAAGGTGCCTTTTTTCCAAGCTTTGGACATTGTTCTAGTTTAATCCAAATTTTGTGGTTTTCTAATCTCTTATTTTTAATGTGTATCCTGTGCTATTCACTGTTCTCTTGTATATGGCTACAAATGAGTGGAAAGTTTAATGAGTCTGAAAGTTTAATCCTAATTATAACTAGAGTATGCTTTCATCAATATTTATTTAAAATTTAGATGAAAAGTGGCTGATTTCCCCCCTTCCTTGGGAAATTGCTGTAATCTCTCTGTGATCTGAATAAAACATCACTGCTGATGTTATCTGCAGTTTGTAGCTCTCACTTTGTGAAACTGCGTTGGGAATCTCCAGAATCTCAATGCTGCTTTTGCCACTTGGAATTAATTATATATCAGCTTGCATTTGGAAAATATTAAGAATATATGTTTATTTTCAGGTCTTCGTGGCAGTAATCGGAGCTGAAAACTTTCATTAATTCAATTAACAGCTCCTAAATTATTTGCTACAGCGGTTTGCAGGTTGCTTTTGGTCCTAGAAAGCATACCTGCATCGCAAGTTTGTAAACCCCAGTAACTGGAGAAAAGATTGAGGTAAATGTAGCAACATTTAATCTGGCAAGGCACTCTCTGTTACTTCTATTGCAGTAGGTTTGTAGGAATCTCAGGTAGTTCTTGCATATTTACTTAAATGTTGACATTAGTAATGACACACATGGCTAACAGATTTTCCACATGTTTTCCTCCCTGGATGACATCTTCCTACTCCATCAGGACTCAAAGTCTGGTTGTGGAGGCTGCTGATTGATTGCTTAGAGCACATGAGGTTTGGGGAAAATACAAGAGTGACAGTTTATATAAATATCCTAATACGACGCTTTTTTTTTCCTAGGTTTACCCTAAATTTTATTTTTCTCTGACCTAGAAATAATGTTTATAGGTGCACAAAACCCTACAGATACTTTAGAAACACAGTTGACTCAGACATCTTGTTAGCATTTTGTACTTAATTGCTTCTTTCTCTGCTTACCCAGGGGGGAGATGTACATGCCAAGATGGAGCTCTACTAGATCTAACAGGAGAAAAAAAAACACAAAAGGAAGCAATGCCTAGTCTTCCAAATCACTTTTAGTGGTCCAATAGATAAGGGGGAGTGTTTCTCCCTGCCCATGAAACCCCAAAATATGTAACTGGTTTATCCACTGTCTCCTAAATGTTCAGATTAGGAATGAAATTTTTTACTACGCTCCATCTTTCTACCTATAGAGCCCATTTTAAGTACTGTATAAGCTACTTGTGGAAAAAGTAGCTACTCTCTGTAGAAGGCACTTTGAAAGTGATTTTGTTACCCCCCTGAAATCTTTGTTGTTTTGTGTGAGGCTTTGGGAATAAAAGAAGAGATGTTTGAAACAGGTTCATTCCACAGTGAAGAACAAAGGGTAGCCTAATATTATGTGAATGGCTACAGCTTTAATAGCAAAGAGCCAAAAGCATTCCTTAGAAAATAAGAGACCTCCAAGAAGATGTTTTCATATTTACATATAAATCCACCAAGGGTTATATGAATATGACGTGCTGATATCTACCTTGCTAAAGCTATGGAGAGGAGTAATATTTTTATTTTTTGTGTAAGCTATGCTACTCCCACACAGAAGCAATTAACAGATATCCAGATATATGGGAGCTCAAAGTGATCGTATTTTAAAGGATTTTTTTCCAGGGTCAGTGCTAAGTGCCAGTCATGGTTCTGCGTCTCCTACCAATGTAACTGTTTTCAACAAAGGGATATGGGCTGGAATGCCTTCCCTGTATTAATGACAGAAAGCAAATTATTTCCTCTTGTCAATAGGTTTGAAGTATAACCCAAATCTGGTGTTTTAACATTTTATACTTGCACATCCTAAAAACTATTTTCAACAAAAAAACTTGACATCAGACAGTTATATTTCTTTATGTAGCCTACGTAGTCTTTTCCACAAAATTTTCTGATGCTTTTGGTCATAATGCCAAAACAAATCTCTGGAGACAAAATTAAATAATTTTATACCTGAACAACTAACAACTCATACTAGAGTCATCTGAAAATGCACAACATTGGGAAGAGTTCTTCTTGTGACTGTCTGTGATCGTGCTGCCTCTTGACTTTTGTGCTGCCAAACTGAAGGATTTGGTTCCCAACATTTCCAGGGCTCTCAGGCCAGGGCTGTCACAACAGTTTCTCACTTCACGCACATTCTTTCCCTTTCATTTTACTGAATACATTAGAGGGTTTTTAAAGGACAGAGACACGTTAATCCTAATAGCCTTAGGTTTGATGCTCCACACTGCTGGCTGATAAACCAGCCTGTCTCCTTCCACACCCAGAACATTTATTCACTTTACTGGCTTTATCTTCCCCAACATCCTTGGTGATTTATCCTTTTAATCTCTCCAAATCAGTTATAGGTACTATTCTTTTAACTACGGGTAAATGTTAGAAAATTCTTTTTGAATTGATGCAGTTCTAGAAAGGTTTTGCCAATCTGTTGAGTGATATCTTGTTCTCAGGATTAAAAATGACCTTGCCTGGAGCGTGTTAGAAGATTAAACAGCAGCTCTCGGTGCTCCAGGGAGCTAACAGTGGTGTCCAGCTCCTCATTCAACAGTTCTGAGGAGAGTTCCTCAGTTTAACCCCAGGGTCTGCAAAATGATCCTTTTGTTCGCTAGGCTTGCATGAGAGAGGAGGAAGAAAATAGCTGGTACTCTTCTGAGCTCTGTCTGTTTCCAGCAGCAGATGCCACTCACTGGGGTTTGTGCAGATGTTTTTAATGACATGGTCTCGGCTTGATTTTACCTTGGCAAGATTCAACTAAAATCCCTGGGGAGCTGGGATTAATTAGTTTGGGGTACTGCCTCCCAGGGGTTTGTAGTGACATATGAATGCGTTTTCTTAATTCATAGAAATGTTCCTATTTTACAGGTACAAGTTCCCTTAATGTTGCTTCTAGCTATTCTCAAACCACGTGTTACGGGAGCCTATAAACCAAAAAGAATTAAGTGTAGCTGTGTGACACTTCTGCCTGGACGTATACTTGCACTTGGTACTCCAGAACTTTTCTAGACATGGACATTCATTGTTCTGGACATCAGAGATGCGCAAATATTTTCTTAGTGTTTTCTTTGCTATTCATCTCTGGTTGAACTTTCTACCCCTTAGATAGGACTGTACAGTGAAATAACAAATGATGCAAGAGTTAAGCACACCTCCTTTCTGTAGTCCATTTAACTGTTTTTACTGCTTGATCCTGTAATCTAGGCTTGTCTCTCTTTAATTGTAAGAGATGGGTCTTGCTTTAATTGCAACAATACTTGAATAGTGGTATTACATTGGTAATAAATGAATCCTAGGTACTCATTCAGTTGATTCTATACAGTCTGCAGCAGTCATCTACATTTTAAAATGTGTCTTATATCTTTATAAAGGAATCCAAATAAGCTTAATCTAGCTCTGGTGGCACCAAGAGGAGTGATATGCTTTGCTTTATTAGTTGTGCCTATAAGCATGGTTCTCTCTTATCATGACTTCTGACTGTCTAGTGCAATGAAGATTTACAGAAATACACAATCTGCTAATCCTCTGTGTTTAAATGAAGAGTGCGTGGATTATACGGTCATTCTTTTACTGTCATGACCAGGTATCATGTTAGGGGTTATGAGAGCTGATTTTTGCAACATCTTTGGAAACACTGGATGTTGTTAAACTAGCACCTTAGTTGTAAATTAAGCTGTCATCAATGCCTCTTATGGCTATTTTCCAGGCAGTCTGGTCTGCCTGTAGATAAGAACACTCAGCTCTTCTTGATTTTGATGAGGGGTGTGTGCTTGAAACTGCGATCAGAAGGAAAATGGAAACAGACGGTGGTTTGACAAGAGAGAATTTTAAAACTCTCTTGATATGCCAAAAGAAGGAATACTAGCTTCCATGTTGCTATTTTCTCCAGAATGTTCTATGATGTATACTGTATGGATTCAATAGCTTCCCTCTTCTTAGGTGCTGTCTTAGGTACCTGAATAATATGGGGTAAAGACGCTTTTAGTATGTTGTTCTAAACGCTTCCCACTAAATAAATGAGGTTCTGCATACTTTAAAAAAAGCAAAGGTAATGACTACCAATTTACAGCTTTCTGGAATCAGATAGGGCTTTTTGTCTCATAGGGTTGTAGAATCATGGTATGGTTTGGGTTGGCAGGGACCTTAAATATCATCTAGATCCAACGTTTCTGCTGTGTTTTGTTGTCAACTGTACCAGAACTGATAGCACCCCTACCTGAAACTGTCTCTCATTACAACCTTTTTTTCTTCACAAAATGTGCAATTGAAATGAATCCTCAGCCCCATTTTAACTTAAGTCTTACGTGAGAACCAATTAAAAGTGGAAGACAGTTGTTTAGTTAGTGAAAGCAGTTTTTATTTAAGAAATAATATTTAAAAGGTGCAGCAAACTGGTTGAAGAAATATTTTTGCAAAATACCAAAGCCAGTTGGAGTATGTGGAAAGGGAATTGTTTCCCTCTGGTAGAATGATGGTTTTGTTTTTGTTCAGACACATGAAATAATTGCCATTTATGTTTTGATTTGTTGTTGATTCCTAGATATTCACTCTGGAGTAGTTCTGATTTACTCCCTTATAAATGTTAGAAGAGGGAGTACTTAAATGTTATTTTGTGACCTTTATGTGCCTGAAGGAAAGAGATGCGATTATCTTATCTTGTGTCACTTTTGGGCCTTCGTGGCCATCTAACTAGAATAATGTTCTGCAACTCAGTGCACTGGATTAGTGTCTGCTTCATTAAGTGAAATACATAGCTAAAGATGCGCCATGAAACCAGTTTTTCAAACTAGTGTTTTTTCATGTATGTGTTGTGTCCATTTCTACGCAGATCACTTTTCGCATCTTGTTCGCTGTTATGAATAAAAGTATGGGAGTGTTTATATATCCAATTAATTCCTTCCGTTTTCTTCAGTACTGATTTTGAACTAGAAATTGTTTATAAATCCATATTTTTTTCCTGTAACTTTTAATAAGCTACTAGCTTCTTCAATTTGAATTCTCAAAATGCTAATTCTTTACCTGCACAGTTTAGCAAGAAATGGTGGTAGATTTTCCTCTTGACAGATGAACATAAAACCCCCTTTTGTTTCTGTTGTATCAGGGAAACGTGTTCTCGAATTCTCCTTGTTGTGTTTTGGGGAATAGCTGTCAAAAATTAACCTCTGCTAATTGTAGCAACGCTAAGTCACAGAAACGGAATGCATGTTTCCTATAGAGCGCTAAACCAAACATTCCTCATTGCATAACAAAGGTAAATCAGTGCAAAAAATATACATAATGCATGTCTCTCCCATATAGAAGGTGACAAGCCTTCACTGAGACAAGATTGTCTTGGGTGAATTAGACATTTTTAATTATACACCATAGGCTTCAAATACTAACAATTTATTTGTAGGAAAGGCACGATTCTTATATCAGAAGCCAATTTACACCCTCTGTTCTTTCTCTGTATGTTTTTGCAAAAGGTGCCTCACATAATGTGTTGAACTATAACTTAGCATCTACTTAGACTTATCTTTCTCTTGTGTATTTGTCTCTTTAAAAAAAAAGTGTAGAATGAGAGTACAGGGACATGATCAAATATACCTGTTATATTTCTACTGCTTAGCTAGAAAAATTATTTTCCACTAATGACTACAGGATTTGGGTTAGCCAGTCCTAAAACGCACTCTATGCCTGTTGACATTTGAATAATTGACAGTTTTGCCTTAACCAGTGAGTGGTTTATGATTTTTCAGTGTGGTGTTTACAGTGATTTCATGTTAATTGAGGGTAAAATTTATCTCTGAGGGTGATGATGAAAGGTGGGGCAGATTTCAAGTTTATCAATGAAGGAGATGCTTCATCTAGTTCAGCGCAGGAGAACTTGGTCTTTAAAGATGTACCTGAAATTATTCCAAGATTCAGTATTGACAGGGAGTAATACCCTATTTGGTCTTCAAGTATTTTTAACATGGGAATTTGCAATCAAAATGCAGACTTAAACCCTGGTAGATTTTTCATCTCACCTCTGTGATGTACTCAAGACTCTAGTTTTCAAATTTTTGGTGCTTTAGTTAAGCATGTATGTTCATTATCTTTTTTTTTTCCCTTTTCATGAAGTCATGAAGACTACGAGACTTCNTGTTAATTGAGGGTAAAATTTATCTCTGAGGGTGATGATGAAAGGTGGGGCAGATTTCAAGTTTATCAATGAAGGAGATGCTTCATCTAGTTCAGCGCAGGAGAACTTGGTCTTTAAAGATGTACCTGAAATTATTCCAAGATTCAGTATTGACAGGGAGTAATACCCTATTTGGTCTTCAAGTATTTTTAACATGGGAATTTGCAATCAAAATGCAGACTTAAACCCTGGTAGATTTTTCATCTCACCTCTGTGATGTACTCAAGACTCTAGTTTTCAAATTTTTGGTGCTTTAGTTAAACACGTATGTTCGTTATCGTTTTTTTCCCTTTTCATGAAATCACGAAGACTATGAGACTTTGGGGTTTGGGTTTCTTTTCCATATTTCACACTTTTTCTCTTTATTCTCATTAATGACCGGAAACAATATTGCAATTTTTAACACATTATATTAATTGAAACAACGCTTAAGTAATGGGCTGAGTAAAAAGATCTTGACTTGGTCCAAGAGTTTGACGAATAATCCCCATTACCAGCCACCCAAAATGACTTCTTTACACTTGTGACAATTTACAACATGTTTTGTAGCGTGTAGTTAAATGAAACAGTTTAAAGTGACTCTCCACATCAGAGTACTGTATCATGGCACATCAAAACTGAAAAAGAACTGTGACTGAAATTCCATTTAAGTTGTCTTTGTAAGTCGTTACACAGATACTTAAATGTATTCCCTTTTTTTTTACCTCTCACAACTGGGACTATTAGATGAAATTAAGAGAAGATGCATTTAATTTTAAGTTCAAGTTCATTTTTAAAATTACAGGCAACCACAACAAGGGTGTTTGCCTGAAAGAGCACGTCTACAGTATGTCCCCTTTGCTTGATGCTCTGTAGTCTCTGCCTTTTGCTGCTCTAGAAATGCACTACAGTAATGTAGAAGTCTGCCACCTGCTATTAGTTGTTACAATTTCTATGGTTATTTTCAGGGATTTGTGTGTTAGATGAAAGTCTAAGGATTAACATTTCTTTTCAGCTGCCAGTATTTCTTAACTTGTTTATCTTTGATGTGGTGTCCCAGTGACTTGCTTGGCTCTTGAGGTAGAATTGATTCAGATTAGGTTTGATTTGTTCGAAGAAAATGTGCAGAAATGTAATTAGTGACAGTTCCCGTCTTAAAAAAAATTATTGGGCCCATTAACTGCTTATGCTTGTTGACACAACCACCTCAAGGAGCTAGAGACAAGGGTGTTGCTGGTGAGATTCAAAGGGCTTTGTGTTACTGCATTTGCCTTACTAACTCATCAAACTTTTCTGCTGTTCTAAGATTGTTTTCAACATGGAATAAGCTAAGACACCTGAGAGTCCAGCCTCAGCAATGGCATTAAACTAATCCACTGCTACAGATCTGGGATCTGTCTTACCTTACAGCACTGTGTAACATTCCTCCCCATCTTTCAACAGCTTGATATAGAAGGATATAAATTTTGGTACTGCTACCACTGAAATATAAGAAATCCTTAAAGATCTTTTGGAAACATTCCTTTTTCTAGCTGTTGCTTTTCTAGGGAGATGCTTGTGCCTTTGATGTATGCACTTTGGATATATTCTCCCTCTCTCTTTTTCCTTGCCTGCCCTTCCTCCCTCTTTTCCCATCTGCCTCTCTCTTCACTTCTTTGCTCTTTTAGCATGTTTGTGATACACAGGGAAGATGCTTCAAGGGCAATTGTTAGTTTTCTTGTGGAGTGCAAAGGACTGCATGGCATCTTTCCTGCAACAAGAAGGAAACAGGAATGTAAAGAAAATTTAAGACATAAGATTGAGAGAGAGAGGAGGAATATATTTATGCTACTAATAAGACCACACAGATAAAACAAAAGTGCCCATAGTCCAAAGAAGTGAATTCACTGGGTCCCAGTCACAATCTTTAGACTACAGAAATTTGCCTCAGATAAGAACTTCCTTTATAAGACTCCATTGCCGCATCTGCGAGGATTGCCTCACAAGTTTTGCATGGTAAGGTCTTATTTCACTCCGAAATCTGCTGATGTGCGTAGGAAAAACTGTACCAGCGCCAATGAGTTTTGAAGGAGACTCTTACAGCATCAGTCTCTAAAAATGTGACAAGATGTACCGAGGGACTGCCTAGTATGCTTCATTCTCTTACCCGTAACTTTGCATCATGAAAATGAATGTCTTTTCACTGGACTGCAAGAGGGGTTTTTTTTTTTCTGAGAGGCTAGATCTATAGTTGCTTATAAGTCTTTTATCTAGAAATATTTACAAATGGAAATCGTCTAAATCTAGAAGATACTGTGTACCCTACAGAAAAATCAATGATGAAAAATTAAAGCAGCCTGTGAGATTACCTATCATCTTCTATGTCAAACTATGTTGATGCTTCTGTCTGACATGAAAAGAACAGGCCTACAAAAACAGTAATTTGAGATAAGCCACCTGCATTACAAAGGCTTGATGCTTAGCACAGACCATAACTTCACATTTTCTTGTGATTAGATGGCAGGATTCCTCATTCATCAGCACCATTTTAATGCAGTTGGTGATAGCCAGGCATGTAATTAATTTACACTTAAAGTTTAATTGTATCTTGTGTTTTATTTTGTGCTCCTAATAGCCAAGTCATGTCACTTAGCCACAATAAGCTTTGAGGATTAAAGGACTGTAGTTATGGGAATGCATAACGATAGAAATGTGTTCTGGTGGTCCCACTGTACAGTCTGTGGAAGTCAGTGTCAAAAGTCCAATTAGATCAAGATAATGTTAGTTAATAGTAACATGTCTACTCACTGACCAGCCAACAAGCCAGACCTTTTCAATTAGCCTACAAGTCAATGTGATTTTGAGGTTTTGAGTTTTGATTTGTACTGCTTTAACACAAAAACAGAATAATATTTTTTAAAAATAAATGTTTGTGAGCTGTGCTGAAATGGACCAAATGACAGCATCTACAATCTCCACCATTTAAATTTCATCCATTTTCCTTTCTGGAGTTTTGAATTGTACCTGTTGATAAGTTCTGTTTGTAATCAGATTTTACTGAGTGCTGGATGCTCACAACCAGATGTAGAAGTGCATTCCAGGTGGTTAACTGGTACAGAGTCTGTTTGGTACTTTTTCTTCCACGTGAATATTAATTCTAATGTTAATATTCCTTGGCAAAACCTTCTCCGAAGACAATAGGCAATGTATCTGAGTAGCAACTCAAGGTGATTGTTTAGAAATATTTAGTGAAAAGTATCTCAGAGACTCAAACTTTGTCTCAGTACATCCATTTTACAACAACAACAATCTTTAAAAATTGATGTAGAGCTTTTCTCTGCAGGGTCTTCACCAAGATGGAAGTCCTATATAGGGATGTTTTATATGGACAAAAAGTAGGTATTAAAGTGAGTGTCTCCTGTATATTTAAACTTGCTTGTCATGGTGGATATTAGAAATTAATCAAAATCCTAAAAGGAGTTGTCTACTCTGTCTGAAACTCTTAGAGACTGGATTTTGCTTTACAGTGAAGGAAACTGAATTTGTGTTGTTTTCCTGTAATAAGCACACTGAAATGTTCAAACAAGTTTTCCTTCCTCCCGCCCCCCAAGTCCATTGTGAGTTATAAAGAAAATAGGTTTCAGAATAGATTTTTATTTTTCCTTGGGCTATGGTATTGGTTCAGGTTACAGTAATGTCTTCAGTTTGTGCCAGGTAAAGGGATCATATGGTTTTTTTTCAATGTTATATCAATTTTATGGTCTTCTATACATGCAGGGGAACTTTCCAACTCATACTTCAGTTTCCTTTTTTTGTTTTTCCATTCTCTGCTGTGGATAGTGGGAATGTTAGTAATTTTAAAATTACTCTTGTATCCCTTTCAGTTCATCTGTGCTGGTATAATTGCTCAATCCTATGGTGGCCTTTGCCTACTTTTAAAATACTTCCTTTTCCATATCACTTATTTCCCTCATAATCTTTATCTAGCTCAAAGCATCCATCCCACTTCACCCCTTCTCTCTGCTTGACTGTGCCTTGCTATTGTAACAGTAGTGGTCTGTATCTGACATTTTCAGATTACAGTTTATCCTTCCTTTTCAAGATAGCTACTTGGCAGAGACTACAAAGAGCTCACCAGGTGTTCTAGGTTCACTGTGGAAAATGGTTTCACACGGTTGTTGTAGATTCCCATGATCTTGAAACAGTTGAGTGAATGAATAGGAAACTGAACCTTTCATAGCTGACGTAGTTTTCATAGCTCCTATTGCTTTTCCATCTCATTATACCTAGTAACTTGAGACTGCTGACCACATAGAGCATGGGGCAATTTATTGTTTTAGACATGCCATCACACTTCTTTCTTTAGGGTTTTTTTAGGAGAAACCTGTGTTTAGTCCATGTTTCTGACCCACAATGAGAACGGTTTTAGGGCATCACCACCATACCTGGACTGCACAAGCATTTCCAGTCTAACATTCAGATAACACAGCCTTCTATAAACTATCCTATCAGGTCTGGTTTATGTGCAAATCACAAGCTTTTCTTTTGCAAATGGTTCCAATTTTTGTGCGAGTGATCAAAGGGTTGTGGCACAACAGGATCACTTACTCCAGAGATGTGTCTGGATTAAAGGTTAACATTTTTTTGCATGGAATAATAATTTCTAGCATTGGCTGAACACTGTACAGTTTAGCTGGAAGTAATGGTCAGGGATACGTTATCCTTTAAGAAATGAAGGAAAGTAATGCCAAGCAGAGAATTACAACACATGACTTAGCAAGGCCAAGAAGTGGTGGGGAAACAGAGTCAAATAGAAAGGGAAGTAGTTCAAGGAGATAATGCAGCAAAGGTGATGCGAGGCATACAGAAATGTAATTTTGATAATTGAAAGGAAGGAACAATGTCTGTGTCCAAGACACACAAGCCATAATGCCAGAACTTTGCACAACNTAGAGAGCAATGAGGTCTCCCCTCAGCCTCCTCTTCTCCAGGCTAAACAGCCCCAGCTCTCTCAGCTGCTCCTCATAAGGCCTGTTCTCCAGCCCCTTCACCAGCTTTGTTGCTCTTCTCTGGACTCGCTCCAGAGCCTCAACATCCTTCTTGTGGTGAGGGGCCCAGAACTGCACACAGGATTCAAGGAGCGGTCTCACCAGTGCTGAGTACAGAGGGAGAATAAGTCCTACAAGGCATAGCTCATGCTGACTTAATGAGGCCACACTTGCATTTCATCTGGGCTGGGATCTGCTCCCCCATATATCCCCACTGCTTGAGCGCATCTGAGTTGAGCGAGTTCTGGGTGGAAGGGAGGGGCCAACTTCACTGGGTAGCTGAGGCAGCAGTCACCACCCACTTGGCCGTGTGGTAGCATCCCTAGAAAAAGCAAACTTGCTGCCTTTGCTTAGTGCTATTCCCATGAACGCTCAGGGAGCTCTCCATCTTGTAACAGGAAGACTTTTTTGGCCTCCTTTGGTGGTCACACAAATCTTTGCCTAAGCGCTCACTTGGCAGGTTTTCTTTGAGAGATTTATGCTTCTTCCCTTACATCTCAAGTAGCTCGGTTGCATAAGTGGTTTGAATGTTAAAATATAAATTGTGACAGTTTAGTGAACAGAACTACACCGCTTAATTATTGTTTTTTCATCTGCTTTGAGCGTTTAGCCCTGGAGAGCATATTGCTACACCTTGCTGAGTTATTAGCTTACAGTGTACTAATTCCTAGTTGGACTTCAGAAAGTCTTTTTGACATTAGATGGCATTCATACATTCTACAGAGAAAGCAAGCTCTGCTTCTTTTCTCAAGCATCTACTGATGTTGTTGCTGGGCAATCATTAGCTTAAATTTCATTTGCAAATAAATAAAACCAGCTTCTCATTAATAAGAAATCATTATGCAAACAAGTCCTTTTTTTTTAAACTCTCATAACTCATCCAAATAAAAACATATTTTCACTGGACTACCAAAAGGCAAACATCCAACCTAGAAAGTGAGCTTAATAACTTCCCCCTTTCTGCTACTATTTTTTTTACATTGACTTTAATCTCCTGTGCACATTTGGAATTTGGAATGGAGTCATTTTGTAACTGCAGTGCTTCCAGTTTGAAATATTCTGTTTCCTTTCAGTTTTTCCAAGCAATTCAAAGATTAGTAACACTGTAAAACATCTAAAAGCATGCTGGAAGTTTCCTGCTGCTTCAAGTGTTGTGTTATGTTATCTTTGGAATAATTTTTAGGTCCCACTGGTGTAATATAACAAGTTATTATGTCATGGAGCTTATTAGTATGCCTATGGGAAACATTAATTCACACTGACATCATACTATATTTTTCAATAAATCAGAGGAATTTTTTTGTTTTTAAGAAATGGTGATGTTTTAATGAAAAGAAAAGTGATCAGATTATTTTTCGTAGGTGTTGGGATGTGAACTAAACGACTTAGAGGATGTGCGTCATTATCTCAGCAATGGCCTCTGCATTGTTGCAGGGAATGGAAAGAGCGAGGGTTTGGGTGGTTTGAAAGATCTTTATTTTTGTAGCGTATAGATGTTATTATAAAAGACTTTTTGCTCTGTGATTAGCACAGCAGGCTTAAATTGCCTGGGCTCTGGTCATTATTATTCCTGTAATCCCCAAAGTTTATGATATTATTCAGGATCTAAAAAATGACAAAGTAGACTTAAATTTGGTAAGAACTTAATGTGTGATGCATTCCTTTTGGAGCTGAAAAGTCTGCTTTTGTTGACACAGAGAACTGAGAAATGACCACAGACCACAAAGGTCCAGAAGCATTGCCAGGGAAAATGTATAAAAGGGGAGCTGCCCTTACTGAGCTGTCTGTATGCAGCTGATTTTATTCACATTTCCCAGCTACACCGTAACTTTAAAAAAAACCCAAAATGAAACTGTTTAAGCTGCTGACTTGTCTATGGATGATGAATTAAAATAATAATTGAATTTAACTTCTATAGGATAGCTAAATTGTTATTATTTTGATAGGAACGGTTGGACTCGATGATCCGGTGGGTCTCTTCCAGCCTGGTGATTCTATTATTCCATTAAGATATCTGTCTTTCTGTGAGGATTAATTGAATACTCAGATATGTAACTACAAACACAGTTGTATATTTGGAAATCAAGTGGAGTATCACTTTCTTACGGGTATCAAAAACTTCTGGGAAAGCTGAGGAGGGACTGT
>WAAB01014269.1:50833-183883 GCA_013389865.1 Piaya cayana | reverse complement strand
TATTAAATATATGGGTATTCAATGTTTATATTAAAGTAATAAAATTCTATTATTAATTTAATTGTGTTCATTAAAGAAGTTCTTTTCAAATGAAAGCTACGAAACAAAATTTAAGTGAGTTGAAATTGAAAGCAATTACATCCTTGATCACTGTGGCTCCCCTGAAAATCTAAACCTAAGTAAATAGATTGCAGGGACTAGATTCACTCGCAACAGGATTTGCACTGATTTCAGTGAATGCTGATCTGGATACTGTGATAACTGCATTCGTTCTTAGTGGTTCTAAGCAATAAAATCAGCCCTGCAAGTTAGTTACCATAGACAAACATCAAAACTACCATGATGATGTAAAGCATGTATTCAGTGTTTGCAGAAGTACTTTTTTTAATCTGAGACCAAAAACGTGGAGAGAATTATGGGTGTAATTGGAAATTAGAGCTACAGCTGCCTTTCCCCATACACAGTGCACTGACAAATGTGTTGCCTTTGGGCAAAAACCTGAGAAAATTCCTTGATTAGGACAAAAAATAAAGGCAGGGTTTCTTGTGCCATTTTTGAGTTTAGAAAAGTAACTCATGGGAGAATCCTTCATTTAAGAATGAAGCAGTAGCAGAATAAATTCAGCCTGTGTTTCTTTGTCTTTGCACCAGTGCACTTACGACTACAATTTCCATTCAGGAAATGGGCTGAATTTGTATTTTCTGCCCAGAATTACAATGTCATGGAAAAGATTGAAAAGCTGATGGAAATTTCTCTCAAAAGCTTTTCCAAGTCTCACTTGGCATGGGCATTAGAAAGGATTCTAGTGTGCAGCTGGTACCTGTATTTTGTACAGCTAATAGCAGTGGCTTGGTTGTGTGGGGAAACGGGTGCATCTTTTTGTATGCAGACGGAGGAGGTGTCCTGAAGGGGATGTTCCATCTAAGATGATGTGAAGGACGTTTTTGACTTAACATCTAACAAAGTCCACAAGCTGAAGGAACCGTGTACCCTCATTCTCTGTATAACTTTTATTACATTTTGTTTTATCTGGGCTCAGATTAGCCCATCTTGTATTATTTTTTTCCCATTCTATTATTCTGTTTACTACTTTATCTCACTTTAGCATATTTTGTTTATTTGCATATCCGTGTAACTGAGTAAAGCATAATGATGTGTATGTGCACGTATGAAATAAACATCGGGCTGAAGATAACACTAGAAAGGTTTTGGCATCAGTCACAGGACATAAGTCACCAGAACCCTTCATTTTTATTCCCCTTGACTACATACAACAATACAATCTTTGATTGCACAGGCCCGTATCATTTTTTTCTGGCCTCTTAATCATTTGCAGTGATGCCTAGTCCCAATCTCTTTGCTCAGTTAGCTTTCCCAACCATTTTCTTAGCCATGCATCCGATCCTTCCCTCTTGTCTGCTCTTAGCCTCAGCTCCCGACCTCACCAGCCACAGAGACTCCAGCCAAAGCACAGCCAGTCTCTAGGGAGAGCTAATGCAGCAATTACAGGATTTAAGTTAATATGCCCTGAACTGATCACCGTGGGCACAGGTGATCACCCTGCTTCTTGCTGGGGGACAGAACAGGCATTTTAAAAACAGAATTTGTTATTACAATAACCCAGTTTCCCTGAAGCGTGATGTTTTTGAAAGTCATCTCACTGCTTTGAGGGGGAAAAAAATCCCAAGCAAACTTGTTGTAAACATCTAGCCTTTATAATAAGCTTAAATAGTTAAAATCTGACAGTTACATGCAAATTAAAATCAGCCACAGAATAGGAAGAATCAAGCAGTTGTAATACTAAACACTGCTGGCACTTTTGTGCATAATTCCATGTTAAGCTTATTTATATTATTTTTTCATGCTTCTCTAAAAAGAACATTTTATTTCCTCTCTATTCTTGAGACTAGTTCTGTTTCCGATGTCAGCTTCCCAAGGTAACTGTGCAAGAGCCTCATATGTTGCTGCATCAAAAGACTAATGCTAGAACAGAAACCACAAACTGACAACTAGTTATTTATTTATTTATTCCAGTGGATTTTTTGTGTCACCTGGAGACTGTTTAGGAGATGATTTGCCTGGGCTAACATTGTGTTTAAAAATAGTGCTTGAATAGTGCCAACTCATTTTAGAGTTGGGTACAAATATTGAGACAAAACCCCAGCTGTTATTGCTTTTGCTGCTAATTTGAGGTGTCAGAGCAGAGCTCTACTGCTGTATGTCAGTGAATAAGGCCCCTTGTGAGATCATTATGTTTTCTAAGAGTTGAGAGTAATGGATTAATCAGTGCAGCATCAGTTCCTTTCATTATATGCCCTCACGGTAGTTGTGGGCTTTAACTTAAACAGTCTGTGGGGAGATCAAAGGCTTGAGTACAAGAGGCACTCAGGACTCACCAAAACTCTGAAGAGATCCAGTTGAGTTTTGGACCGTGCCTAACGAGCAAATCTTGAATGCCTTGAAAGTCGAGCGCGAGGACTGTGCTCAGGGATAGAATGCCAAAACCATTTTGCTTTTTCATCAGAGGCCATGAAAAGCTGTAAATATTTAATTTAATGCAAATTCCTTCTGACCTGTGTGAAAAATAGCTCTTTACAGCTATTGAAAATATAGCTCCTTTTACTCTACAGTCTCAAAGTTAATTACAAACATTAATTATGACAGTGTATAAAATTAAGGTCCTGGTTTTATTACTAAAAATAGATTTAGATTCACTCTTTGGAATTGGGAAAATGCACCTGCTGTTAGTTATATTAGGTGGTGCATAGGGGCAGGCAGGGGTGTGAGATTGTCACCTCTTGTCCCACCCAAGGACAAGACCATTCCTGACAGGGATTTATTTAGTCTGTTATTGTAGGCTTCCACGGCTGATGACTGCACGCTCTTTATCAGCTCTTTTCTGTATTTTGCCTGTTCTTATTGTAAGAAACATTTCCCCTACATCTAATCAAAACTCCTCTTTCTGAAATTTAAACCTGTCACTGCTTTGCCTAACTCTTGTTGAATATGAGGAACAAAGAGTTTCTCTACCCTTTGCGAGAGCTTTTTATGTATTTGGAGAGAGGCTTAAGAGTAAGTCATATCAATCTGCGGTCATAGGGGTCTATGGTTCTGTAACTGTTAGTGTTAAATCTTGCTACTAGCACAGTCACCCAAAGTCATCACTAGTATTTCAGACAGACCCCAGGATCCTCTTCTTTACATGCATAAATAATGATGGAGGTGTCTAGTCTTGTGTAGATTCAAGGGTTTCACTCCACAGGTACAGTGGGAAACCACTCCTGTACTTATTTTCATTTACCAGCACTGCCCTCCTCTCAAAAGCTTTAGGGTCTTGGAGAAGTCATCCTTCTGTCATTGCCAGGGCCAAACTGTTGTGTTCCCTTCTGAGTGACTCTGGCAACTTGCGGGGAGCTGCTCGATCCTTTTTTTTGCATCAGTTCACCCACTTCTGAACAGAAATAACATTATCAAGAATACTCTTTACATGAGAGGCATAATTATGCTTGGAGATGCTGTGGTTAAGTCTTAATAAATTTTCCAGTCTCATTTGCTGGATGTATAGTTGCACTGGGGATTGGCAGCCTGGAAACCGCGGCAGTTGTGGGAGAAGCAGTAACCGGGGAGTATGACGCTAATTCACTCTTGGGACCGTTACAAGCCTGCAGATGCGCCGTTTGCAGCTCCCCATTGCATGCACATAGATAATAATCTTGCATTAGGCCCAATTACATGGTGTTGTGGACACACAACACACGGATTACATACACAGCCAGCAAACATCCCATGATAAAGCACTGGTGTAATTGAAGGAGACAGAAGGAAATGTTCGACTTGTTAGTGCTACCAGTGCTGCAGTGCCCGACAGGGCTACTCCCCACCAGCCTCCTCTGTTTGCTCTTCTGTTCTGTTTCAGGGTTTTCCTTTCAAAATATAGGCTTAACACAGAGCGAGGCAGCTCAGCACTGTTCTTTCCACAGGGTGTTGAGAGAGTTTGGAGCAGGAAAAGGAAATGAACACTCTTGTTTAACTTAAGGTGAAGCTCATAGACTCAGAGAAGTATGTTGCATAAAGCCTTGTGTTTGGAGGATTCCTGCTATCAAATCATGTATGTCAGAACGTAAAAGGCGATCAAATCCACAAAGATAATAAATGAGCTGGTGCCTTTTTAGATCCCTTTCTTTGTTTACCTGTCCATAAATGGGTCTGAATATTTCTTTCTAACTGAAAAATTTGGATATGCCGCAGCATCCCATGATCAGCCAAACGGGACACAAAAGCAGCCTGGCATGTATGAAAAACCTGAATGGCCGGTACTGCAGACCTCTAGTAACTACTGTAGATGCTTATTAAGGCTTGGGGAAAAGTGTTAATCAAAAATTTAATCTACCATATAATTCCTCAATTTGATTAGCTGTTTGTGCTAATAAGCTGCAGAAATTGAATGTGAAAGAAAATCAGTCTCTGTTACCATCAAAAAAACAAAGGACATCTTCAGCATAGGAGATGCTCTGTCTTTCCCCTTTCACTTTAATCCATTCAGATTGTTAAAAAACCCCCATCATTGTGGTGTTGTACTGATGTACAGCCAATAATCACTGTGCATTATGAAAATGCCTTGTACTTAGAAAAATGGATGTTTGCATAGCAGCTTTTTCTTTTGCCAGTGATACAATCGGATACTGTCACTTGTTTTAGGCTGAGATATAGCAGGTGGTATTGTTATCTAAGTGTTATGTGTTTAACAGAAACCCACTCCTCCTATGTGTTTTCCCACTTGAAATGTGACTGGAAAACGTTAAGACAATTACTGTTTTATGAGTAAAATTGAAGAAATTAAATAGTGAATATTTCAGAAAATTATGTTTTGTTTTATAACTTTTTCTGATATTGTTGCCGGAAGATCCTTTTGGTTCATGTCTAGTACTTACCTGAAACAGAGTGAGTAGATATATTGTAATGAAAGTACTATTATTTCAGATATATAAGTCACCAGTTGTGCTGATATTCATTATATGTTCGTAATTATATCATTAATTGAATTCCAAGTAAGAGAAACAAAAATCTCTGTGTACTCTGTGATTTACAGAGTTGAGAGTGGTTGGTTATTGATCTGGGATTTCTGTTCTCTGAATTAGTCCAAGGAACATGAAAGGATGCTTAGAGTTACTGGATTTTTAGAATAAAATACTTGTATTAGTAGTAGGGTTCAAAAATTAAATACTTTCCTTTCCCCACCCCCAGAGTACCTTCCATAAAAGTTGTGTGCTAGCGTTAGGAGTTTTATTCGTTTCTGACTTTCATCTGGTCCTGAAGACCCATATTTCATATTCAAGAGGGTGCAGAAAAGACTGAAGAACAATGCATAAATATTACTTAAAGAACCACATGCATGCAGTCATTTCTGCAGGTTAATGATTTAATGTAATTACATTGAGTCTGGAATTAACAACACATTGTCAGGGAACTGCAGTAGCCTACATGAATTCAGAGCAAGTCAGAAGAGAACAGGAATGCAACGGCAGGTAGTTAAATTTGCACAAAAAGTTTGAGGAAGGAGATAAAAAGTGTTTTCAAATCGTGACAGGATTGCAGAGCGAGCCTTCTTTCCTTTAGAAAAAATGTCATTGGTAGGAGCTGTAAATCAGCTTTATTCTTCAGAAGGAAGAAAACAGCTCCATGCATGCCTCTATCCAATGTGGGCAACTGGTAGAGGAGCGAGTTAGTAGAGCAGCTCCTCTGGGGTTGTAAATTGAAGTCAGTGGGACTATGGTAGTTCATATCGATGGAGGATGTACCACCTCGAAGACTGCTGAGCCCACATTACACCTCTTCCAAGTAGTCCTTGGAGGATCCTTAGGACTGCGGCAGTCTGCTTCTGCTTAGCTTGCAGGAACTGACAAGGATCATGGCCCAAGGTGGGAAGTTTGCTGGCATAAATAATATTGTCTGTAACCTGGGTTTGCTGATTCAGCACCTTGGATGTGAGCGGTTTACAGGGAGAGGACATCTAAACGAGAGGACAGCACTTTTTCAAGAGACAAAGGTATATTGGGGTCTGGAAGGGGTGCGAGCTACAAGGCTGCGAAGAACCCAGCAGAATACGGGTTTCTCCATGTGATGTTAAAGGAGTCAGAAAATTCTGGAAATTTTCTGTTCCTCACAGCTTCCTGGTGCTTGTGCATCTCTTTCTATGGATTTGAATCTCAGTTGGATGAAAATGAGTCTTAAAACCTAGTGCACGGCAAGAAAGCTTTACAGAGTGCCTCCGGAGCACACCTCTGCCTGAAAACACCCCCATTCAGAAGCCAAGGACTTTCTACCCAGGAGCTGTGTGCTCCGCACAGCCAGAGCAGAAGGGTTAAATTCCTGCAGCTCCATCTGGGCTGTGATGCAGAGGGTTCACTGTCAATTAGTGCCCTTTGCAGTGTTTGGCCTTCTTTGTCTTGAAATAATTGCTGTTATCATAGATGTTTTATTGCCTTCATTATGGTTAACATTTAAATATCAGTGAAATAGTATGCTACTAAGTGTCTGTGCAATAGCTATCTGCCAGAGTTATCCCTGAAATTTGTGTTTAGGGAGTGTATTAATTCACCGCTGACTTAGGATTCTTAGAAGGAGGATTATATATTTGTTGATGAATTGTGGGAAACCTTTGCTTACGAGGGGCAGAACCAGAGCCACTGTTATCTGGTATTTTTTGAGTAGAAATACTGTGTGATTGGAATAATGCTTTGTCTGTTAAACAGAAGTATTTTAAGAAATTTAAAAAATATTTTTGAATCATCAAATCAGATGGTAAAGGCCAAGCTTTCTGCGCTGGGAAACAGGGATGTGTTCTCTACCCCCAGTTAGTGGAGAAGAAAGCTTGTGGTCACGTCTGTTCTGCCTGAATCCAATCTATGTCCTTTTGGAATCAATAGAAAATCTCCCTTGAATTCCTGTGGCTTCCACTGACTCCCGTAGTGCCACGTGTGACGTATTCAGACATCAGCTATGCATGTGACTTAGTTTTCCTGAGCTGACTTTACATGTGGCTTTTATTTATCAGTGGATACCTAAATCTTACAACTAAGCGCGAGATTTTTTGTGTGTAACAGACAAGTGAGGCAGAGGGCAGATTACATTTTTGTGCTTATAGGAAAAAAAAATGCAGTTAGAAATCCCATTTGTGAGCTCTGTTTGATCTTCCTGACATGCATGTGCAAATGCAAATTAAAAAAAAGATATTGAGGGATGGGTTGTTGATTTATATACTTATGCACCCTTATAAGAGGTTTTGTTCACTTTCTGAAATGGTTCTACGTGCTTGTTTTGTCTGACGTGCGCAAAAGACTTTGATTTGCATGACTGGTTAAGTAAGGTAATCAAGCAGTAGCAATTGTACAACAGTGAGGTTCATTTTGCGCTGTATAAGCTGCTGCAGTAGAACGTTTATGTTGCTATTGTGGCATTAGCAGGAATTCAAAAGCAGAACTTATTAGCCCTACAGATGTACACTGGTACTCATCATGTTGGCTTCCAGTAAGGCAGTGGTGTGTGCAGACTGTGATGCGCAGATGACAGAATGACCCGGCTGATGGCCCGAGGAGCTTGCTGCCAGGTTTATTTCTGAAGCTGACAGTATTTCCCTCTTCATCTTGTCCACTAAATTTATAATAGTCCATGTTTGAGTCTTTGCATATAGCAAAACAGAATGTAACCGACGTGTTATTTTCTATAGCTATTGATCCCAGTACTTAGCTATGTGATCAGCTTCTCTGATTTTTGGCAGCATCAGTTTTTCCCGAGGATCTGGAATGAATACTACATATAATAATGTAAGCCGTGATGCACTAAGCCTACAGCTCTCGTCAGCCTGGTGTGAGAACATGTGTGACTTGACTGACACAGATCTCTGGCAACAGATCTCACATGCCGGTTCCAGATTTCCAAAACTTTGCTTTCACTGACGTAACTCACTCTGCTCACAGCTTTGGAAAGGAAGGGTAATTTTGCTCTGTTGGCCGAGTTTGCTGTCATGGTTTTGTTATCCCCCAGGCTGGCTCCAGATAGATAGATAGTGCATCCATCTGGTTCAGCGCTACACTGAAATACCAACAATGATCCCAATAACAAAGTGATCATGTTCTGTCCTGCTGGGATGCAGTGCAGAGCAACACAAACATGCTGCTGCCAGCACCAGAGCCTGCTTGCACACCTCTCCTGGGTGTGCCTGCACATAGCCTGATACCCTACAGCCTCCTGGCTTTGACAATGTGCATATGTGTCTTCCTGTGGACCAGAAAAACAGCCTTAATAGGGTATCATCTAATTTAGCTTTAATCTGCTAATGTTGTAGATGATGGTTTAGCCAAGGGATTTCTAGGCAGAATTGTAAAAATGTTTTTAATGGCAGATGACCAAGAGAGTTCGTTAGCATCTGTAAAACTCTTCAAGAGCTTTAGACTAGATGTCCTGTGTAAAGACATAACTTTGGAACAACTAAATAGTTCAGGGAAGGGGAAGGTGATTTCAGGTTGCTTCAGCAAGTATTTTAAGTAATTTTAGGCTGAATATTAGGAAAAAAATTTTCACAGAAAGGGTCATTGGGCACTGGCAGAGGCTGCCCAGGGAGATGGTTGAGTCACCTTCCCTGGAGGGGTTTAAGGCAAGGTTGGACAAGGTGCTGAGGGGCGTGGTTTAGTGTTTGATAGGAATGGTTGGACTCTGATCCGGTGGATCTCTTCCAACCTGGTGATTCTATGATTCTCTGATGCACACACAAATGCACAAAAGCGCTATCTTCTGCCACAATGACCACATGGAGTCTAAAGCAGAGGTTGCTCCATGCTGCGGTGCTGTGGAGGCTGCACCTTTCCAACAGGCAGCTGCAGGTAGCAGCAGTTCTGGCCACACTGGGATATAGAGTCGTCACTGGCTCCATCAGTTCTCCTGACAAACTGGGCCGCTGTGTTTGCAGGTTTGCTGCGCTTGGAACATTGCAATTATGCTCTGTTGGAGTGCTTTCCATCTCCTGTGCCATCTTGATAAACTTTATAGCTTCTAATTTGCTAGAGAGTCATTGATATAATTAGGAGCCACATAAATGAGTGCAGCACACTCAGCTAACAGTAATCGAGTCAGTTCATTTTTCATAAGGGAATCCCTTCCAGCAGCTAAGATGATTTTCTCTTTAAGCTCTGCTTTGTTAGAGCAGCAGAAATCCTTACACGCCTGGGTCGTGACATGTTTTATTACAGTCTGTTCCACTACCTATATATTTTTTTTCATAAGGAAACTAAAGATAGGGTACCCATCCATCTGTGTGTTTTCAAAAGGGCAATTTGAGCTGTCTGTCTGTGTCAGCTGGCTGTGTTAACAAGCCTGTGAGAGTCAACAACTCTCTTCTTGTGTGAGAGCGAGTGCTTTAAGTGCAAAGCTTTCATATTGCGGTGTGTGAGTTTGACGTTCCTCCACTTAAGTTGCACCAGGTTTTCAAGCAGAGTGGCTGCTTAACCAAGAAGGTTGGATGTGTTCCAGTAGTCAATAAAAACCCATCTCCTGTATTCCTTGGTACTCTGACGTGGTAAATTGTAACCTTCATCCATTCTTTGGCAGGTGTTGGTTGCTTTGCCCTAGCAATATTTTTCATGACTTGTCACAAATTGTCTGAGGTATTGGTCAGCATGTCTTACTGCTCATAGTCTGTCAGGTTTATTACCAAGAATTTTAGCAGCATGTTTCTGTAAATAGTGTGTTGGAGAAGAAATGTAATTAAGCGATCAATCTCTGATGCTTTCTCTCTCTTTTTTTTTCTCCTTCTAACAGCACTCTCAACAATAACAACATCACCCGCATTCCTGTTACCAGTTTCAACCACATGCCAAAGATCAGGACTCTGTGAGTATTATCTTCAATAACGATGATGGTGATGATCATGATGATGATGGTAGTGGTGCAAGCCAACTCTTTGGATATTTGTCATCCTGTGATAATCGTATTTTAGTCCCTTCCCAACATGAGGAGCATTCCCTGCTCCCCAGATGATGATGGCTGCTGCCCAAGGCTGGTGCAGTGAGGTCCACAGTCCACAGGGACCCCACAGTGGGGCAGCCTGGGGTGTCTTGGTGGGGATGGAACCACTGCAGCCAGCCTGGGACACTGGCACATGGTGGGCAGCAGCTTTTACAGGACCCAAGACCGGGCAGGGTGGGCTGGGACAGAGCTGTAGACCTGCCTGCTGAGCTACAGTGTCCCTGGGCAGGAGCTGTGTGGGAGGCCTGGGGCTAAGCAGGGCTGAGGGAGCCCCGGGAGCACTGGTGATGCCGGATCAGGTTTACCAGGATTTTGCATTTACCCAGAAATGAAACTGGAGATTTCCCATGGGAAAATCCGTAATGTGAAATGTGTTCCAAGCTGGAACATCATCACAGTTGTGAAAACTGCTTGGGTGGATAAAGTTATTTAATTTTTTTTGTGATATCTTGTGCTTAAATCCTATTTCTTCTTTTCAAATTCAGAGTAGTAATTCCTGAAACAAGACTTTTATTTTTTTTTAAAGAATTTGAAGAAAGCTCCTTTCCCAGACACTTTCTGAAAGAAAATGTCACAGATTCTAATGCATTTTTTAGTAAGAGCTTCTCTTGCGTCAAATCAATTTTTCTATAGCTGGGCACCATTCCACTGGAAAATTCTGGTTGGCTTTAGAAGACCAAAATACAAAGACCATGAAATTTAGAATGTCTGCATTTATGTAACTTAGCCCTAGCCTAGCAAAACCACTTTCTTTAAGTAAATTATTCCTTTACATTCCTTTAGGGAGCACGCAACTTCAGGAAAAGTCAGGTTTAAACAAAGCCTCTTTGCATTTTCCTCCAAAATATCAAACTCAAACGAGATATATTTAGTCCTAAAAGCAAAAAAAAAAGGGAAATAGTAGCTATCCTGAAAATTTGCTGTGTCACTGTAAAGCTAAAATGCTTGGAGGATGCTACATACGCATATGTAAAATCATATTTTTTATGGTTTAGTGTTTGATAGGAATGGTTGGACTCTATGATCTGGTGGGTCTCTTCCAACCTGGTTATTTTATGATTCTATATTAAATCAAGTTAACAGAATGGAAGAAAAATGGCTGTTAAGTCAATCTACGTCAAATAACATCTGATTTAAATTTACATTGATATTCATAGATCTTCACATAAGTAATTAAATGGAAATTACATGTTTGTCTTTTAGAAATGAATGGATAGAGAAGATAAAGGTTAAGGTTCCTGGAGTTTTGTCTTTTCTCGTTTAGTCACAGTGGTCCAGAAAATTTGCCTGGCTTCTTCAGATTAGTCCTTCTTGTCTGTTACCAGAGCTCAATTCCTTCTGCCATTTTCCTCTTAGTTTAATTTCGGAGATGGCTTTGTGTGTAGCTCCCTGGAGACTTACACTGACTAATCCCCCTCTGCTGTAATTAAGGAGGAAAAAAAAAAAAAATAGACACCAAAAAAGGGGGAAGGAAGTCATAAATAGGATTTAGAAAGGGAAGCTTTTATATTGAATTCTGCAAGCCACGTTTTATAGAACATGAATGCTGACCCACTCTAAAAGGATTTGCTGGAAATTTAATTTAGAGTCTGTGGCTAAAAGGGCACCTTTGCAAACTTGCGTATGTATTCATACACCTCGTGTTCTGTAAAGATAGTTTCATCAATATCGAGTGGCATGTTTCAGTCTCCAAAGGCTGCCAAATAACACACAGTGCCTTCTTAGCTGTTCAGCCCAGGAATAAAAAACAAAAAAAAATCTTACCTAGACAGTGTAAATACAGTAAAATTGTTTCGTTCTCTGTATTTCTTTCCATCTGTTTCAACAGAGACAAAAAAGTTGTCAAAATAGCACTTACTATAAGGTAAATACAGGAATTAAATAGCATTTCATAATTTCTTTTGCTGCTCCTTCATAGTAAAAATCCTTTCTTTATCCCCGAGTCATCTTAGCACTTTTCAGGATTAATAACTTATTACTTACAATTACTACTAAAACAAGTTTGCATAGCTACATATTACTCAGTATTTTCTCTATATTTTCTGTTCAGAATTCAGGCAAATATAGTTTTGATTTAACCAAGTTATGTGTAAGTGGAGAATAATACCCTAACAACTAAAACACACCTGGCCACATCTAAGACTGGTCAGATTTTGTTCACTTATGTAAAATATTTATGTAAAAATATTATTTGTGGGAAAATGTTAATATTTTCTCTAGTTCCCTGAGCTTTACTTCACTTGGTAGCCCATTTCTCCTGCATAACTACACATAAACAACGTCAATGAACAGTTGCAAGAAAGGAGAAAGCTCTCTGAAGCATAATGGCTGAACAAGATCTGCTATTTAATCTCTTGGTTATGGATGCAAATTCAGTTCAAATGGATCATGAACAATGTTTGATACAGCTTGGTGACTCTCTGCTGCTTTCTTGAAAAGTTACCATATGTTTGGTCTCAAATACTATCAAGCTTAGATCTGCTTGTTTTGAGAAGCTCTCGTAGGGAGTCCCTAGTCTGGATGTTCCATAAGTAGGGACAAGCCTTCCCGTCCAGCTGAGGCTCAGTGCGGTGTGGATAGTGTTTTCCCTGTGGACACACGAGTGAGCTCCTTTAGCAGGAGGTCTGGGGCCCCTTGTGCTCCATCTGCATCTGCTGTGATAGTTCTGAGGATCGACAGCTTTTTCTTCATAGTTCTCAAAACAGTCTGCTCATTAGAAAGAACAGAGAAGGGAGAATAAAGAGTATATTCAACCTGACAAGGGCTAGTAAGATGTGGAGCGGTTGAAGAATTCTTTTTAAAAAAAAAATCACCTTTTCTGTGCTAACCTTTTTGATTTAATTGTCTTTTCTGTTGCTAAGTTTCATTGATCGTTTAGCCTTGATTGGAAGTGACAGGAATTAGTTTTTATTGATCTGCTTTCCTTTGCTTGAAACAGCTTTATTTATGTTAAAGCATGTCCCTCATACCTGTTTGCTTAATGATAAGTGTCCTTATCACTGCCAGTGACTCTGCGTGTGACCGCTAAGATAGGTAATTGTGTCATTTCTTATAATTTTTTTATTTAAGGGTAAACTGAAAATGTACCAAATCACTTCATCGCTTTTCATCTTTGCAGGGAATCAGTGTATTGTGCTTTTGAAGTACTGTGAAAAGGGGGTTTGGGGCTGTATTCATTCATATAATTATCAAAGAAATATTGTAATAGGCTGCTTTGTTAAGCTTGATATGCTAAGTGATCTCTTCTCAAAAGCAAACTGGAGAATATCCACACAAGAAACCTTGAGCAAAAGGCAAGGAAGGGCTCTGCTGAGGCAGGTGAGCTGGTGGAAAGGTGACAGTTGGCACTACTAACGTGGGAAACCCCAGAAACCAGCTGCGTGAATTTAGTGAGGGAAAGAACCATCTCACAGACTTGGAAAGCTGTCCCTTTTTGTGAAATTGTGGTTTTATTTCTCCTGCCTGCCTGCATCCATGCAGGGGGATGAGTTCTGTTTCATTTCCCAAAGAAGATGATTCCAGATATCGTTGTTGATCACTGTGGTGGGAAGGGATAATTCTTTGAGTATTTAAATGAAATCTCTAAGTTAGGATGAAGTCTTATTAGGATAATTTCTAGCTAGATGATTTTCTTTCCCTTTTCTTTGTAATAGCATTTGTTCTTTTACTCAACAGATTAATGCCTCACACTAACAAAACATTTTACTAGAAATCTAACTTACTGCAGTGGCAATTAAATAGCTTTGTAATCCCTAAAAATGAGGTTTTCCAGCGTTCCTTCTGTAACAATTACGTTTTACAGTGTTGTCAGGAGAGCAGCATCTTCCATCTCTGCAGAATAAACTCTTACTTCCAGATTTGTAGTCGTTTACGGTGCCTACCCGCCCCAGACATACAAATCTGTCGGCTGTCAGCCCAGGCAGCACTGCTGCCGTGCTCTATGAAGATCTCACAGATGGACAGTTAATTTCTTTGGTGGATGGACAAGGCTAAATCCTTTGCGCACCAATTCTCTGGATTTTTTACATTTAATGCCTGTAATATTAGTGAATAATGCTTTATCTAACCATTTCTGACAGGATTTTCAATCTGTTTTATCATCTCAGCTTTGGTGTAGCACTGCGAATGTATGACTCATTGCAAGGAATGAAATAATCAATTGTCCTGGGCTTTTGTTTTGACCTAGAGTTTGGTAGCTATTAAAATGACCAGATTCGCTCCCTGAGTGCATCGTCATTTTGCAGACTTCCCCCAACAATACGATAACGCCTCTGTGCATTCTAGTGCCAGGCGTAAGGCAGGCTGGGAAGGGAGCTGTGTTGCTGCATCTTCCATTACACAGAATGGCCCCAGCGCTACTATGTGGGGTGACCCTGATGCAGTCCCCTTCTTTGTCACAGTTTGAAAATTCGTGTCTAAAATCTGCATACTTGCAGTAAAAAGCGGCAGTAAAGAACCGCATTGATTAATTAGTACAGGTGACACAGGGACGTATGAGGTATCGATAGCCTCTGGTGTGAGAGGTTTCTCATGCTTACTCTTACTCACTCAAAAAGAATCATAGAATCACTTGGTTGGAAAAAACCCATTGAATCATCAAGTCCAACCATTCCTATCAAACACTAAACCATGTCCCTCAGCACCTCGTCCACCTGTCCCTTTAACACCTCCAGGGAAGGTGACTCAACCACCTNGTTGCTGGAGAGACAGGAGGGACCTGTCATCCTGGTCTTTGTGTTTCTACAAGCCATTCTTTAAATTTGCTAAAAGATACCACATTGATGTGGTTAGTTCTAGTATGAAATCACAGGGAAAGTGATTGTTTGAAGGAATTTTATATTCTGCGTCTTCTTTTCTCTAGAATGGCCAGCTTATAGTTACCTGTAAGCATGACTTAACTTCATTCCCTCAGGACATCTTAAATAATAGCCCTAATTTATATGTGATAAATAATAGCCATAATTTATACGTGGACATTAGTATATTACATGGCAATGTAGACAGTCAAGACCTGACTCAGTTGTAACCCATAACCTGCAATTATCCTCCTTAAATTGTAACAAAGTGCTGGGCTGACTTGTGCTTGATTGATCTGGTTTGTGTCTTTGTTTAAAAAGCTGCCGCTAACTTTAGGGTTGTTCTGTCTTTTGCAGGCGGCTTCACTCCAACTTCCTGCACTGCGACTGCCACCTGGCTTGGCTGTCAGACTGGCTGCGGCAGAGGCGCACGATCGGGCAGTTCACCTTCTGCTTGGCACCTGTAAACCTGAGGGGATTTCTTGTGGCCGACGTTCAGAAGAAGGACTTTGTCTGCTCTGGTAATGATGCCAGTTATTCATTTGTGTATCAGCTGATGGGTTTATATTGATATTCACATGAAAACAGTGAAGACAAAATTATTATGTTGTCACTGAGTGCCATTCTGTAGCAAGCCTGTTTGTTTTTATCGTTGCTAAACCGTATGGGAGTAGATCAAATTGTTAATTTTTTCACCTTTATAAGAATTATTGGATTCCAGATAACGTTTCAATTCTCAGATTGTTTTTTTCTACTTTAGCGTTGCCAATGATGTCTGCATAAGAAATCAGTTAACTGTGGATAATTTGGTAATTCTTAAGGGAAGAGCTCTACATCTGACTGCAATACAAAAGAAAGGGAATAGAAAATGCTAATCTAAGTCTGTTGATAAATGATCGGACTATAGAACAGGAGGAGCAAATTTTGCCCAGGGACTGAAACAGGATTCTTAAGGAGCCAATGCACTTTGCTGTTGTACAAGTTTCCACACTGATAATTGAAGCTGATGATACATAGCAAACCATGTGTCTATATATTTGGTATATTAATCAAATAGACACTTGGGTCTTTTGTGATGGATATGCGTTTTCAAAAAAAAAGAAAAAGATATAAAACATTTGGAAAAGAAATCTGATCTGGCAAAGGGCATCATGGCAGCATGTATCCTGTGAAAAATAAAAGGAAGATACCAGACACAAGTTTGCAGGCCAAATGGTAAGTGACACAGGGAGCTTGCTATGAAGGTGATGCGAGTTCTAATCTTGATACACTGACAGTCTCGTGGTGCTGTGTGCTTTATCTCCTACAGCTTGTGAGAGAGCTTTATCCTCTTGGTACATGGGTTGATTGATGGAAGTACTGTACATGTGCTTTTGCTAGAGTTGTTTTCAGGAATGACTTTTTTTCTGTGGTATTATTTACATATGGCAGAGAGAGAAACTGTTGTACTTGGAGAAGAATGGTTTGATCCCCTTAATTATATAATGGATGGTAAATTAATGCCCCAACTAAGACTTGTGCAGGAAGTGTTATGAGCAGATGGAAAACCAAGTTGTGCACTGGTGATTCTTGTGGTAGGATTTTCAAGAGCACTGAGGAACTTATGTGAAGTTATGGCAATTTGAGGATGCTCAGAATATCTGATAAATTTAATTGAAAGTTTAGCTAAAAGAAAAGTCTGAAAATCTAACAGTCTTGGGAGAGGAAGGATAAAAGAAATGGATAAATTAATTAAGCTATTAGCACAATCTAATTTTACCAAAGAGGTTTCCACAGCATTTCTTTCTTCTGAAATGAAGTTTCATATGGGGCATGAGTTCAGCTATTTGGATTTATGATCTAGTGAAGTGAAGGAAAAAGAGTTGTTTAAATCAGGAGAGGAGATAATTGCTGAATGAGAAATGTAATATGGACAGAACTCATCTAAACGGAGTTTTCTGTGCAGACTATGACTTCCAAAAGAGAAAAGATTTTTATCAGTTGCCTGTTGGACCGAAAACATATATGAGAACTCTCAAGATTGGTCTGCTTTTTATTAAAACATAAATTAATAAAAACTGAAGGAAAGAAGCTTCCAGTGAGACAGTCCATCAACTGTATCTCCTAGCACTCATTGGGAAACGAAATATACTGAAAAAGTAATGCATTTGAAGAGCTCATTTTAGCAGAGGATTTAGCAGAGAACTCAGCTTAGTGCATGCTAGTTCCACTAAAATCTACATGAGTAGCTAGTTTAAAGGGGATATAAATCATCCCTGCTCCTTATTACAGTTCTTATTTCTGGTTTTACAGCATAATTTGTTCATGTTTGACTATGGAGTCCAACTAGGACAAGAGGTGAATGGTGAACTGAACTTGTCTCTCTGCAAAGGAATTTTATATAGTTTAAGCCTATATGAATCACTGTAACTAGCCTCAAGCTGGCAGTGAAAGCCGCTTTTGCATTGTAGTTATGAAGTGCTGAAATACAATGGAGTGAACTCCTCTGTTTAAGTACAAGCTCAGCATTTCAAGCATTTGTGTTTTTATGGCAGTGGGAATATCTTCACAGCAAAAGAAACCTCAGTCTTTCATCCACTGTAAAATGGGCTTCATCAGAGTATTCCGGCTGAAAACTTGTGTGGTTGCCTCCCTCAAAGCAGGAAGAGGAGAATCAAATAATTTGAGAAAGAAGGGAAAACACCCATGGAAATTGACTGCTAGTTATTCTTTAAACCCTATGCAAAAATAATGCAGTTTTTTAAAAAAATATGTAGTTTATGACAAATATTCCTTTAGAAACAGGTTTTGAACGCTACGTACCAAGGAATAGTGTACGTTGGAAGAGAAGAAGTGAGACCCTGATAGAAAGGTGCCATAACTGGAACCCAAATTGCGTGATTCCTTCGGGGCACTGTACTATCAGTCTTGTACGTATGATGTTTATAAGCATTAGGTGCAAAGTCTTTCAAGATTGTGTTGCTGAAGTCAGAGTTACATGCAGAAATATCTGTGTAAACCGAGTCATACCAGTGTAAACTGAGTCAGTCCTTTGGAAATGTGTCTCAGCTTATGCGTGTAAAATACTAATTCAGATGGCACTTGCAGGCAAATCGGGAGCAGCAGAAAAACTGTTCCAGGTTTCGCTTGTTCATGCCCATGAGTATTTGGCTCAGAACTGTAGGTAAATGTGTAAGATTAAATAGTGCATGGTTGCTTGGAGGAAGGTTTGCAAATATGTCTTAATTTGATTTGTGTTACTGAGGAGGCAGGGGAAAGATCATTAACAGAACCAAGCAGGGCTGAGACTGGATGTCCCTTCACCATTGGGGGAGAGTGCTGAGTCCTTCTGGCAGTCCTGTCACACAACAGGGCCTTCTGGCTGGCTCCTTCAGCAATCCTTCCCTCCTCATAGGGGAGTCTCTCCTCCAGAGCCACCTCTGACAGATCAGCCTTCCTGGACCTTTGCCTTAAGGCCATCTGTTCCCAAAGAAATCTCCAAACAGACACTCCTCCTGCACAAACGCTTGTTGAGCTCTGGGGTGTGTTTGGTGAGACAGTCTCCCCCAAGTCAGCATGTTGTAGAAGGGGGAATCGTGAGGCACCACAGTGCTGCAGCTTGTGCTGCGCATAACATGATGTGTTTCTCCTCTCTCCACCATAACCTTGTGGTTCACTGCCACATGGCTGTGACAAGAGAAACGATACACTAAGTAAAGACTTTGTGTCAGTTGACATACTGTCTGCACTCTGATCCTTAGGCACGATTTGTTTTTTTATACCCTTAGCTAGCAGGGAAGCATCTCAGGGTGCTGGCGTATGCTTAGTACATCTTGAAGCCCTCTAGTCTTTCCCTGGATCAAACCCAGCTTCCTTCCTATGTTCAGATGTTTCACTGTTGAACTGGCTTCTCTGTCTCTCTGAAACACACACACACTCTCTCTGCCTATTCGTCCATCTTTTGTCCTTGTTTGACCTCCTTAGAATAGTAATTTTATTTCATTTTCCTCTCATATAAGTTTTATTATGGTGCTCTCATTTTTCTCCTACCTGCTCTTTACTTACTGAAGTTGAAATTAATCTACATATTGATCAGTTATGTCAAGTCATAATGTATTTTCTCACCTGTGTTAGTGTGGCTGTAAAGCTTTGCAAACTGAAGCAGCGGGTCCCTCAGCAGCACCTGGTTCTTTTCAGTGCTCTGTGCAGGACCCACTGAGTCACTCTGTTCAGATTATTTATTTTTTTTTACAATGATGAATCATTTTGTTTTTCATAAGTACACGAGAAAATAAATAACATGCTTCTGAACTGCATCTCTGAGAATAAAGGGGATGCTTTCAGGAGCACTGTGTCTCATATGGTGAGATCCTCACTAGCTGCTGTCCAAACAGCTTGCTCAAGGGTCATCAGTTCTCAGCAGACGGCTGGCAGAGGAGACTGTCCAGTAGCTAAACAGGGAGAAACTGGACCAATTTCAGTAGGAGCAGGGAGGAAGCTGGTTTTATCCTGTACCATTGCTGCTCATTTTGAGGTGTTGACTCTGAAGGTGCCAGTTAATACAGGTTTGTTACAGTGTTGGCACATACACATTGAGGTATTTTACAGGGACAGTGTTTGCAATGAAGTATGCAGATTGGATGAGATTCCTTAGACTAGAACAGAGATTGGTACTCCTTACAGTTAAAGAATTCATGCTTTTCACATCTAAGAATCATCAGATTCTAAGAATTTGAAACTAATGTGAAGCTCATATGTCCTGAATGTCTTGCGGTATGAAATGTAGCAAAGTTGAAGTGTAAAATATGGGATTTTAAGTATTTTTCTGAGATAGTTTTCATAAATAATGAAACAAGCATTATAGAGAAGGAAGTTGGATCCATAAATCATTTGCTTTTCCACTAGAAACTACTTTCTGGAGAGTCTCCAGAGGAAGCCACCAAGTTGGTAAAGGGTCTAGAGGGAAGGTCATATGAGGGGAGGCTTAAGTCATTTGATCTGTTCCACATGGAGAAGGGGAGACTGAGGAGTGACCTCATTGCAGTCTGCAGCTTCCTCGCAAGTGGAGGAGGAGGAGCTGGTACTGATCTCTTCTCCCTGATGACAAGACCTGAGGGAATGGCAGGGTGATGTGCCAGAGAGGGTTAAATTGGATCTTCGGAAAAAGTTTGACACCCAGAAGGTGGTGGAGCACTAAACAGCTCCCCAGGGAAGCAGGCGTAGTGCCAAGGCTATTGGTGTTCGAGAAGTATTTGGACAATGCGCTCAGATATATGATGTAAATTTTGGGGATGTCCTGTACAGGGATAGTTGTACTCAGTGATCCCTGTGGCTCTGTTCCAACTCAGGCAATTCTGTGATTCTTTGGTTTTTGATCCTCCTCAGTGTTCCTATTTGGCGGATCTACAAGATCCGAAGAAAATGAAGATGCATAATTTGAGTTAAGTAAGATAAAATTCAGCCTGAAATTGATGCAAGAGAAAAATCATTAGCACACCTAAGTGTCTAGTGATTTCTGGCTGAAAGAAAAAAATGGTGCTGACTCTATGAAAAAAGTGGTTTCATTAAAATATTGGTTGAAAGTCTAGAGCTTCTGATTCATACAGTGAGATTTCAACTGAGGTGTAGTAAAGAGGAAAAACTGTTAGCTTCGTGCTGCTTAATGCAAACTGGAAGGCCTAGTGAGAAGGCAGATTTATCTGTTTAGGTGAGATCAAATGGTCTTAAAAGATAGCTGAGCCAGACAACAAAATTCAGTAGATAGTCGTGCTTCATTTTTCTCCCAATAATTTAATGGTTTGTTGCTGAGAAAGCCAACAGTGAGCAGCTAATCTAATAACACTCCTCAAGCTTAATGAGAATATCCAGAAGATGCCAAAGGAGAAGTGTACGGGGAGAGGAACTCCCCATCTGCTCCTATTTAAAAAACTCTGTGCAATAGTGTATCTGCATAACTAGCAGCAGGTCTACTCCTTTCAACATGGGACATGGAGATACTGCCAGCATGGAACATTGGTGCTCCCTGGAAAAATGAAGAGGAGGGAAGGGTTATTTGCTAATGATGCAGATTTTACCAGTGCTGGGCAGAGAAGGGCTGCTAATGGCCATTCGTTGTTTTATAAGATGCTGCGTATTGTGGTTTTTATTTTGGGGAACATCTTGCAAATCTGAGGAATAAATCATAGAATGGTTTGTGTTGGAAGGGACCTTAAAGATCATCTAGTTCCAACCCCCCTGCCCTGGGCAGGGACACCTCCCACTGGATCAGGCTGCCCAAGGCCCATCCAACTTGGCCTTGAACACCTCCAGGCATGGGGCAGCCTGAGCNAGCTGTGGCAGGACACAGGGATGGGAGGGTAGAGGCAAAGACCAACATGCAGTCAATCTAACCAAATCAAGTCCTGTTTAAAACTCAAAATACCAGTAAATCAAACCCCAGGGACCCAAAGCACAGTCTTAAACTATTCTGATCTCTTCCATAACTTTATCAAACTTCTTTATGGAACAATTCATATTCATTAGTGGATAACCTGTTCAGAAGGCCCTTCCAGAACTATGATCCCTTCATAGACTCACAATTGATCATGACCCTTATCTATCATTAATCCTTGTACAGGTGATATCCTTTCACTTAAATAATTTGTCTTCCTCTTCGCTTTTGTGCTTGAATATATTTATAAGTTCACTGTATTATTTCTGGACCTATTTTTAAATGTCACTTCATATGCATCTTCCAGAGTGCTGATACGAATTGTGGAATCTGCTTTATTGAGGTTGCTGTGCATAGATGCCATTTGAACTGCAGAACCACTACCTCTCTTAAGCTTTCCTAGTAGCATTACTTTTTTTAGTCTTTGACCTGTTTTGGAATAGCAAATGGCGTACAAAGCCAGAGAACCAAATGCAAGCTAACGGCCTTCTGTATGCTGCAAGAGTCAGAAAGTTAACTTCCTGCTGCTTTTAGGAGAAAATTTATGTGTTGGCAGGGCTGGAGAAAGACGTTCAAAGAAAGGCTTGCAGTAGGCAGAGGGCATGGGAGACATTCAAATTACACTTTTTCAATCCCTCTCATGGAAGATTTAAATGGCATAAATTGCCCTGAGAGAAAAGCAACTTTGTCATAGTTTTGAAATGACTTAAGTTGCCTTACAGATTCTGTTTTATTAATTCTGCAGTCTACCTATCAAACCACAATTGGTACAGGTGAGCCTGCTTCTTTGTTCTGCTTCCACCATTCAGTGGAATGAAACAGCCAAAGTAGGGTTTGTAGAATAAAGTGCTTTTTTTGTTACACCAGAACTTCCTTTCACTGCAATTGAATGTTCCCATTTTTATTCCTCAATATTTGTTTGCAAACCCATTGGTGTTGAGTTTGCCTACAGAACAGTTGTGCTCATGTGCCATGATCTTTAACAGATAAATTTGCTATTTGGGAATGTTTGGCAGAAGAGTGAACTTGAATCAAATAATGAATGAGTAGCAAATTTTTATGTGCCATGAACTTGATGGTACTAACATCATCAGTCAGGGGCTCAAGTCGCTAATTGTGAATACTAAATGCATTCCTGTAGCATAAATACTTTTGTACCATTTTTTCTTCATTAGTGGAATATTTGCCATCAATAAATTAATGTTGACTTTGCAGATGTTCCATCTTGATTGACTCGCCCTCTGCAGGACTATGCACACTCAACTGTATTTTAATACTGGGATGCAAACACCACTCAGGAGCAATACGTCTGCTTTAGGCATCTTCTTGAGATTGTATTGACAGGAGCCTAGTGAAAACTATAGCTCATGTAGTAGTAATCGATTTCAGATGTCCCAGCACTGTAAGAAGTTCCAATGGGTTATTGAATTAAACCACAAAGGTCGTAATATGTCCACAGATCTAAAATACTTGTAGTGTTTTGTTTGTTGATCAATAATTTCATGGCCTGCTATATTTAAAATGATTTAAAGTCACCACAGATTTTCAACTGGTAAATCTGTCAGATTTATCTGAAAATCCATTAATATTTCTTACAAAAAACCTAACATTTTGCTAGCGGAAAAGAACTCCTGCAAAGGCAATTGGATAGGTGAGGAGGTAATAAAGCATGCTACTTAGTGTGCTGTAATTGGGTGTCAGTGCAAATGAGATTATTCAGTTTATTTAGTCTTTGCAAAATTTATTTTAAATTACTATGACATTTAAACTGTTAATTCATACACCATAATCATTCTATTCTAATTGTGATATCAGTCTATTTGCTGCTTTCAAAAGGCTAGAGGCCAATGAGATGCTTATTTGAAAAAAGCACTTAATTTCTCTGTTAACTGCTGGGTCCTAACTCTCTCCCCTATCTCCTCTCTGCCCTAACCCATAGTCTGAGACTGGGAAATAAAGTGGTGCAGGCTAATGACATGCCAGATATTAACTACCATAATCATCGAGGCTGTCATTCCATTACATCGGGCACAAAAATCATAGTAATTTTTGTTAATCATTTTCCTATCCTAGCTTCCACATTTTGTTAACGGTGGGGTTTTTTTATAGCAAAATGTATAATTGAGTTGATGATTTTTGTCTCTTGTAGAAAAATATAATTAACGTGGTGAACTAGGGCTGCCATGTAACAGAAAAAATCTGAAATGAGAAGATGACAGATAGTAAGAACTTTAGAAATAATAAAAATGCAGCTGGCTTGTCTGTGGCCATTTCCTTTTGTTGTGTCCACATCATAAGGACTTGGCTGCACTTGTGAAGGGCACAAACAGGAATCCTGAAATATTTTAACTTTTTTTTGGTTTTTTTTCTTTTGAAGTATTGTCAGTAAAAGAAAAATTCATTTTTAGGTTTTGAATGTCCTTCATTAGAGGCAGTATTGTCTTGAACTCCTTGGTCTGTCTGCACACTTAAACCCTGAATATCTATGAAAATCATACCCAAATTTTAATTTTAAGAACTTTATATTCCATAGGCTGTTTAGACTTGTTTTCTTGACCACTCCATAACTATATAAACATTAAACTCTCTTGGATTCTTTTGTGCCTGTGTAACATGGTACTTTATTCCTTGCAATAGGGAAAAAACAAGCAAAATCATTTGATGATGATAGCAACTTATGCACAAAGTCTTTTTATTTCATTGAAATTTTCAGAAATCTACAGTCTTGGATCTACTTTTCCTTATGAAGAAGAATTAAGGGCTGCCTTCAGCATAGAATCGAAAGTGGCAGGGTTACAGGATATTTGGGGCGACTCAGAGAATTCCAGCTTATAATGAAAATATGAGTTTATAAAAACACTCCTTTTTCCATCCTGTTTTAAGTGAAATGAGAAAACTGATCATTCATTATATGTGGAAAACAGAGTCCAAACACAGAGGCAGCCTCCCTCTTTACTCTTTACTTTCATTCCTTTCAGCATATGCTGTTATTTTTTTCATCCCAGTTCAGTTGTGCCAGTGCCAAGGGTTAAGACTTTATATTTCTCTCTATATATATTTTGACAACATGCAGGTCCCTGGTTAACTAGCTGGTTATTTGTTTACTCACGAGCCATAAATCAAAACTCTATTCACATGAAAGTTCCTCTTGTGTGGTAGAAGATCACAGGTAAATGAGTTTTGGTCCAAATTCACGGTTAATAAAAGGACACCTGTTGGTGTTGGTCAGCTATGTATCAGATGTTTGTTTGAAGAGGATCCAAAGGGCTTAGTCGGCAACATAAATAATGTTCTGTTTTACCTTTTGGCCTTTCCATTCAAAAAGCTGCTGGCAAGTTCCGTGCTGTCTAACTGTAGTAGAATACTAATCATCACCTTGCTGCTGCTGCTGCCTGCTTTCTGTGCAAGGAAGACTGCTGTTCTGCCTCTTTGCTCTCTTTTCAGTGCACTTGGTATAATAACCTCCTTTCGAACCGTTGCTTTAGTGTAAAGCACTATGCAGTTCTGCGTCACACAAACGTGAATCTTCTGCTGTTTGTTTAGATGCAGTAGAGTCAGCAACAGACTTTTAAACCTCCAGCTGGCAATACAACAGGTTTTTTTAATCTTGTTCCGTAATGAAAAAGGGAGCGTATTAGTGCTTCTCCAGCACACAGCGATGTGTTGTAGTGTTATAACCGTGCAAAATGCATTCTCCCCTTGCTGCCAGACCTCTTCAGAAAGCACATGAGGTGCGTGACCAGAAAGGATGTGTGGAAGATCTGACCTTGCTGCCAACTTTCTTTTTGCCTTGCAGAGAGCAAAGATTGTTCTAAAAATGTTTCTTCCTAGTTAAAATTGCTTGCTATCCCTAAAACTTGCAATTGCTCTTTTGCATTTCCCTCATCCTTTTTTGGGGTGCATGACACCAGAAGGTAGGGAGACAAAGACAAGTAGGATTTTGATTCCTTGGACCATATGTGTTAAGATTTAGAATCACAGAATGGTTTAGGTCAGAAAAGATAAGTTTAAGATCACTGAGTCCAAGCATAAACCTAATGCTGCCAAGTTCACCGCTAAACCATGTCCTTAAGTGCCACATCTACACATCTTTTAAATCCCTCCAGGAACAGAGGTTCCACCAATTCACTTAGCAGCCTGTTCCAATGCTTGACAACCATTTCAGTGAAGTGAAATTTCCCAATATCCAGTCTAAAGCTCCCAGGCACAACTTGGGGCCACTTCCTCTCATCCCACTTGTTACTTGAGAGGAGGGACCAATACAACCTGTATCTAATGGATTGACTACAATGTATACAGAGCAACATCTTCATGCTAAAGCTTTGCTCTATAAGAAGCTTCTTGTCTTTCAGTGGATTTATTATATTAAGCAAGGATTTGAAGGATTGAACTCACATTTTACTAATTTCTTTTTATATTTCCATTGTCTAATCTTGGAAAAAAATCTACCTTTGTATTTGCAGTCTTTATGACCCTAGAGGTTACCTCATTTCAAAAACATAAGTCGTGGTTGATAACAGTCTTGTGTCAGTGTGTAAAAATACTCAAGGAGGGTTTGCATAATGGAAACTTCTAGGCAATGACAACTTTTGGAAATACTACTTGATCTTAAGGCTTATTTTTTAAATCTTCAAATAAATTGATATGACTGATCATGGAAGGGACCAGAGAATTGTTCGTGAGAGAAAGAGATTGATAGAGTGGAGACTGAGGAAGAATAAGGACACAGTAATATTTTACATGTTTTTCTCTGCAGTTGATATGTAGCACATTATATTGACTGAATCCAAATAAATTATTACTTAATATAGTAAAAGGATCTGGAAAACTCAGAGAATGATGTATTTTGTTGTAAAAAATTCAGGCGATCATTTTTCAAAACTAATATTTAATGTTTTCATTATGTCTCAGGTTCCCAGTCTGAACCTCCGTCGTGCAGTGCCAGTTCCATCACTTGCCCATCTGCCTGCACCTGCAGCAACAATGTAGTGGATTGTCGTGGAAGGGGCTTAACAGAAATTCCAGCAAACCTACCAGAGGACATTTGGGAAATGTGAGTGCCAGTGTCATGCTCTGTTCTTTTTCATAACGTAGCCTCCTGTGTGGGAGAAAGTCATGTGCTTTGAAAACTGTGTTCTGAGCAGTCATCAGATATATTGTAGTTGTCCCTTTCGATTTCGTCTTTTTGATCTAATTAAGATATTGTTTGAAGTTGCCCTACCCCAAAGCAAGTTAAAGTTTTTGACATGTTGTATTCACCATTTATTTACATCTAACAAATTTAGGATTACAGTTTTATAGTTAGGAGAAGGAAATACAAACTCCTTTTTTAAAAAAAATTAATTGTTTTATTTTTAACCAGTGAATAGTCAAAGAGATGGGGGGATTTCTTGTTAGTTTGACAGGATGCATTTGTGATGAAGTAAAGAATGACATCAGAACAAATTGTCTCTGCTGAATTTACATTCTGTTTCTTGTCTCCCACATTTTATCCCTAATTCTTTAACACTTTTGTGACTTTCTTATGTTGTGAAATCAGATGCTGGTTTTAGAGACTTGTTTGTCTTTACTGACATTAGGTATTGTAATCTTTTGGGTTTGAGTCCATGCCTTCATACTACTGTGGTCCTGAAATACTGTTGCATTATACCGAGTTGCTTTTGTTTAGTCCGTAGGGAATGCAGACAAATTCTTCTCCTATTTAGTTGCTTGTCATACATAAGCTACTAAATTTCAGCCAGCTTTTACAGTCTACATAATATGGATTCAAATATTTGTGTAGTCACTGGACCCATTCAGCTTCTCATTGCTGTAAAAATACTGTTAGATAGCAAAACTGACTAGGCTAAAGCACAAGTAGAATTGCTCATATGTAGCCTGGCCCACTATCATATGTCAGCAATGTGACAGTTACGGCCGTTGAAGATGATTTGCAATGTTATTTGCTGGTGATCTGCTCTATGCCACCAGTCCTCTAAATCATTTTATCAGTTGCTTTTATAATTTAAGATTCACCTCAAATTTGTTTGGATTACTCTCTCAGCAGAACAGTTTAGAGGTGGCTCGTGCTTGATTGTGCATCTCCACAGAAAAGATAGATGAGAAATGAAAAAATCAGCTCAGTAAATGCAGAGGATGAACAGCATCTTAAAATTAGCATTGTTGAGAATGTATCTGGAGCATGTAAAAGTGTTTATAGGAAATAAAAACTCCTATGCAAGCTGGTTTGAGTGCCCATTACCTGCGTGCTTGCCTCCTGACAAACTTCAGAGTGTGCTGGTTGTGTTCATTTCCAGTATATTGTGGCACATAAAATATGCATGTACTACTTGGGGCTTTGTGCATGGAAGTCAGTTTAAATCATCCTAAAAATATAAATTACGTTTGGCATACTGAGACTATTCAGTGTTTAGTCCTGTTTCTAATTCTGTCAGATGAAGTACAAGCTTTAAGAAGGGGCTGAAATGGTTCAATAATAAGAGATGGAGGGTGAAATTGGTCCAGACTTGCTCACAAATTAGGGTTGGACTAGGAGAATAGTATTTTTTTTTTAAGGGTTAAAAAAGCTAGCAGAAGTCAGATGATCTGTGTGGCTCCAAGCCAGAGTCACACAGAGAGCAGTGTCTGCAGGAAGACTGAGATTGATGTGCTCCAGCACTCTCCTGACAGTGGTGCACCTCAGTGCAAGAAAGCAAGTGAAAGTATTCACCTTTAGTGTGGTTAAAATAGCATCGAGTATCCAAGTCCTTTCTCCAGTTTGGTTGCTCCAGCCCACAAACCAAGCCCTGCAATTTGTGTTAAAAGCAGCTTAGAAAATCTCCTTAGGAGAGCTGAAGGTGAAGGAAGGTTCTGAGAGCCTTTAACTTGTATGACAAGGTAGTCAAGGTGCATATAACATTTTTAGAAACTTTCATAACCTCGAGGGTATAAACCTTCTAGATTTGTAGAACACCACGTAAAGCTCTTGGCACACTGTTAAATGATTTAGAGCGTTCAGACTTCTTGCATTTTAGGCGGTACTTATTTGCTTCTTCGTAGATAAACCTCTTATATCACTGTAGTCTTGCATATATCCTTTGCAATTCACAGGCAGCGCTTCAAGTAGGAATAAGTCTGCAGAACTGCAAAGTGTAACCCTCAGGAAACTATTTCTTGCTTACTTTCTGTGGGAATCAATCTTGTGACAATTTCATTTTTATCAAATATTTGTATTAAGAACTTGAAGTAGCTCGATCTATTTATGATGAGGGTGGTGAAACACTGGCACGAGTTGCGCCGAGAAGTTATGTATGCCCCATCTCTGGAAACATTCAAGGTTAGGTTGGATGGGGCAGGGCAACCTGACCTGGCTGAAGATTCTGTGCTCATTGCAGGGGTTGGAGTAGATGGCCTTTAACGGTCCCTTCTGACCCAAATCCTTCCAAGATTCTATCAGTATGAGTCTTAGCAAGTCATTTACATTTTTGTCCTAATGTTAAATGGAGTTTTCATTTTGTAAAAGCACTAGTAAAAAAGATCAGTTAACCTTATATCCAAGGGCAAATTATTACATATTCTCACATAGAGTAAATGTTGTAGTCACATAGAAACATGTTTCTGGAAAGACAGAAAAACCTGCCACAGTGATTTCCCAGAAAAATCATAATGTAAATTCTTTTCATCAAGATAACTGTTCTGTTTTATGCATAAGACTGTCATACTGCTCAGAAATTCATTTTGTCTGAGGCTGCTCTGGGCTTATTCAATATAAAATCCATCCCGAGGTCTTGTTCCAGCTATACATGGAGTGGCTGCCTTTTGATATTATATGATAGGCAGAATAACACTCTTCTGCTCTAGTGTTGTAGAAGTGGGGCCAACTAAATTCTCTCTACGTGCTGCCGCCCACACTTCTTGCTCTCACGCAGCAGGACTGTTGGTTTTCCCTTGGGATTTAGCCCTGTGACTGGCATTTAGACAAACCCTTTGTATAAAAGGTGGCCCTGTAGTGGTGCTACCTGAACACTTCTTTCTGGATTCCCTAATCCTATGATCTAATCCTCATCATCTTTGAGAGATCTAACTTACTAGAGATGAGATTCCTCCCAGGGAATATGGGGTGCTGGCAAGCTATGTGACTGGGTTTCTTTCACATAGAATCCTAAGGGGTGTTACTTAGGGATGCTGTGTCTTTTGTTCAGCTGTTTGTAGATACTCATTCCACTGAAATTTGTTTCCCTCTGTAGACTGTATTCCATTCACAATAATTACATGATAGTAGTAAAATGTTCTGCCTTCCTCAGTTCCACTTGGGGCATTTCCTTTGCTTGATTAATTGCATTCAGTTACAGCTTTCTAGTTCTTGTATTTCCCCTTAAACTCAGTATTTCTTTGTAAGCAAAATTGTATCCGATGAGAACCCTTGACTGACTGTTCTACAAAATCGAAACATACAGCTGTTACTCTAATGTTGTTATTAAGGTGACCTACATTTCCTTCTGTGTTTTTTGTATTAATTAAAAGTCTTTTACTCAACCTTCCTGCCTTTCTTCATTAACATGGGCAGGCAAAACCTTGTCTGACAAAGCTGCCAACAAGTCCTAAATCTGCTTCGTTGATAAAAACCTAACACAAAATAGGCAACTTGCTTGTCATGGAATATAAAACAAGCATCGTATGATACTGACTTTCCCTTGCTGTTGACCTCTGCCACGTGTGACTTAGTCTGTTGTGTTACTCTATTACGCCTGTCCCCAAGGTGCATTATCCTGAAGGCCCTCATTGCAAGAATGTTTATTATTAAATAAAGGAATTTAAGAAAGCTAGAAATCTGTATCCCAGTCTTGCTTTTTCATAATTTCATCAAATAGGTAGCTAGGATGTACAAAATGCAATTTATTTTTTTTATAAAGCTTCTTGTTCAGTGGGGAGCTGACAGCAGCAGCCAAATTGACCGAGGAAAAATGAGTTAGAAGAAATAGAAGCTGAGAAATACAGACTGTGTTGAATATTATAAAAAAATTCTCTGCTTGCAAAGTGGTTCTCTTGTGTTTTTCAGAGGAGAAATAAACAGTGTATGTCGTAAAGAAACACATGAGAATAAGCACCAAAAGTTTTGCATGCCTACTTGGATGAAAACAAAAGTCATTAAGCACCTGGAGGCATTTACTGAAAAAGAAATACCAAAACAAATATGGCTTCTTGACAGTTTGCTGGTAAATGAACACTATAGTCATTTCACTGCACTGGAACAGCATCGACAATAAAAGGAGAAGTTTGCGTTTATTTCAAAAGGGTGAGAGAGATGCATGCAAAATAAATAGGGAACATACTGTGAATGCGGAATGGGCTTGACCTTGGAAGGATACAGAGAGGGAAGGATGACCTACAGACTAGTAGGAGAAAGTGTCTCCAAAGAATCTGTTTTTCTGATCCGGCTTGATCACAACCAGTGCCTGTCAGACTGAATGACAGCCCAGCCCCTAAAGGCAGCAAAGGCAAGATACAGTAGAGACTTGTTAAACCAAAAGCTCCCGGCTGTGCCTGCAAGCGTCACTGCCCGACAGCTTGTGGGACCACAGGAGGGTGTTGTGAGAAATACCCTTGCCTCAGTAGTGCGTTTCACTCGGCGTGTGGTTTGGGCTGTTGTTGGCTTGGGATGTTGGGTTGGATGGACCTGAGCTCCGGTGTTTTCTGCCTGTTCTTAGTCATTACTGGCTGGCTGGCTTTATGCCAGGGACAGGACAGCTTTCCTCCACTTGCAGGTGTGGGGCACTGGGAATAATAGTGTCTCTAGCCCTTTCTGTACTCTTTCAAACAGTATTTGCTTCAACGTGCTACCTGCTGCATTTGTTTGATGCCTCCCAGTATTGGAGAGCAACCCATAACTCCCTATAAATCTTTTCCCCATCTCAATTCACTTCTCTTTTATCCCTCCTTTAGAATGCAGTTTTCATGCTATTTGTCCATCTCAGACTGTCCTACTTAATTTTCTTTTAATTTATTGCTGCAAAGGCGGCTGTATTTTAGGATATTACTTCTGGACAGGTGTTTTCTGAGAATTTTGTGCAGCTTATAACAGCAGTGCAGGGAATACTACTTCTGCCTTTGTGTGTCATAACTTTTTATGAAGTCAGACCTTCCTGGGTGAAAGAAGGGAGCAACCCCATGTCTGGCCCTCCACTGCTGCCTGGTCCCAGGTGGTTTGTGGAGGGTGCTTACAAACAGGCTCCTGGGCTGCTGGAGCAGCAACTGCTGCCACCAGTGCTGCCACTGGGTGCTGCTTCTCTGAAGGATCTTCAGGTGGTGTAAAAGAGGGATTTGATTCATTGTTAGTGCTAAGGGCTGGATTGTGGATCACGACAGACACTTGAGAGAGTAAAGATGAGGTGAGTCCAGTGTGGAAACTGTTGGGGAAAGAAGGCTGAACTGAAATGAGGAAACAGAACCACATATGGTGAGAAAGATTGAGAGCAAAGGAAATCAAAACAGGTTGATCAGAGTGCTGTGAGTCTGAGCAAGTGCAAAGTATTTGGGGGTGAGATGTGGGATTGCTGGTAGTGAGCCTGGGACACAAGCTCTACAGGGTGAGCTTTGCAGATGAGACAGGAGCTGTGGCACTGGGTGCCGTGGATGGAGGCTGGGCAGGCTGTGGGGCCAGGACAGAACAGCACAGGTCAAGATAGAGCTGGGGGGTCTCTTCCCACTGGAAAACACGTGTATCTTCCAGAGCCTGCATGCCTTGTCACAGCGTGCTTGGGAAACTCAACAACAATTTACGTGCCTTTGTCCCTGTGCACTAGTGACTGTGCAGAGATTAACTAGTCAGCTACATGGGGACCGACTGCTTTAACTGCTGCTATCCCAGTTAGACACAAGTGCAGAGGTCTGGGTGCTTTTGTTACATGAGTTACCTTGACATGGAATTAGTTATTTCAGCTAATATTCACTAAATTAAACGTATTATTTTAAAAAGTTTAAAAGAAAATACCAAGATTTGTTCATAGCTGCAGTCTTCATTCAGTGCCTTGTATATACTCATGGTATGCACTTTAATCACAGCATAGGCTCATGTTGCCATTAAAAGATTAGATTAATTTGCATCAGGGTTCTGTAGTGAGGGAGGCCATGCGGATAAGATCTGTTTGTTTGTTGCCGAAGCAGGAAAATTCTAAGAAGGGGGCTGCAGGGGAGATAATCTCATGAACACTTTTCAGAGAATTGTGTTGTATCTCTTCTTGCCACTAGTTTTATTCATTGATTCTGGGCAAGTGAGTTGCACAAACCTTTCCTGGGTGGTCACTAGTGATATAATCCTCAGTTTCTGGCTGACTCAGCTGAGATATTCAGAAGTGCTGAGGACTCACAGCTGCAGCAAAAGTCAATGAGAGCTGCGCTTTGAACACTTTGTGCTGTGCGACGCTAATTACTTTGAAAAGCCAACTCCCAATCATCTGCAGACTCATAAATCAAACTCCAGAATTTCAAGTATATCCTTAGATCTTGAAACTGATCTTAGTATTTCAAACCTGTGCTTTTCCATATCAAGCTTGCTTTATCACTGTTACTTAGCCTTTACAGTACTCTGTCTGGTAAGCTTAAGAGAAATATAATTGCATAAACCAAGAGTAATGCTGGATAGGATATGTCTAAATCAGAAATGATGCCCTTTTGTTTAAATGCTGATGTAATTACTCCAGACAGAGTAAAGAGGCTGACAGTCCTTCAAGGAAAAGTGCCTCTTGGGCATCCTTATCTGGAGATAATAACCACAGCTTCCCATCTGGCTTCTGAGCAGAGTGAAATAGGATGGCAGCCCTTCTACCAGCACCTAGGTTTGGCTTAAGGTCAGTTTTGAGTCACTTGTTCTGTGTTCGTTTGGCTTTTCCCCGTCACTATTGATAACTGAATTGGTGACTGATAGTTTTTAAGTATGAGCAGTGCTTGATTTTGATGCATAATTTCTACTTTTAGGAGAAAAGCCAGAGTTTCGGCATTTAAGGAGAAATCTAATACACTTAACTGTTAGATTTGTTATGGTTCTGTCAAAATGGCAGCAAACCTACATTTCTGCAAGAGGACGGCTTTGAAATGTCATGTCCTATTTGTTCCACCTTTAATTAATGCCTTTCTGACAAATGTGCTATTTGGAGAATTGCTGTCATGAGGGAACCACCGCGTTGGGCAGTATTGCAGACAGACCTGTAAATAGATGTTTATTGCTTCAATGATTCTCCTGGGAAGAAATTACCTTCTCTGTTCTTCAGTACCTGTAGGAGTGCATATTATATAGGAGAACTGGGACTTAAGTTATGAATCTTGATGAAACTTCTGTGATTTGAGGAGGTGCTCAGCAAATAGTGGGCATTTAAGTTAACTGTATTTTCAAAATCAATTCTCCAACTATTAAAATAAAGTCAGAAAAAACTAGAAAAAACTATTTTAAGATTGACCACTACTCTATTTACTGTAATAAAAATAATTTGTGCTTATATAAATTAACGGCACTATAACAATTTCATATATATTAACAGTTGGCTTTGAATTTCTCAGCTTCTTAAAGCAAGAGATGTTTCTTTTTTCAAAAATACAAGTGTGTAGAAACTGTAATCTTTGGGGACAGAGGAAAGACAGTTGTGCATTGAACACTGTTCTTCCTCCTAAAAGAAAATCATAATAATTTTCCCAGGCTTCCAGTAAATACTGTAGCTGAAGCCAGCACAGTATTTTTGAACACTGTAATAAATGTTCCGTAATTGCCTCTGGTGGCAAGTTCTCTGGCTAGGGAATCCGGCAGGCTCCTGTAGTTGAATCATGTAATATAATTTTCATTCACCGCCGTAAATTGGCTCTGGACAGCTTCACACGTCAAATTTTGACTACTATTTTCTGGATCTTACTAGGCAAACTGTGTCATTCACTCCTTGCATGCAATATAAAAAAAAAAAGAGGTTTCTGTCGTCAGGCAAAAAAGTATGTAGGAAATCTCTTCTGTCAGGGCAAGACTCAAAAGTGATAAAGAAATAATAAGGAAAGTGAAGAAAATATAAACATATGGGAAATGTCTAGAATAAAGGTGTTCTCTGTGCTGAAACAGATTAAGGAAAACAAAAAGCTGTGTTTAATGGTCTTAGAAACAAGCAGTGATGGCAGAGAGTTTCTGCTGTAAGACCATGGCAGGGCTGATTTCTTACATCATGAGGTGTCATCCGTAGGCATAAGAAGATGGGTTTGTTTTGATAAATCAAGATTTCGTAGACGTGATAATGTTTTGGCTGTATCTTCTTCTCTCCTCTTTGTAATTACAAGAATTCTATTAAAGAAAAAGATAAGTTATTTGCAGGTGACTTTTACTCAGGCAAGCTCTGTAGGACTTAGTAACCTCACAAGGTTTGGAGATTTTGGGTCGCTGGGTTTTTTATTTGGGCCTTTTTTGTGTGTATCCCTTTCTTTCCAGAAACAACACTTCAGTCCAGCAGGGACATAAATTTAGCCTTGTTAATAAAAATGAATGATATGAATAAAAAGGCATGTATCTTTTTTATTGAACACAGATGTCACTCAAAAGCTCCTGTTTTGCCAAGCAAAATGAGGAGATTGTAATGTATAATGAGCATGTACATCCTGAAAGCTTATTATGAAAAAGTAGAAGGAGTCACAGAAAATAAAATAGGGAGCATGAAACCATAACTTTGAAATAAAATGCACTAATCAAAATTTTTATTATTTTTTTTAACTACATGAGACACTAATTGTCTTTTGGCTCACATGTGTTCTTCTATTTATTTTGCTAAAAGAAATCAGATAAAGAACAAAGACTTAGAGGAATGCTTATGTGCAGGTGACAGAATTTGTTTTGTTGACAAAATATTACAGGTGGCAGGACTTCAACTATCAGAAAGCCGTTTAATTTTCCAGCTTTATTTCTTGTGTTTTACCTTTTCCTTGTCAGTGTTTGTAAATGTGTGCTAAAAATGGGTGTTATAGCATGTACAGAGCTCTTCACGTTAAGATAGATTCTAAGTTAAACAGTTACTTTTTTCCTCTCTCTTTCAGTTTAGAAGTTGAAAAATATATTTTCATGTTACAACTTGACAACTATAATGGAAACCAACTTGAAATCTTCTGATCCCTGAGCTAGTTATTGCATTCTTAGAAAATTTGAGCAGTGATCTGGAGGTTTCTTGAAGTAAATGGAAATCCTTAACCAAGGAACTACTGGGGCAGAGTCCAGTGGGGACCACAGAGATCGAGAGGGAACTGGAGAATCTCTTGTACAAGCTAAGGCTGAGTGAGCTCAGTCTGTTTAGCCTGGAGAAGAGGAGACCAAGAGGGGATCTTATCAATACCTATAAATGTCTAAGGGATGGAGTACAGGAGGATGGAGCCAGGCTCTTGTCAGTGGCATCCAGTGACAGGACAAGGGGCAGTGGTCATAGACTGGAGCACAGGGAGTTCCACCTGAATATGAGGAAAGGTTTCTTTCCTGTGAGGGTGATCATAGAATCATAGAATCACCAGCTTGGAAGAGACCCACCAGATCATCGAATCCAACCATTCCCACCAATCTCTAAACCATGCCCCTCAGTACCTCATCCACACGTGCCTTAAACCCCTCCAGGGAAGGAGAGTCATCCACCTCTCTGGTGGATGGAGCACTGGAACAGACTGCCCAGGGAGAGTGTAGAGTCTCCTTCTCTGCAGATAATCAAAACCTACCTGGACACATTCCTGTGCAGCCCGCTGTAGGTGACCCTGCTTTAGCAGGAGGGTGGGACTGGATGAGCTCTAGAGGTCCCTTCCAAGCCCCACCGTTCTGTGAAGTCGATAGAGGGTAAGCAGGACTGACCTACTAAAGTAATAATGAAGTAGCAATGTGACTTGCTAAGGAGTTCATCTTTCTGGGTCCTGAGGAAACAAAAACCTACTCTCAGTAAAGCAAGTGGTATGAGTCTGATTTGTAAAAACTATTCATGCTTGTTTATGTTTATGAAATGTAACCATAGGCCAACTACTGCTTGTTATTAGGCACTGTAGGAACCATGAGTCTCCCAAGTATAGACTTCAAGCTTCAGATAAAAAAACAAACAAAACCCAGACATTGCCCACAACCCAAACCATAGAGTAACAACAAAAAGTGCTCTACGAAGTCTAAAGTCGAGCCAGCCTCAGAGTAGATTCTCTGTTGTTGAAAAGAATGCAAGATGCTCTTCTATGTAGCAGCCTGGAGGCTGGTCTCCTTAAAGCCTTCTAAACTGGAATCACAGGATGTCACCAAAATCCAGGAATGGAACCCATGTTTCTGTTGTGTTTGCTCTACCAAAACATCTTGGAAACACAAAGGCTTGTGAACACATGCATGCTGTTCAGTTGAAGTATGCAATTAGGCTGAATTTCAGCAGTAGGAAGTTCAAAATTGCCAGATCTCTCTGACCTCTTTCTTGGGTTTGTGTTATGTCAGAAGATCACAGATTCATAGAATAGGTTTGGGTTGGAAGGGACCTTAAAGATCATCCAGTTCTACCCCCGCACCTCGCCATGGGCAGGGACACCTTCCACTGGATCAGGTTGCTCTAAACCTCATCCAACCTCACCTTGAACACTTCCAGGTATGGATCATCCACAGCTTCTCTGGGCAATCTGGCCCAGTGCCTCATCACCCTCACAGCAGAAAATTTCTTCTAATCTAATCTAAACCTCCCATCTTTCATCTTAAAACCATTCGCCCTCATCCTGTCCCTGCACTCTTTCAGAGAGTTCCTCCCATCCAGTACCACTAGTGCTAATTGTAGAGGTATAATATGGTATCAGGAGACATATCAAAATAGCTGGTTTAATGCTCAAGGGTGTCTTTTAGCGAGCAGAATTATCTACGTAGCTGCCTAGGTAAGTTAATTTTGAAAAGTCACTTCGTTCTTGATAAGATTTTGCCTGTTGAAGATTTGCCCTTAGGTGAATAGTTAAGGAGCAATCCATTTTAAATTTATAGAAGGAATTCAACAGCTACACCCTGAAAATCAACACCAAACTCCAGAATATGAAGGGAAACTCTAGTTGTCACCTTGTATTAACATAGGTGGAGAGGAGAGTTTGCTGGCTCTCAGCTCTCCAGTCCCTAAGAAAGACTCAATGAGAGGGATTTATAATATATATTATTAATTTTATTTGGAAGCCATTCAGGCACTGCGATGAAAGGCAGCAGTATAAAAGTCTTGGAGAACCATATGTGTTCAGGGTTTTTATAGTGGTGGTAGAGTCTTTGGCTGAGGAGGAGATTGAAGGCTTTAACTACCTTAAAACAAGCGGTAAGCACAGATATTTAAATGCTGAATGTCCTGCTATCCCAGAGCACTTTGTTTTCTACCTGTCAGAGAGCCAATGGGTGAGAAACAGAGCCACAAAAAGGCTGTTCCTTGGTAATGTAGGTCCATAAACCCTTTCTGAAGCCACAGGACTGTGGGGTTTTTTTGCCTTTCAGTTTGCAGAGAAGTGCTTTGTGCGGTGCTGCAGTGCTGTGGTGTAAAGGGTGATGACTGCGGCTGCTGCATTTTGCACTGCAGAATGAGCCACAGTTTCTGACTCCATAACTTCAAGGCAGGTTTCCTTCCTTCCCAAAAAGGCTGCCTCCCATCTAGGGCTGTCTTTGGGTTGATACTTCAGTGCAGCCACCTGAAGCTGTTGTGCGTAGTGGAAATAAAGCTGATGCTTCAAATGAAGAGGGAAGACAGGGGTGAGGACAGGGTTCTGATCTGCCCCATATTTGTAGTAAGAAGATGAGATTTAAAGTATGTTTCATTCCTCTTAAAAAATGAAAATATATCTATGGCCTTTTCTTCAGTGGAGCCCAAAATGTATGGTAAGATGCGTAAGTCCAAAATTTGAGGTGAATGCAAGGTAATGGTCCAAGCAGCATTTGTAATCCCTTTATTCTCACTCCTTTGCAAGGAGGTTCAGTCTCTCTCAATTACTGTGTGCTCTGGAAGTATCCTCCTTCCCAAGATAAGCGGTTCTTCCCAGCCCTGTGCTTTGTCCCTGTGGGGGATGCACACGCTGCATTTTTCCCCCTGGACAGTCCTTAACCAGCTCCCTACAAATCCCTGTTACAGGGCAGGAGAAAAGCGAGGGGGTTGCCCTTCTCAACAACCTTCACGCAGGCTGTGCGCAACCTGCCAGTTGCAAGTATGCTACAGGTTACTCCTACACGCTGATCTGATCTCTCTCTCTCTCGGAGATTGTTTTTGGTTGTTGGCTGCCTGAGTGATGCAAGTCTGAAAGAGCTAGGAGCAGAGTGATGTGATCCGGGGAGCAATCTGGCTTCTTCACTTGCTTTCTCTCTCTTTCCCAGCAGAGAAGTTCATGACTGCCCGATGCAGAGGGGCGTTTCTGACACGTCTCAGGCAAGAGCTTGGTGGCACTCTTAATAGAGCATGGCTGTCTCATTTGTAGGCTCTATTCATCTGACAGCTGAGAATTATCAGTACGGATGCTTCACTCCCTATCTCCTTTTCTCCAAGCTAGTGATTTGTCTATGTTACGGGTAGGTAAGCTTGACAAAACATTACATATTAGCAGCTGAGACGGTGTTTGAAATGGGAAAATTGCTAGCAAACTGCTCCATTAGAGACCCAAATAACAAATTCTTTCTTTCCCTCAATGAAAGAGATAGTTAAGGTCCAAATTAATACATCTGTCTCCCCTGCTCTGCAGGAGGAATCGCTCTTCAAGACAAATGGTTTCATCACTCCCAAGAGTGTGAGCTGGCTCTAGGAAGGCTGCATTAGGCAGAGCTTTTTATCCTTTGTGGTTTGCCATCCTGGGTGTGAGCAGTACAGGCGCCAGAGGAGGAGGTGATGAAAAGATTTGCACCTCGGTGAACTTCGAGATGGATTAGCATGAGAATTTGAGTGCTTATTCTTTACTCTGGGACAGCTTTTCATGTTTAACTGCATAGTTTCCCCCTGATTTTATTTTTTTTTCTCTAATATGTTTGCTTTTTGTTCTCATTGCTGCAAAGTCGTTTCAAGAGAATGAGGAGGAGGAGGACTTTATCCTGACTAACATCATGTTATTACAAGAAAAAATGCATTTGAATCCATTGGGCCCTCATACTTTCCAATCTCTGAAAATATGTTAGATTAGAGAAAGGAAATAATTTGTGTCCTTTGATGTTGTCAAAAACTCTAAAATAAAGCTTTGGGAGGCCGTTAGAGCGTTGCTGCGTGTCAGAAGGGGGGAGATGTGCTTCAATTCATCTCAGTGATACAACTGGCAGCAGGCGACATGGCACAGTGCAATGGGTAACTGAAAGGAGGAACAAAAAAGCCCCCGAGAGGTTTGAGCATGGCCAATTTATTTTATCAGTTTTGTGAATTCTACTTGTGGAGTCTTGGAGAGATTTTATTATGAAATACCAGAGGCAAATAGAGGAAATTTTTATTGAGCTATAAGAAATCTTTAATGTAGGGGATAGTAGTTCAAACGATCATAATTTAGCCTTTTAGGACTGCCCCTTGTACGGAGTTCTCAAATGTGTTGTAAAATTATTTTATAGTATATTCTGGTGATACACCAAAAAAAATGAACTCACTGATGTCTCTTTGCACTAGCACAGGTAGTTTGCTAGGGTATGGCAGCACTTCATAGGAGGCAGGGATAGACCATGAAAAATACAGTTTTCCCAGAGATCGTGGTCTAGGTAAACTAGGTAATTTTCTCTGAAATAAAATGTGGCTGTACATTTAGATTAGCTTTTCACTTTTTGGAGGAAAAAAAATGACACCACTAGGTAAGAACTCTGTTTTTCACTTCATATGAAAGATGGCACCTCTAGCAGCAGTTTCCCATTATATCATGAATAACAGTGGTTTATAATTAAACCTTCATCACCTTGAAATTGCCAACACCCCTTCTGGCAAAACCTAGTGCTTCCAAGAGATTTTTAATCCTCTACTGTCCTTCACATTTATGAGCTCAGGTGAGGTGAAAGCGCAAAGTAGTAATACAAATAATTTGTTTTCTGCTTTTTCAGTAGTGTAACCGCGTTGTGTTTTTCAGCCTACGCCTGCCAAACTGCAACATGAATTTATGAAAAAAGTCAGTTGAACTCAGATACTTTGTCAGTACTTCTAAACTACCTTCTTGCTTGATGCTGCACTTTATTTAATGCCCTGAGACCAGTTACGTTTCGTGCCCAAGTTGGGATCAGCCTGCTGACACATCCCAGTTGAGAGCACACGGGTGTTGCTTGTTGCTTCTCTGGTAGCATCTGCAATACGTAGTACTCTGAGTATAATGCGTTACAAGTAGTGTTTGGTCCTTTGTTTATAAAGAGCTTCTTGAGGTGCCAAGGTGAAAATACAGCAGCAGGCAACAGCCTTGTCCGTCTATTTCCATACAGGCCACCTGCTGCAAAATATGTAGGGAAGGGTGAAGAATTCATAGAATCATAGAATCANGTGCTCAGTGACCCTTTGTGTGAAAACCACCCTCCTACTGTCTAGCCTGAATCTCCCCTGGTGGAGCTCTCCAAAACAACTCCTCTCCTGCATCCCTGTCCACCTTTTCTAGAAATTTCTTTTTTTTCTTGTTATTCAGGATCTGTGGCTATTCCAATTTTGGCTTTTTTTGCCCTCTGGGGACAGATTTCTGTGTATATTTCTGTGTGTCCCAAGCCTCGAGTCATTAAAATTTCCTTGGAATTTTAAGTCATCGTAAAACCGGGCTACGATTCCTCCCTCCCCTCTCGCTTTATTAGAGTTTTCCCTGAAGAACTGATATGCTGTTCCTATGCGCAACACGTGTGAACCCCCCGTTTCCATGCATAAGGCAAGGGAATTGGACAGGCATGGCCCTCTTTTGTTCCTAGAAGTGCCTGCATCGCTTGGGAGGAGTTAGACACCAAGCTGGCAAGCTGACAAAAAGCCTTTATGGGAAGAGTATGTGTAGTGCTAATTCTGGTGACAAACACCCAACAATAGCAGCCTGCTGAAGCTTACAGCAATTTGCATTTCACTGTGGACTTGCCAGAAATGGAGCGCTTATATTTAGACCAACGAGAAGGGAAATCTCAGACACGAATTCAAATCAGAAAACAATGAATAGATTTAACTCTCATCACCACCTTGCAAACAGGCTGCTACAGCAATAAGGGTGCACGCACACTGACTGTACCAGTTAACTGTGCGAGTGTCATAATATTCATGACTTAAATAGCTTCTTAGAGCGTGACCGAGCTGGCAAAATATCTTATTTTCAAGGGGGTAATTTTTTTGCTGTTGAAAGCACAGATCAACAGAAGGCTACGCTGTACAGTCAAGAGCTGATGGGCCTTACAAATTTTCTCTACATTATTCTCAAGTCCTTTAAAAATCATGAGTTGCTTCTCCGTGTTTCATTTTCTCTCCATTCCTGGTTTTAAATTTTTTTTCTCCCCTCTGCATTGCTACAGCAACTCTGAATGACTGGAGTGATTCATCCCGTCATTCCAGTATGTTTTTATATTTCAGTTCTAAACCATCTCCAACCGGTGGCTTTTGCTATTGAAACTTTCTTTTTATGAAGTTTTTTTAAAAAAATACACGGAGTTTGAATAAGGAAGAGCAAGGTAAAATCAAATTTTGCTTTCAGTTCCAACTCTGTAGAATTTTAGCCGCCACATTAATTTGAATTTGTTGTATGGGGATCCACTTTTACTTTTCTAATTGAGATGAATATTTAGCGTTCATCAGAGGCGAAGACAGTCCTTCTAGCAGGAACTTGGGGAACTTGCTGACAAAGACTTGAAAATACTTCTGGGAAGGAACAGAAATTAATGTTAGTGGTTACTGTATGTGGTTTCTTAAAGCTGCTTACATTTTGTGTTAGCAAAACATGCGTTTATGATAATTCACAAAGCATACTTCTTTCAGCTCAAATTTCTGAAATGAAAGTAGCAGCATTTTCATGTAGTCTGGACCATAACTGAGAATAACTTCAGCAGCTAAAACAGGAAGATAGAGTCTTTTTGTGCTCTGCTTTAACGTAGACCTCCCACTCCCTTAAAAATCTGGATTCATATTGCAGTGAATTCCACTTTGTTTTCAGCATGTTAGCAGTATCATTCTGCTTATTAACCTGTCACAGCATAGCATCGCTTTTAGTTTAGGTAGCTGCATACTACTTAGACCTAGCTAAGGGAAGCACCTGATTTTTCTACCTTGACTTCCATTAAGTAGAATTAAAATATACCTACTAGTTTTCAGGAATTCCGTGAGACTTCAAGGTGCAATTTCTATAGCCTGTGACTTTTTTTCTGTGCATATTTACTGTAATCAGCGACATTATTTTATCAGTATTTTCTCCTTTTAGTGGGTTTCAAAAGAAAAATTAGTTTTGCATAAAACCTCTATGTAACTGTTTTATATTTATATTAAAAATGGCTGTCATGTTTCATCTTATTCCTGTCCGATAATTGTATAGTTAACATGTATATTACTCTTTTTTTTTCAGACGTTTGGAACAAAACCTCATCAAAGTCATTCCACCTGGAGCTTTTACTCAGTACAAGAAGCTTAAGAGAATGTAAGTTTTAATAAGACCAACTTGCAAGAGCAATCATGAATCTTCTAGCTTTGAGTTCAGTATTTTTATTTTAGAAACATATTGGCAATTGCTATGTTGAAATCACTGGGGATTGCACAAATAATCTTTTCAAAGTGTAAGCAACTATGGAATTTGGTTCAGGATGCCTAGCGGTGCATGAAATCCTTAGTAATGCTTAATTTCACTTTCTATTATAAACTGTGTGAGCTAATTAGTTGCTAGTCTGTTGAAACTTCAAATCTGTTTACTTGGAAAAGATTTTAATTCAATTTTTTTCTTTTTTTTTTCTTCATACATTCTGATATGTGTTTGCACCACTTCAATTTGACCCCAGGTATAGCTGGAGCCTGTTTTCTCAGTTACTTAATCACAAGTAGATACCCAGACAATTCTTTTCTTCTACGCTCTTGTGATTTCTCTTTGGATTTTAGAAAATTATTCCTAATTTGTAGCAGCATTCCCCTGGTCAGTCTGTCTTTTCATTTCTAATGACGTAGAAGAGGTGGTGGCAGTACTGCAACGGTACAGACAATGGTAAAACAAGTTACTCCTGCTTCACCGTAGTACCAAGATGTCGGACCAGTAACTTCCACAAGTGATTCAGGCTTTGTAGCTCAGTGGTAAGACTGCCAGAAAGGTGCCTCTACACGTCTTGTTTTTGTTGAGAAAAATACTTACTAGAATTAAGTGACTTTTAGCTCGTTTCAAAGACAACAGTGGATTATCAGACAGCTAATGCTTTTGGGAACTGAGATGAGCTTGTGCTCCACCTTCGAATTTAGGAGTAAAATTACTGTGTTTGTCAGTCCAAACTTATGAATTTCCTAGTGCTGAAGGGCTGTAAATATGGATCTTAATATTTAACAGGTCGAAATCATCATTCTTATGGAGTCTCTGTTCTTCTGTCTGAGTTTCAATATAGATGTATGTATTTTTAAAGAACTACTGCATTAGATAGCAAGACAGTAATTTCAGTGAAAAATGATAGATCCCTTTTCAGTGACCTAACTTGTAAGTTTTCCATTATTGAAGTCACTGCTTAGTTCTTTCTGAGGTGTGACTAATTTTAGATTTTGGCAATGGTTCATTTTTCGTGATTGGTGAACTCTGCTTTTACGGGAGTTGCCCCAAAAAATGTTCTTCAACTTGACTAGCCGGTGCAGCACTTACTATGTGAAATGATTAATGTTGGAATTTCACAGCAGAATTCCATTAGCAAGTTGTGTTAACAGCTTTCTAGAGTATAATTGGCATATTCAATGAGATCTGAACTCATAGTTAAATAATGTTATTGTGCCAAATGGTCTGTATCAAAGCTTAGTTAACGTGGCAGCATTTTGTGGAAGAACTTGGGATGGATAGTTAGGCTGAAGAATGTCAGCTAACAAGCCTGTTATTTTCCCATTTGGTTATTGACCTGACCCATGCTAAAGTTGCAGCTCTCTCAGTATTTTCACTGTTTACTGAGTATTTCCTGCAAGATTATGCAGTTCCTTTTCTTAAATTGTTGGACAACTGAGATTTGTTTTTAAGTAAGAGCCAGTTGTCCACGATAATCTCTATAAGGCTTGATATTGGTAGGTTGAGATGATAACAGAAGATATTTGTATTAATTCAAGTGTTGTATTTCCATCTAGCTGAAGTTTGCAGTCTTAGGATGCCTTTCATATAGGATAGGAGAGTTATTTTGGTGATTGAGTTTTAGGAAAGGAGCAGAAACATTTGTAACTTAGACTTCATTATATTTGCCCACATTTTCTCACACAATTACATAAAGCTAAATGTCTCTGTCTCATAAGGAAGATCTGGCATCTGTAGTATTCAAACATACAGTTGAATTATATAGTCTGGGATGCTGGTTCCCTTATTTTGAGGTGAATGTAACAGGTCCTAGCTCTGGGCTCAATTATTCAAGGGTTTCGGGTTTAAAAGTCTTAAAGGAGATAGATTCCATCTTCAGAGAAAAAAGTTGCTGTCATTATTGCATGAAGTATCCAAGCCCAGATGTGCCATTTTGAATTAATTTACTTAGCAGTTGTCCTTTTACCATAGTTCTGTAACTTCTAGCTTACGCGTTCCAAAGTTTATGGCATTATCTCTCATACTGTCTTTGCTTTTCTGAGGCTTTTAACTGTAACAGACTAAGAGCCAAGTACATAGAGTCGCTTCGAAAGATGCGGTCGTACCTCTCCAGCTCTGATGCCTGTAGTGGTATTTCTTGTTGCTGTATTAGTTTTACCATATATTAGCAGGAAACATGTTGAGATTTCACAGTCATCCCAGTAGCTCTGTGGCATTGCCACTTTTGTTTAGCAGCTCCTAAAAACTAAGCCATATATGACATGGATTTTTCCTGAGTATCCTTGTCAGATGAGAACAGTCCATTTCACATGTTAGAGATAATCAAGCAATCTGTTTCTAATAACGTTAGAGAATAGTCACAAAGAGAATAGTCACACTATTAATAGTTTTGCATTTGTCTGCATCTAAAAATAAATCTGGTTTGTTTCAAAACCTTTTACAGTAAAGGCACTTAAGCCACACAGTCATACAGTGACTCACGGGATATCCTTGCTTCCCTGGTGGAAAATCAAAACCAATTTGTCCCTAACTGGTAAGTGAGCACAGCCACCCTCCAAGGTGTGTCCCACAACCTTTCGAAGGAAGATCTCTACTGTGCTCTCAGTGGTGCAAGGAGACCGGTATGAGATGACTAATGTCTGCCTAGGAGGAATCCTGATAAGTTTATTACATTTCCGGCTAAAGAGCCAGATTTCCACTGAGTCATTGAGAGATAACCTGAACTATGAAAATAAGCCGTATGTGATCTAAATTGACTTAGTTGTGAAGGTTAGAAAAACCCATATCTCTTAGTCTCGATATAAATCAAGCGCAGAATAGGATGATCTTACCAAAGTGAGCCAAAGGAAGGGTACAAAAGTAAGAGGACGTAATTGAATCCCTTTGCCTCAGTCAAGACAGAAGGAAATGGAACATCCTTAACCAACAGCAGTGGAGCTTGGGCTCTAATGGAAAGGAAATAATGTGTCTAATTATCTTCTAATGCTGATTGTAGTGCATCTGCATGAAGTGAGTGAATGTCATCACCCAGCATGGCATTTATGCAGGTTCAGGCACCATTAGTTATACACTCATTAGCATCTGGACATGGGGAGAGAAAGGATGGAAATGTTGAAATGTAGCAAATCACTAAAACGGTGATGAAGTACTTGTTTCAAAACTAGATTCCCCTTTTCAGATGCTTGTCATTGTTCAACGAACTCATGGTTTCATATAATTGTAATAAGTTTTAATATGTTCCTCAATAAATAGAGAGCATGGATTCACATAAGGCTTCTGCTTACAAGAATTACTAGATAAAAAGCAGTGAATGCTGCCAGGCAGTCTAAACAAAAATCTGTATAAAAATAAATATTCCTCCTTTTGCTGTCACAGAGTTGGCTTCTGTGAGTTGAGCTGAGGAACCAGAAACCTTCAATGAATGCTGTCCTTGTTGGCAGGATGTTGTAACAGAAACATCAGTAGATCACAGAGCACTTGAGCCTTATGAAAGAGTGAAGTCTTATAAAAGGACCAAAGAAAATTCCACTTTTTGTGACTAGATTTGAAACCAGTTAGGTTCATTACAATTCATTAAAATTGTAATCAGCAGAATTTGTAGCTAGAAATATGTACAAAATGGAAAACCTTCTTAATTTCGAATTCCTGTGTTCTTGTTCAAGTGATGCTTAGAGTCTGACTGGGATCCTCAGCATGTGTCCCAGTGGCAATAACAGCGAAGATGGACGTGAAATGCTGTATTGCTTCAGTTATCAGTGAAAAGATGCGATACAACTGATACAAGCTGATACCAACTGTCAGTGACTGCAACGCGGTGGCTGAAAGTGGTGCCTGTAGCAAAGCACCTGGTTGAACTGATTGACTGACAGGTTGGATTGCAGCGACAATCATGATAAGGCACCCAGTTCTGAGCATGTGGGTCCCAAGTGTGGCAAATAAGACTCCATCTACAGAGAAACTGTGGCATAGTCTTTACATATAGTTGTCTAATTGGTTACTTAGGTTTAAAATGGAAGGCTATTTTCCAATCCAGGAGCACACTTTCCTGAATTCCACTCATATCATAGCTGATGTGCTGGAATCTTGCTGAAGCTCCTTGACAGGGTCTGCAACATGATGAGTGTTCCCTAGCTCCTTGACAGGGTCTGCAACATGATGAGTGTTCTCTGAAGTGCTGCTGTCTCCAAAGATCCACAATTCAGATACTTGAAGGCTTCCCCTAGTCTCTGAAAACTCTGGGCAGACTTGCCAGTGCTGTATTGACCATCTTCTCACCTGCCTCATGGACATGGTAGTCTTTTTGCTGCTTACTTTCTCTGGTACAAATACCTGATCCAGACGTCGCTGGTACAGTGCCCAGTCCCTCAATGACACCGATGCCTGCTCTGGGATCAGGGGCTGGATAGTCCGTTCCCAACCCTTTTCCCATTGGTATTAAGCAGAGATGGTGTGGGAAAAGTCCTACCTCAGAAGGATGTTGTCAACTTGAGAATTATTGATATTGTTTCACATAAATTGAGACTAGCAATGCAATTTCCACTATTAATAGTTTTGAAGGTGGTTTAATCAACAGTTATTATACAGTGGGCTACCTCACTGTTGTTCTTCAAAGCTCCTCGTATAACTCTCTCTATGTCCATAAAATGAAAGACCTTACTAAAGAGAGAGCTGCTGAGTTTTCAGTCTACAGTCTGTCATACTAACTGAAGTTTTTTGATCATTCCTGGAATTTGCCTATCCACATCCTGACATAGGTCATAATTTCTCTGAGGTAATATCATCTTTTAGTTTTCTTATTCTTGCCACAAAGCACAGCTAGAATGTTTTCATCAAATACCTGTTTACAAATTTTTGTTTAATCCTCCCTTTTCTTTACAGAGACATCAGCAAGAATCAAATATCTGACATTGCGCCTGATGCATTCAAGGGCTTGAAATCTCTCATTTCACTGTAAGTAGAAAATGGAGCTGAATGGGCATTTGGGGAGAGGTTGCATGTAAGAGAAATAAAAATGATAATGTGCGGTCTGGGAGAACTTACATTTCTATGTGCACTTGCGAGTTTGTGTGACGCATCTGATCTTTTTTAAATGAAAAATTGGCCATGAAAGTTATAAGGAAGAACTATTTACACATCTCTAGGAAGTCGTTTTATAGATGAACACCCCCAGGGTGACTGACTTGTTCACTTTTTCAAAACCAGTGTTTGTGTTGATCTACAGTACATTGTGCACCTGTAGGTTAATCCATGCCCCCCAACACATCATGCCACACAAACCTCCTCACAGCTCAAAAACTGTTTAGTGCTGCTCATCAGGGAGGAGCTAGGGGAAATGCTTCCATACTGATTTTTTCTTCTCTCCAAAGATCTGAGGTTGCCCTCCCTTGTGATTTTTTTTTTTTGCTTTTGTTTTTCTTTCAAACTAGTTAGGGAAGAACCTGCGCTCTTAAGAAAATGTTTACATTTCGTAGCTGTAATTACTATTTATTAAGCTGAAAGAGGGCTAAAATATGACTTCATATGGAAGATAAAAGGAAAGTAGGATCTCTTGACAGCCATTCATTTCTCTTTATAGAACACAGAAACTGTTTTAGCACCAAGTTGAGTTTAAATGCAGCTATATTTCAACCTAGCTACCCACAGCACTATTAAAACAGTGGAGTTTTTAATGGGCAACAGGAGCACTAGGAGGTCAGAAGCTGAATAAGGAGAATGAACTAGAAGAGAGTTGGAACTCCAGGCAGAATGAAGAGGGAAAGCTCGACTGGAATCCTGTTTATCTGTGTTTAAAGACAGCTTTAAAACATTTAGCTCATTAATATATATAATGCAGTACAACTTTTAAGGGTGTAGTTTGTTCCTATAAGATGCTTTATTTTGTTCCCTGAAACAGGATGATTCTAAGAACCTATGTAACTTGTTGACTAGTGCTAATATTAGGAGTGTGTTCAGTACTAAAGTTCTATGTTGCAGTAAACTTCTGAGCCAGAATGCAAAAGGATGGGGTTGTTTTGCTTTGGGGTTTTTTTGTGCCCCCAAATCCAGCTGGGAGAATGCCTGAAGTATGTATGAAGTGTTGCTAACCTTTGTTGAATGGTTAGGGTGGTGTCATTCAACATGCTGTGGAAATGGTCAAATCCCTCGATGCTGCCTGGAAACGATTCAGTAAGAGATTGACATTTACTGGACATTACAGTTTTGGCTTAGTGTAAAACTACTGCTGATGCTGCAGTGCTCTCTGGTCTTGACAAACCTCCTGGGTAGGAGCTGGCTGTAGAGGGAAGACGTTGCTACTGGGATTGACTTCCCAACGTGGGAGTTGCTCAGATTTAGCTTATAGGTAATTCAGATACCCCCAGGTGGCCTCAGGAGCGGGAGAGAACACATCAGAGTAGACAGAAAGGAAATGAAAATATAAACTGAGCAGGAATTTATAGTGTTTTGACTTGCACACAGAAGTAAGTGAAATGACTGTATATTCTCTGCCCAGTCATCCAAAACGATATTTTAAGTAAATAATGTTAAAATATGCATATATCCAAGTGGGTAAAATAGCGCTTCAGTTAGTGCTAGGAGGTTGCGAGGGGGAAGGCAGCGGGCAGAGGCATGAGATGCTGCACAGAAAGAGCATATAAAGGGAACTGCCTCTGAGCTGTCTTTCAGCATTTGTCTCTCGCTCAGTTTCCTTCTCCCACAGCCACACAAAGCTATTGTAGCACACAGTGTTTCCCCTCTCTTTGGCAGACTGGGTTTTGGGACAGTATTGAATCCAGCCTTGAACTTGTTGGCCTCCTCCTTTAGGTTCACTTGTCCATTGTGCTTGTCATTGGCCTTTGCTTTCTTGTGGAAGATTTTACTGTTGCTGTTCATTGCAGGTAGGTCTTAGAAATGCTTCCCTTGTGACTGACAGGCAAGAGTTAATTCCCTCATATTTAACAACCAGTCATCCCAGAGCTCTGGCAGGTTCTTCGCTGCTGGTCAGTTATGTAGTTGTTTCTGTTTCCGAGTCCTGCATATCTTTGTGGAACAGGACCATCTGCTGCTCTGCAGAAGCTGGGTTTTTCTGAGGAAACCCCCCCCCCAAGTTTCTACTTCTGAGAAGTCGAGGATCTTCCTTTGTCTGATCTATAGCCACCAGTCCAGTTCTGTCAACCGCAGAAAGACAAGTAAGAGCAAGAGAAGATGACAATGAAACCACCAAAGGGAAGGAATAAAGCGGTAGAAATGAAGTAGGAGAGTTTGCTTACTAGTGTTTTCTCTTTTAAGCAGCTCAGTGGTTTTGGTGCCTGAGGCACTAGTAGCTTGAGTCAGCTGCATGCCCTGAAGGAACGCTGCTTTGCATACAATGCTTCAGCTCAGCTGAGAGCAACTTTTATTTTCGTATATGTAAGTCAGATGTGATTGGTGGCGTACATTTTAATGAGACACCGTTGAGGTTTAATCCGTGCGCAGAGCAGCTGGACTTTTCAGCTAGCTGACTTGAAACAAGAACGAAGGAGGGGAAAATATTAATGCACAAATTAAAGAAAACAACTTTGTTTCCATTAAAAATTAAGTACTGCTGTACTGCCTAAAATCTTTACTTTTTTTTTTTTTCTCCTGCCTTATTCTTATTTTCTGCTCCTCCCTTTACTCCCTGCGTGCAATTGCAGTTATCCCTATGGGTCCAGGAGAGTGAAAGTGCTTCCCTGGAAGACAGCCAACATTGTTAGTCTGGCTGGCTAATGGAGCCCTATGTGTAGTGGTTGCTACTCCGCTTTCTTCTGAAGTTAACTTAGGTTAGTGTTGCCAGGCAGAACTGTCTCTCAGAGTACTCTGCTTATTGTACCTCTGCCGAGATGAAAGAAAATTGGTGTATTATAGTTTTCAAAACACAGGAATGTTTATTATGGAAGCAGTTTCCTCTAAAATGTATCGAACTTAAACCTTTTAAAAGTGCTAAGTGATCCATGTGCTAGCAGGTCATAAGTTTTTATTTTAAATCTATATATTTCTCCATACAAGAAATCCACCTATGGGAGTCAAATAAGTTACAAAATCTTAGCACTTTAAGAAAAAAAAGATTCTACCTTTGGTTTTCTCTGTGTTTAGCAAAAGAAAGGCAAGCTTGTTCTTGTAAGGACTCAAGCCTTCTCCATTCCCCACACACACAGGGAAAAATATTGTTTTCTCCGTGCCCATTTTTCAGTGGGATTTTCATCACTAATCACACAATGACTGTGGGGAAAAAGGAATTTCTGCTCCATTTTTCTTGGAAATATTTGAGCGTGTACATAACTCTCCCCCTGCCCCTGCGGGCTGCGACAACGGTTAAGAAACTGAAGTAATTCTTTCTTCTTCTCAGAGCCCTCTAACTTTTCCTTCTTGTTGTGTCACATGCAGGAGGCACTGAGAGCCACTTATCAGCTCTGGCTCTGTATGTTTATTGGATTGAATTCTGTTCATCGCCTGAAGTTCTCTTTCAGTATTTAGGCCCTAGGGCACAGATCCTTAGCATATTTTCTGTATGAACCAGCCTTCAAACCTCCTTACATACAGTAAGATCCAGCCTCTGTTTTTGAGAGAACGGAATTGTGGAGAGGTTTCTGTGAAGCCAGAAAATGGAGGGTATTGTGGATCTAGGCATGAGAAAAAAAGGCCTTTAAGTCTTAAAGTAGGATTTGAGAAGTATTTACGCTGCATAATTTCAGTGTTGGGTCTTGGACAAATAAACTGCTCGTCTGTACTGAAGTCTCCCCTCTTGAAAAAGTGGAAGTTTCTCTTTTTCAGAGAAATAATACAGGGGGGGTTGAATCTTAAAAACCAGTGAATCTTAAAAACCAGTAAGCAGCACAGATGTAAGTGAGCTGTGATAACGTAGCCGTGGCTTTCCTGTTGGAGGGATTTGTCTTGCCATCCAATACTTCTTTCCTTTTAAACGTGAGAACGAATAGTACTCTTGCATTGAGAAGAGTGGCAAAATTGGTTGATTGCAAAAGAATGTATTGTCTTAGTTTCAAGCAGAAGTTTGAGAAATGCACTTTGTAGTATTCTAATTTGCGTAACATAGAATTGCACTTAGCTGGAGCTGGAGTGGTTAATAACTCAGCCCAAAACTTGGGGCTAAGTTATGAGAAGTCTCACATTTCGAGATTGCTGCGTGCACTTTCTGAAGTAAATTAATCTTTCATTTAATCAACTCAAAAATATCAGTGAGAGGATTCTATCAGCATTTGGTTATTCCTAATAGTATCAAAGATAAATGTTTTTCTTGGGGTCAGTAAACGTCTCACAAGTGTGCCTCTGGAAGGCCATTTCCAGACTGTCTGGGGATGTTTTATGAGATATGACAAAACAGTCTAAGCCTTCAGTGTGTTAAACTGAGTGAATAAATTTTAGACCACTGCAGAGGGAGAATTCCTTTGCTTTTGTTCATACACTGAACTAAACGAGTGAACAATTTAAAAGCTTAGATCAGCCTGGGCACAAAGACAAAAGACAGCTTAGATTTTGACATACCAGTCCCATTTAGGCCATCATCTCCTGGGTGATGATATATGTGGTGTCAGTCATGGTGATTTGAAATCTGCAATAAAACACTGTTGCAATAACTGCCAAACTTATTTTAAGGTAACAAATTGCTTTGGATAGTTTTACTGTGATTTATTTAGCCTAACTTGTTCTGAAGAAATATGAAGTAATGCAGGGACAGAAAAATGACATGTCTAAGTTTCTTTCAGATATGAGAGATTTATTGCTGGTTTTGCTCCTATCAATTCCTCCTCTTTTGAAAAGTTGAATTCTTATTGAGCCTGTGCCATTGTACGTAGCTTGGGAAAAATAATTCTTCCTAGAAAGTATTGTTTTCACAGTCTGGAGGAAAGTTAAAAGCATTCTGAGGACTGAAAAAGACATTGCACAAAGTCAAAATGTGACATTTCAGTAAGAATGTTTCAACCAAGCCAAGATAAAGGAACACTTAGCTGGAAACCATATGGTCTTGAGTAAGTGATTCTGTGTTAGGCATTCACACCCCACAAAGTTCTGTGTCACCTTCCAGGGAAAAAACTATATTCTGTGATCTGACTTAATGAAGCAGGTAAATTGCGACTACTTTTTCAAGTAAGGTAGGCCAACGAACCGTAAAATAAAGACAACACGGCAATTACTGTTTCACATCCTTGGAAGGCAGTGTGCTAGACTTCAGTGCCTATTGAAGGCCACATGTTAGTGAAGGCTTCACAAATTCCTTGATTTTAAAATTGTTTAAGAGGTCAAAATATCTAGAGATGTGACGGCACTTAGGTTTCAAGACTCTCTCACTGAAGGTTTGTTACATGCTTAATTACATGCTTATCCAAGATAATGTCTTTGTTCCTATGTGATCTTCCAGTGCTTTCTTTGTCTGGTTTAGAAGAATCTGTGCAGCGAATATTTTCGCTATTTAATCTTTATTTTTAACTGATTAGTGTATCAGTCGGATTAATCTGAAAAACTTGAGGTACTAATAATAGTTTAACTGGAAATTTAATATTTGAGTATGTCTTGGAATAGAGGGAGGATATCAAAATACAGTGTCCGAATCAGGCTGAAGAAGCACAGCTCCTCATTATGACTTTTAGATATTTGGGGGCTTTTTTGCATATCTTATAATAACCTTGCAGCTGAATAGGGCGCTTCTCCAGGGGTCTCCTCCAACGCTTGCAGTGCTGCCAGGGGTCTGCACTTTATGTGCTTTGCCCTTCCCATTGTTTGGAAGGTTGGTGACAGACTGAAAACTGCTGCAAGTAGTGAGCCGGTCTACCAGGTACTTTGGAAGAACCGCAACTTGTGGTTTGTGGCCGTGCTGAAAGCATTCAGCTGTGAACTGGCAAACTGATGGCTCTACGTGCCCTTAAGAATATAACCCTCAAATGGCTCTGCTGCACCCCTGCCAGACAACAGCGGGCCCACCAACAGCCACCTGCAAAATATTGGAGAGAAGTTTGCTTGGGTTAAAAATACAGTGAGTGATTCTTGACACTGCTCATTCTGGTATTAGATACACCTGCTTTGCAGAAAACAGTGGAGTTTAATTCATGCATTTGCACATTTTTGTGACTATTGTCTCCATTGAAACCAGTTTCCATTTTTTAAAAGAGATTCCTGTGTCGAGTGAGAAGAGAAAGAAAGGAATAGTAAGAACAAGGATAGCAATTGGTCTCTGTCATTTTTGGCTTAGTCTCTAGTTGCTACTTTTAAGATTATCATGGTGAATATAGAATTAAACAATTTCTCTTTCTCTCAAAATGTTCATCGTGTTTAGGATATTATCTTCTCCACCTGAGAGTAAATAGCATTTGTCAGACCTGTGGCTAACTTGGTCTCCCAGCAAAGTCGAGAAGCAAATGAGCAATCAGGAAAATGCAATAAAAATTTTAGTGATTTTTGTGTGTTCTAATAAATGTCATTCTGATTCACTGATTCACTCTCTACTGGCAGAAATTACTGAGCTGATTTTATTTTTATTACATATTAACTTTGTTAGTGTGTTTTTTAATAAGAAATACTTGGGGTCTAAAGTTTCAGGTGCCTAGGGGATAGAAGGAAGGTTATAGCCCTGTGCCAAGCTTGCATCACAGCCAGGACACCTGCATGTCCTGCAACATATGTCAAGGATACAAGTGAACATATATTTTTAGTACTTGCAATGCCATAGGCAAGTCTCCTAAAATTTATCTCTGTTGATTAAAGTATGGGAGATGTAGCTAAATTGAATTGGCTGGCTGAGTTTTCTGGTATACGGCCTTTTGAAGTTGTATTTTTTTGGAGGGGGGGATTTTCTTTGGTCTCTTTTTTACCCCTGGATATGCTGTTCTGGAAAGATTGCAGCACATGCTAGTGCAATGGGCAGGATGACAGGACAGTGAGGGCTGTGGCTGCAGCAGTGGAGTGCGCCTAACCTGGCTGCGCTTTCCCACAGACCAACTCATTCACAGCCCAGTGAGGAGTGCAGCACTTGGTACATTCACAGAAAAGCACCTTGGATCAAGAAGCTGACCAATATTCATGTTTCTGGGCAAGAAAATGCTTTCCTGTCTTAGGAAAAAAAAAAAGAGAGCTCTGAGGAGAGCGAAAGTTTCTGTGCTTTCTATTAGAGTAAATGGAAATAAGGGAATCAAGAAAAAAGACTCAATGCATTATGTATCTCCCCTTCACTCCTCTCTGCTCCTTTCCCTAGGATCGTTTGACTTCAGCTCTGGCATGGCAGGCAGACAATGGCATTAGCTAATTTGGTTCTGTGTAGTGCTGAACATGAATATGAATTAGAGACAAGTGCCTGAGCTCTCATACCGACTTTTGTTTAGCTGTTAATTTGTTTGACTGCTAGTGTGCCACATGCACATAAGCCCAATTAGGTTTGGAAATGCTTATTTTGTTTTCGTGGCTTCTAAAAATTGAAGCTTTTTTTTTAATTATTATTTTATAAGCTATTTTAATCTGTTTTATTTTGCTTAATATAATAAGGAAGATGCATAAACACACCCAAGGTTTAAAATTCAGTGGAAAACTGCGCTATGACCATCTGACTCTTAAATTGAAAACAAATGAAAAATTGCTCTAATAAGGGTCTTATTTTGATATTTGCATTCAGGAGTACCATAACTAACAACTGCACTGGCTGCGAGTATTGAAATTTCTTTAAGGTTTTACTTTACCTAAGTGTTTCTATCTCTACTGCCAGAATAAACCTTACTCTGGACTGAGGATTCTTTTACTTCTTTCCATCAGCATTTTGTAAAGCTTAGTTTCTGAACTCTTTCATATATGCCATGGCCTTATTGGTTAGCGTTGATGATCCTGCTACTTCGCAAAATTTAGGAAGGTGTTCACCTAACATCACAGAGATTGTAATCTCAACTTTCTCTGCAGATGATGCACTTGCTAAAGAGATGTTGTTCAGACAGAGTGAAAACTGGAACAGAAATATACTGGATTCTGTGGGCATTAACTTAACATTTTAACCTTTTATGGATATTTTATTTGCAGAGGGTTTGTGCTTGCTTGCTGATACAGGTGCTCACATCAATTACTTTGCTCAGAAAGAAGTCAGTGAGTCAACCATTTGGTTGTTGTTTTAAAGCCCAGTGAAACTCAGTGGCTTGGGTATTATCTCATATTTTGAAAGTGCTGTCCTAATGGATATGCTAGACCTTTCGTTGTTCGGCCATCATTTCAGTCTGATTTTGGGTAGAGTATAAAAATCTGTATGTTGATGACATTTTGTTGAAGTAGGAAATGGTGTGTGTCTTCTGAAGCTGGAATTAGGAAGCAATTAGAAATATTTAGCAGTACTGGTATTCACTGCTCACAAAAAACCACTAGCTGTAACAGCACTTCAAAGCTAACCTGTTGAGATTGCAACAGGGGAAGAGAAGTTACATTACATTTGTTTAGAGAAAACATCATGCTACTTGATCTTCAGTTTCTTGGGTAGCAGTTCAGTCCCTCCTAAACTATGAAAATAATGAAAACTGAAGTTTCTATTTAAGATTTTGATATCTAAGTGCTGTTATTTTATTTAGAGTCATTCTATTTAGGCTCAGAAATGAGCTGATCTGGGAACTTTCCCATAGAGATGATCTAATGACTGATGAGGAGTAAACTGAAGTGGCGATATTCTGTAAAGGCCAGAGGGTGTTGTAAATGGTCCATCATGCTTAGTGTTTATTTTTTCAGTGTGTTCAGTTCACTGTAATATTTTAAATGTTGAAAGACAGGTTAAATCAGAATTTCAGCCAGCATCTCAGCTTCACATGGTTATTTGATTCATTGCTAATATGTTATTCTACATTGAAAAGTTAGGGAGTTAGCAGTTTAGTGACACATAAGCAACAAGGTTTTGGCATGAGGTGGTTTATAACCGTGCCCTATGTAAAGCAAAGAAATTCCATAAATAATATTTTTCCGATTTGAATCCTATTAAAATATTTAGGTAAGGAATGCAATTTGCAGTGAGATCCTAATCTTTGCTTTTGCCAGGACCCATATATAAGCTTCTAACTCACTTTCTGGTTTTGACTAAATATATCAGCTTGTAGAAATGGCATGATTACATCCTTCAGTTGTTATTGAAGTTCAGATGCCCCTGTCATGTATGATGTTGCTCTGATTCTCAAGTAACACATGGTAGCGTAACGGTGGCGTTGCCCACTTTTCCCTTTAGTTCAGTTCCTGAGGATACTGCATGTGCATTTTGCCACTGAAAAGGGAAATATTTTCACTATTAAAATTGAATCATTGAGATCGTGCCGTATCTATTTATGGTTGAATACACAGCGACTCTCATTTGTGTGTTTTATAACTGAATTTATAACAAAATTCTAACTAAATTGGTTTTGGGGTTTTGAATTATATGTCTATTTCCAGTGTAGGCTAAATTTCTTTATATTAGCTCTTCAAAATGGTAACAGCAGCTAGTAAAGCAATACTGTTTTGTCCAGTAAAGCCTGTGTCACATTTCATGCCAATTATTATATCTTAAGAGATTCAGTTATATGAATTTTCATCTACAACCAACCTGTGCTCCCTGGCTTTTAAATTCATTATCACCAGGCAGAATTCTAGGTTTCTACAATGGACAATGTGCCTTTCAGTGGTTAAAATATTTCTTAAAAAGGATGGAAAAATATCCCTGAACAAAATGAAAAATATTTCAGATACGGTTTTTGGACAATGTCCAGTTTCTACATTAAAAATGCTTTCCAACACCAGACGAAGCCTGAATCATAACGACTCATTTAATGCCATGTGCTCTGTGAGAAGAAAATGAGATCAGTAGTTAAATGAAATGCCCACAGATCCTGGGCATGGTGCACAAGATCAATAAAGATGGTAATGCAGAGATGTGGGAGGACACTAAACTGGTCTGTTACTTAAGATTTATTTTGTCTTCCTGAATCTTTCAGAGTGCTCTATGGAAACAAGATCACAGAGATTCCCCAGGGCCTTTTTGATGATCTTGTGTCTCTGCAGCTGCTGTGAGTATGATCCCTTTCTCTTTTTTATTTTACAGACTAGCCAGATTTACTATGTTTTCAGCTTGTGACACGAATATAATCACCCTTTCCACTGAAAACTCACTGGGACGTGCTAGTCTGTTATTTCTGTGTCAGGCAAGAGGGAGGCAAGGGCTGAAAAAAAAAGAAAAAAGGGAAGGTGCCAACAGTTTTATAGCAGAGTGTGTATGATGGGCAATAGACACAGAGGACTGAAGTGTGGGCAGGAAATGAGAGACTCCATGCAGTCCAAGAAAAGAAATGTGGTGAGTGGCTGTTGTGCGGGTGGGGATGCCATCTGATTGATTGTGCACATTTAGCATTTGTGGTTGAAGACCTAGATCCATGAGGGCTACTGTGTTGCATGTATCTGCACATGCAAGCAAAATGGTAATATGAAAGATCTCATTGTTGCAAGCCGTGCTCAGTTTCATGTTCTTATGCCAAATGTGGCTTAGTTGCAAGAGAAATGATTTTAGAATATATTGTGTATTTGAGTGGTTTATGCCATGTGTGATTTAGCACACAGTCATAGTCAGGGGTAAGATATATCAGGGGTAAGATACATATCATATAGTCTTCAATATCTGTTAATGTAGCATAAAAAATTTCCTAAGCCAAACGTGAAATTGCAAATTTCACTCGCTCTTGTCTCCTTAATCACATTGGGAACCAGTAAGTCCTTCAAAGAGAAGGAAATTGGCGGCTGTTTCAGCCAATCAGTAGAGAGAGCGGAAGTGAAGCGAGATTAATATATATTTCTAATGCCCTGATTACCATCGTGGATGATGCACTTAGAAACTAAATGTAATATATGATAAATGAATCAGTTCTGGTTTATATCACAGGCAATTCTCCACCACCCAACAATAAGTTATAGAAAATATAAAATGAAGTCTTTTAGAGGTGTCATTTTAAGCCTTTCTGACTGTCTTGATGTAACCAGAAATGAATATTCAAAAGTTCATGGTTACCATTGAAGTTGTCCCTCTATGACTGTAGTCTTTGCTGCAATCATATCCTATGTAAAAATAAGCATCGATTTATATTAGAAATCCATGAGAAAAGCCAAAGGAATAAAATATGAAACAGTTGGAATTGCTGTATACATTAAGTGGAGGACCAGTCAGATGGGCAGTTTGTCAGTAAGATCTTAATTGCAGATATGGGCCTCCCTTTTCTAGAGAAGGACAAGCAAGGGGACATATGGTTTGGTTCTGACAATCCTTAAGCTGCAACAGTGGGAAGCTGCTCATCTCCTCCTGCACACGGGAAATGATTTTGTATTCACCTTTTGCACATCCTTTTTCTGGCAGCTCCTTTCGTCCCTCCTGTGCCCTGGCCTCACAACTTTGTTAGTACTTTAGCATCTTCATGGCCAACCTGTGCAGTGAGAGAGGTCTGTGTATGTGGTGGGGAGGGAGTTTGCCGTATGTGAGAACAATAAGCATAACAGCGCTTGGAAGCTGGAGCTAAATGCATGTTGATATAACTGGCTTGTTAGTCATTGTTGCACTCAGGTTGCTTGGTGCAATCAAGACACTGTAGGCGAAGGAGGAGCTAAACCTTAACCGGTCACTTGACCTCTGAAAGAGGAACTATATTTAAAAAAATCTGAACTTTGTCAAGTTGTCCTCCCAAATGTTTTGTGGTTAAGACTTCGACGTGATGCACAGTTGTTCTGTCTAACCTGGGGCACTTTACAGATAGGGTGGGGAAAAAAAAATGTTCAGCACATGGCTCACAAATATTCTATAAAAATGCAGGTCTAGAACTTTTGCATAAAGCCTTGAGCAGATTTTAGTGCCTTTATATTATAGTCTTTGGGGGCAGGTAGTGAAGGCTTTCAACAAATTACATATTTAAGCCTAGATGCAGTAATTTCCCAGCCTGAATTAACTCAACTGATGTGTTTTTCTTAAGGTGCAAAATTGGTATGCCAGAGAGTCATTAAAAGGTGTTCTACTTCAGCCATTTAAACATTATCAAGCTGAGAAGATGTAAGTAGGTTATGGGATTCCCACAGTATTGTGGCTTTGGAGCCTTTCAGGGTCTTCCCAAAAGTGTTTGAATGTAAAGTAGCTTTTGGCTAGGAGAGCATTGAATGATCATGCTTGAAATGCAAATAAATGTCTGTTCACTTTTCCGATTCTGCTTCGAAGCAGCTATTATGGGATTACTTGTAGTATTTTAATGGATACCAACAAAATATATAGCATTCATTGGTTTTAGACCTGCTGTTGAACAGTTGGAAGAGTGCCCTATGATTAGATCTAATTTAGTGTTCAGTGGGCTCTAGATTGGATTTCTTCTTATTAGTCTGGAGACACACTGATAAGAAGGCTATGATTAAGGTATCCTGGTAGCCAGTGCAATTTCCTAAGGTTCAACTGGGGTATTTTTGAAAATAGACTGGCATTAGGGTAAAGCAGGCACAGTCAGAAAAAGGGAGTCATTATGGGTCCTGTATAAAGTGGTTGATTTTGTATCTAGAGAGGAAAAAAAATAATTACTGTGAAATTACAGAGCAGATAATTTTGTTATTTACTTTTTTGGATAAGAGTCATTCAGATTTCTCAGAAACATCATTATCCTTCTATTTAAATATACAGTCACCAGGTAGGCCCAGGTTATCCCGCTTATATTCAAGTAGGTGAGTAAGGTTGTGCTCGGCTCAGGCACGGCAGCATCTTATCCTGCCCCATTTGACTCTGGTATATGGGAAACAATTCAGAACAAGTTGTAGACCACCTGGCTAGCATTAGAAGGCTGTATTTCATATAAGACAGAGGTGGGTAAGCCAATATTATATTATATTTGGCAAGAAAATAACCAGACGTGGTCAAATAATAAAGTTGTTCTGTTGGGGAGGGGAGGAGGGTTGTTGTTAGTCTTTTTTAAACCCTGTTAGTTTAATTTAAAACATTGCTTCTGAAGTCTTCATTGTAATTAGCTATCTTAAGTAGTTGACATTCCCCATATAAATAATTACACTTGGATTTCTGTTAAATTGCTGATTTCACAAATCTTACGTCTTCCCGAGTACACAATTTGAATTGACATGGCAGCAAACATTATTGTAAAATTCCAACTACACATCTGTTCTGTGGAACCGAAGCTTTTCTTGTCCCATGTCATTTTCCTTATCCTGTTTGAAGTTGCCAGAAGAGAGGATACTAGAAAGCTACTGTAGCTCCTGTACGCTACCCTCATACATTCTTCTTTTCAGCTGGCTGGATCAAATGTCTTCTGAGAATCTGGGGTCAATGTGGATTTCAGGGAGCTAAACTGCATTCCAGAAAGGGATAACTGGGGTCTGACTTTATTTTTCCACAATAAACTGATACTTTCATGTCATTGGGGCAAAAATCCATTCAAGCTGTGAAATAGCGCATGATCATTGTTTGCATAACTTGCATTTGAATACCAAACGAATGGAAAGGGTCTCAGTTGAAGTTGGAAGTGTACAAGCAACTGTTGGCTGTGGCCAGTCTGAACTTCTATTCGAGAGGTTTTACGCTAATCTTGCTTTCTCTAGAAACTGGCATATATTGAAATGTCCTCACCTGTCCTTTAGTTTTTCTGGGATGTGGACAGATTCTTTCAGGAGCCCTTGAGTTTGCCAGGCTGCCTGCTACTCACTGCACAGCGGGCACAGTGAGCCACTCTCTCTTTTCCAGTAGCCCTGTAACAGATAAGCTTGACGACCGCTCTGTTTGCTCCCAAACGAGCAAAGCTTGTCTGCAGTGAAACAGTGAGGCAAGCGGCTCACAGCAGAATGGAGAATGAGCACCAAGTTTCTTAACTGGGATTTTTCATATCTAAGTTATGCACTTGCCTCTCTGCAGCCATATTAAAACAAACATTCTGGGAGCCTTTTTATTAGAGTTATATGCTATGTGCTTCGTGGTGCTCTATTTCCTGGAACAAGAAGGTATCGTAAAATCTCTACTGTTTAAAGAGATTGTGTAGCAAAATATTATAGGGGAATGAAATCTTATTTTTCAAATGTCTGGCAAGTCTTCAGTTTTCAATAAATCCTTTTCCTTGAGGAAATTTACTTTGCATAGTTACTAATCATACCAGTGCTGAGGCGTGTTGATCCTAAATCTTACGGCTGAGATCCTCATTGCTTGCTGGACAAGAAAGAATCCTTTTCGTGGACTCTGCTTTGCTGTTCCCAGAAGCAGATATGCTCCTGGGGTGCGTATAGATCAAAATCAGAGGTTTGTTGTATTCCTCTCTCATAAAACAAAGCCCAAAGCTTAGAGACTTCTCTTTCTCCTAAAGTCCAATACTTAGGGAGAATTCAGTATTATAGTTGGAGAAGACCAATAATCATATCAGTGCCTGATGTTTGACATATTGACAGATGAAGTAACTTCAAAAGTGGTGGAAAGTTAGACTTCCAGGTGCAGTCATCTAACCTGAGTTGAAATTGGAACTAGATCTAATATTTACAACTTCAACTGACCTTTATTTAAAATGGACTCGTATGAAGTGAGAAGTCACCTCTGTGCTTTCAGAAACTGCCTATTATCAGTCCTCCTAGACTTCAACCAGTCAAATTTTGCTTTGAGTGATTCTCCTTTGTAACCTGCCTTTTGAGCTGTTTCTCCTTGCATCAGTAGTGAGATAGTTGGTATTCCCATAGCTCTTCTGGTGAGGTTGCTTGGAAAATATCTCCGTGGCAGATTTGCCAAGTTTGAAGTGCTTGTGTTAATTTGTAGCTGTAAATCGAATCCTAGTACTTAAGAGCTTAAAATAGTATCTACCATTGTATATTGGCAATGTGTACTTTTGTTATTGTTTTTATATACTTCTTGAGCTTGTTAGAAGCTCAAAGAAAATACAGTGAAGCACAAAACCATATGAAGTATTTAAAAAAAAAGGAAATACAAAATTACTGCAAAGAATGTACATCAATTTCAACATTTGGCATTGTATATGTTACACTGTTATAAGTGTCATTATAGAGTGATGCAAACAGTATATAAATGCCAGAATAAAGAAATTACAGTTTTCCATTTCCAAGTCCTTCACAGCACAGTAGTCTCTCCTCCTCCCTGCAGCTCCCCTTGTGAGCTTTAAGTGATGTTTTATAAAATCTTCCTATTCCACGGGGCTCTTCAAGAGACAACAGGCGTTAAAAAGAGACTTTATGGCTAGATGTAAGGGGAAACATTTTCACAAGGACAAGTCAAGCAGTGGAGCAGGCTGCCCAGAAAGTTGTACATTCTCTGTCCTTGAAGATTCTAAAGACCAGACTGAACAAAACTCTAAGCAACCTGGTGTGACCTTATAGCTCAGCCCTGTTTTGAGCTGTCTGACAGGACAAGAAACCTCTGAAGCTTCCTGCTGTTCTGAATTATCATGTAATCTGACAAAATATTTATTTCATAGAGAAAGCAAATATGAATGCATTAAATACCTATAAATCGGTCGTTCCTTTAGTGGGGCTCAGAACAGGTGACCTCTGGATGTCCTTTGCAACTTCAGTCGTTTCTGGGTTCTGTGATCCTAAATTCTTAGCAAAATGATGTATGAATTTTTCCCTTGATTACCCCAAATATTTCTGGCTACAGCAGACATATTATGAAATGCTCATCCTTCTAGCCTAGGACAGAATACACTCTGCACAGACTCATTTAATAGCTTTAGAATTGTTTTCAAACTGTTTGCCTCAAGCTTTTTTTCCTTCAGGTTTCTACATTTAGGCTGCTGTTGTGGTAATATTACTAAACTCAATAACTGCTGTTGAAGTGAGGGAGCAGCATCTGCCAGACACAGAAATACAATTAGAGTCAAGCACAAATGAAAGACTGCAACAGCATCTGCCTTTTCTTTGTCACTTCTGTAGCCTGTCTGCATGCAGCTTCCCAAAACAACCGCTAGTTCTTACGTCAGTGTGTAATTAGCTTTTCTGACGCCCGCACTCTGAGCTGGACTCACCTAGCAGAACACAAGAAACTGGCTTCCCAATAGCACAGGAAGTTGTGAAAATGTGTTTATTCTGTTGTGCATCTGAATCAGAATCTACGGTAATCAAAAATCAGTTGTGACCTTATCTGCAGGCGTTGGACAACCTTGAATTTTGAATAACAGGAGTCCAGATGCTATGACAACACGTGCTTATAATTCTCCAGGTAGTAACATGAGTACTGCAGTGTGGCTTTATGGATGGTGTTCAACTCGAGTTGCAGTCTTCTGGGTCAGAAATGAAAGGAGGCCTTTAAAATCTCTCCAAAACAGAGCTGTCAGCCTGTGCTCTGTGCTTCCTTCTTGACTCATTATCACCTCATGACTTTTCCATTTTCATTTACATTGAAGAAATCTGTCATCACCATCACCATCATCCAGTTTCCTGAATGTGGAGAAACACATGATGCTGGTTCAGGCGAGCATGATGATGATGATGATTTCACTCTGGTTATTATCAACTGAAGCACTGGCAGACTCACTGGTCAGGCATCCCATTAGAAATTGTAAGTTTTAGAAAGCGACTAAATGACTTGACACACTGAGAGGCAATCAGATTTGTCCCCTACTCTCTAGGCCATTTGAAATCTTCCCTGAAACCTAATGTAATTATTTTGCCAATAGGTGAGGGGCACACACAATTTTGTCGTTAGATGTTCCTTTTCATTGGTTTCTGGAATGATGGAGCACTTGACTGGATGCTTCCTTATTGGCACTTCAGCTGTCCTCCCAGGATAGGCTGTGTTCAGTCAAAGATAGTACTTTATTCCCTGTAAATTTCAGGAAAAAAATACTGAAAAACATGCCAAGAAGTTTTTTTGACTCTTTGTAACAGGTATTGTATATTTTAAGGAACACTTTCTGCCAAGAGTCCTTTCTTTGCTGCCTGTAGTGCCCTTGAATCTAGGTGAAGCCTTTAACTATTGATATTCTATAGAAGTCATGTATATTCAATTTGTTTTCTACTGTTACCCATGCAAAACTGTTACCCGGTTCTCTTCCATATAAGTCTCCTGTGCATTTTAAATCTGCTTTTTTTCTGGTGAGTTCTCATTTTCCCCAGTGGAGTCTGGCATGTGGGATGTGCCAGCCAGTTCATGGGATGCCGAACGTTTTCTTTCTCATCATGTTGTTGTCACTGTCAAAACACACAGCTCGTGAAAAAGAAAGATAAGTTTTCCAGCAGCTCTGAGCATCTTTTCTCCCTGACGCTCTCCTGTCTCATTTATGTACCTAGGATGATTTCTGGTCCATCCTGTAGCAACAAAAATCAACATACAGCCTCCAGCATGTGTTAAGGTAGTTATTTGCTGATAGTTTGATTACTTGACTTCACTGAGCTGAAAATACAAACATTGCTGAGGGTAAAAGCCCTCTAAACATCCCCAATTGCTCTTAAAAAACAATGTTTTTCATACATTTTGTGTTTGGAGTTCAAAATGTTATTTAAATGTTAATCACTTGAAACTGTGCTTGGGCATATAATTCAATTATGGGACCATCTTAATTATGCAGATGGTGCTTATGGGCATCTGATACAATTGCAGTGCCGTTTCAGTACACGTTCATTCAAAGGGCTTAGCTGAAACACATTATTTCAGTGGGTGCAGAAAAATTCACTTTTTCAGGAAATGGATTCGTGGAATTGTAATACCGCTCTGCTCTGCTCCTTGCTTTCAATGGCATGTAAACCACAGGCTCTTTAACCATTCTCCTGTATTCTGTGGTGGTCTTAGGCTTGCAGGAGATTTCTTCATGTTCTTAACGTATCCAGAGGGATGAAAATGGAGACTTGAGTTAATAATCCATTATCCCTCTGGGTAGCAGACGGTTTTATTTCTACTTGAATTTTTAACCTCTCTTTGTATGCTGCACCACATCTGGAGGCCGTGTGTAAATCTCATCCAATCAAGCTGATAACAAAGCAGGAAAATTAGCGGAATTTACTTTCACCATACGTTGGTGCAAAGTAAATACCGTGTAATTCTTGCTGAAATGAGACTCAGCTTTTAATATTGTGCCTTCTTTAGGTGTGAGTCCAATAAAAGGAGCTCTTAGCATGATGTACAGCTTGGTTCAGTGTTTAAGGAAGATTAGTGTTTCTGCTTCCTAGAAAGTGTTTTTCTCATCTGCTTTTGTGTTTGTTAAAAAAACCCACCAAACTTATAACCACTTTTAACTACACCTGAGACCAGCCTTGTATACTGAATGAATAATTAGATGATATTTGGGGGCTGGTGTAGTGAAGAAAGATAAAACCAAGATTTGGAAATTATATAGGGGGCTATCCATAGAGGGGATATTTTAAATTATCTGAGAGTTTTAAAGAAATGTATTAATGATTCTGGCCAAAAGTCATCCTCTAGCTCACAGTAAGTAGAAGGAAAAATGTTTGGGGATGATTTATTCAGCTTTCTTGCAGTTTGTCACTTCTGCCTCCTGCTCCTTCTCACTGATTCTGGTTACTATCAGCATCTGTATCACTGTTGAGCACGCTCTGTCCTCATCAGATTTAGATACTGCACATATATTGCATAGATGACACACAGAACGGGTGTTGTCACCTTAGGAAAGCTGTGTGGTATCTGAATTCCCACTTCAAAACATTCTGCATGAGCACTTTGCTGTTCTAAATTGCTTTCTGCGATGCCTCAAGTAGAGAGCGTGTGTCTGTTTGTGGCTGTACAAAGGATCAGCTTCTCTCATTTCTGGTATTTGGTTCTTACAGAAATGTCACAGATTATATCATCATGAATCTAGGCGTTGAAAATTCATGCCAGGAGAACTTGTCACATTTTAAATTCTAATTTCCAGCGTTGAGTTTATTCATGTTTTGTTGCAACTAATCGGAGAATGAATTTGAATCGCGTGTATTCACTGCAGTTCTCAGTCAGCTTAGCTCTGAGGGCTTGTGAAGTGGGAGCAGTGATGGTTAGACTTGAAACCCACCCTTCTCACGGGAGAGAATAGAATCCGCGCAACATAATTCTGCTGTGTGTGCACTTCTTAAGTGTCACAAAAAGGTGTGTCAGTGGTCCACATATACAAATAAAACTGTAGTTCAGTTGTTGAGATTATTTTCCTTTTTTGCTTCATGCATTGTTACAAATATTACTGTAATACTTATTCTCCTTCTGTACTCGGCACTGGTGAGACCGCTCCTGGGCTCCTCACCACAAGAAGGATGTTGAGGCTCTGGAGCGAGTCCAGAGAAGAGCAACAAAGCTGGTGAAGGGGCTGGAGAACAGGCCTTATGAGGAANAGATGCTGAGGGATATGGTTTAGTGTTTGATAGGAATGGTTGGACTCAATGATCCAGTGCATCTCTTCCAACCTGGTTATACTATGATTCTATGATTCTATGATTCTATTATTCTAATACTAGAAAAAAAAGACCCATTTAGCCAAAGAAACCAAAGGTCAGATGTACTTGCTGTTTTCTTCCTGTATGACTTCGGTGCCAAGCCGCTGTTGTGGAACGGCCAATCTAAACTAATATGCTTTACCCAGAAACAGCGTGGGAGCCGTGCACAAGGACAGGGGGGACAAACCGAAGGATTTGTAACGCCTAAATGCACACCTGGGGATATTGTTCAGAACTCAGTAGCTGATTCTGCTTTCTATAACTTGTTAACATGTTCTTTATGGAAAAGGTATAGTACAAGCTTGAAAGAGAAGTGAATGGTGCACGAGAACTAAGAGAGAATGAAGATTGCTTTGGCTTGGACATGTGAATGGCTGTAAGAAGCAAGCAGGAAGAGGTGACATTGATGTTTGCTGATGGAGCAAAATCTCAGAAGCTGAATGCATGGAAGTAACTGTTCCTGTAGCACAATATGAAAAGTACCTTGTTACTTCTGATGGAACCAAAAGGAGTGTGGATTAAGTGTCACAGAAACACAGGCTCCAGAGGGGTCGTACTATTGCTGGTTATGATTTTATAAAATAGTTTAAGCTCTTCATTCACATGAAAATATAAACTCATTTATCCATTATTGCCTTCTGTGAAACCTTCTCTTATCAAACTTATTTTTCCACAACATATAAAAAAGAAAATTTGGGTAAATTGATATTGACTTTTCTGTAGGCTATAAAGGTGACTTCTGCTCTGATGCCCTCATTCCTAAGAACTGCATTCCTGTTCTCCTTGAGAAAAGGGCTTCGCTCAAGTGTGTGTCCATCATTTATGTATCACAATTATTGTAGCCATTTACTGCAGTAATGAGGCTCTGCCAAAACAACAGTAGGAGCAGGGAGCTGCAACGAGTGTGCAATGTTCAGAGTTTTCAGCAGTGCAGAGGCAGGGTGCTCTGCAGGGGAAGCACCTCCTGGAGCAAAAGGAAAGAATCATGAGCAGCAAACAAGCACCATTTCTTCCCTGGTAGGTTGCTCTGTCGTCTGTAGTGGTGTATGTGCACTATGTTGAAAATGGAAGCTGCCTGTGCTGTTAGAGATGTATTTGAAATGATGTATTTGCTTACTGAGGAATGGAGGATGTCTTTTCCTTTTTATCTATAATCACAGTTGTCTTATGATTGAGTATCAGCTCCTCTTAGGGAGCCACAATCTTTCAGTATTAAGCCCTTCAAACTCATTGTCAAGTAGCAAGAACTTTGTGACCAACAAAACAGAGTTAACAGCATATATTGTTTGCAGTGTACCATTTTTCTCAGGCTGCTGGTAATCAAAAGATGTGGATTTTGTGTTTTCTAAGAAGAGAAGGTCATTTCCTGACTATTTGCCTTGTAAGTGTAAAATACCGCATATGCAGATGACAATGACAATTTATGTGTTCTCATGTTTGATTGTCTCAGAGGGAGATCCAGCTTGTTGTTGGGATTGTATATACTTGTTACACATGACAGAACTCTGGCTGGATAATCTAACAGAATTTACACAAGTACTGTCCAAGATTTTCTGGCTGAACTGATTAGTTCTGCCAACTGGCTGCTGTGTAGATGTGTAACATATTTTTTTAAAAACCCCAAAAGATGGAAATTGCTTTTGTTTTGTTTTTCCACAACTGCACAGGAATCTGGTGTAACTGGAATGGAGTAAGTTCATAGAATTGTAGGACTGGAGAGGTTAGAAGGGACCTCAAGTGGCCACTAGCCATAGAGAGTGGACAACTCTTTCTCAAGGCAGAGCCTTCCCATTAGGTCCAAACATGTTGCTCATGACTTTTTTTTTTTTTAATCATCTGGAAAATCTCCAGTGATGGAGACTCCTCTGAGCAACCTGTTCCACTCTATGACCATCCTCAGATATGAAGTGAGTTTACCTTTCAGTAAGTTTTAATCCAGACCCTTCGCTCCTCTCCTCTCGTTTCTGAGAAGACTCATGTTTTCTTTCCTTCCATGATCAAAATAACCCTGCACTGCTCACCAAAAGATGTCAGACTTGCAGATTTTCAGTTAGACTTGAGGCTGTATGTGTGGGTGTGTGCACGAAATAGCAAGGTGGGGAGTATTGACCGTTTCTATGTATATTCAGCTAAGGACTTCTTTAAATATTTGTGTACAATTTTGAACAAAGGATAAGGATGGGCATGCAAAAAAAATCTTTGAAGTGTTTTGAGACCACTAGCACTGCTACATGTCAGTATGTTCCTCAGCAATGACAGTACTGATGCTGATTGTGATTTTTTCACCTTTTTAATCTAGCAGGTAAATGAAGACCTTTAAATGTGGCTTCACTCTGGTGATTGGGTTGATGCTTTTTAAGATTTTTTTTTCCAGTCTGTTTTTATTTGATTATTACAAGATTAATGAATTATAAACCTTTCCTCCTTTTTCAGGCTTCTCAATGCCAATAAGATCAACTGCCTGAGGGTAAACACGTTCCAAGGTCTGCATAATCTCAAACTGCTATCTCTTTATGACAACAAACTGCAGACCATCAGCAAGGGGCTCTTTGCCCCTCTCCGATCGATCCAAACTCTGTGAGTATGCAGGCATATCACAAATGACAGCTCTCTCCTTTTTTTCCCCCAAAGATGTTCCTTGTATTTGCAGAGGATTTGCGTCTGACATTAAGATAATTCGGAAGAGACCCGCCCCCCAGTAGTGTCCCCTTCATTTTCTGACAGAAATAAAAGGAGCAAGAAAAAGAAATACTGCATAAATTCAGCATAGCCAGCTATCAGTGCAGCCTGCCCAAAGTGACAAAGCTGTCATAAATGTATTAAACTACTAGAGTAATTAAATTATGCTGTTTGTTTGGAAGATAATACATAAATTTGAGTCTGTACAATATATGAACAGCAGATTCTATTAAAACCATCGCCTAACAGTTTTTAATGAGCCAGTGAGTTGGCATCTCTCCTTGCTGGATCCGAGTTCGTGACTTTTGAAACCATATTTCAGCTGACAGTCCCCTTAAGGGAAATGATGCACTGTATTATTTGATCCATTAAGAAAATCCACTAAACGTTTTCTTAGAGTCTTTGAATTGGAGACATTAGGAGAAGATGGTTCAGAAGCGAAATCAGAAGCAATAGTATATAGAAATGACCCTATGTTTTACAGAAGAAGGTTCCATCCTAAAGCTGCGAGTAGTCAGATAATAAAGTAAATGCAGCTCCTTCAGAGCTGGAGTTGGCAGCCTGATGTAAATGAAAACATGAGGAAGAACCCTCTCACCCAATACTGTGTATGTGTGTTCATATATAATTTGTACGTGCCAAGATAGATATAAAGCTCTGTGTGTTTATGTAGTATGTAAGTATATGCATTTCCATTATTAAAATAAATAATGTGTATGTACAGATGCATATACTGCAATACACATGCACATACTCTAGTACTGGAAATTTATATGTATATACACACATGTACATATATATTCTGATGCTGAAAAGGCATTGGCCAAATTAGTTGTACAAATGTTTTAGTTTATATAAAAATGGACTAACCGTGATGATTTCTAGCAGCAGGGAACCTGATACTTCCTCAGGCAGCCACAAGCACAACCTTAATTCCCAACAAGATACCTGGGCAGCATGTATTGCTGCAAACAGTGAAGGTGTTACAGGAGTCGGGTACAACCCCCTCTGCTACCACGCTTCGTGGTGCTGCAGCGAGCTCTGTGTATAGGTAGATAGACAGTAAAGGTTCATTTACCAAGGTACATAAGACTTCTCAACTTAACAAAGAGGCAACACCCTTAAGGTATAAAAATTTCATCTTGGTTTCCAGGGGGGGTTATTGGCACTCCTCGTGGCTGTTACTTAGAGTTGACTTGCTGCTTCTCACCGAGATCCTTGTTCATGAAATGTTTTGATTCGTTTTCCTGTTTTTAGTGCTTCAGTGATTGCTGGTTTTTGCCTCTTTTTCTACAGCTCCAAAACCAGTCCTATCTCTGTGTGCTTGTTTGTTCTTTGGACCTTTCACACCAGGAATGACTCTACTACACCAGTAATCTTTAGTTGCTTCAGGCACTTTATGCTGCGAATGCTTTCGCTTGCCACTCTTTGACAGCCCTTGCCCTGTTGTATTTTATACTTATTCTGTTAAGTGACAGCTCATAAATATAACTGCAAACAGAAAAGAAGTTTCTACAGGTAGAAAAAAAAGAACAGTAATAGAGCAGAGTTCTCGTGAGGCTTTATAACTTTATACCTCTGTCAAAATCAAATTTAAACATCTGTCTTTCTTTAAACTGTCTTTGTAGTTATTGGAGAGCCATGTCCTGCCGCCTTGGAAATTAGAGGGACTGGTGCAAGTTAACTTAACTGAGATCAGAATCAGGCTCTGAAAAAGACCTGACACTCTCCTGATATAGGGCTTATTTATTCAAGCAGAATAAATCATAACAACAGCAGAGAAATGCTGTTTCTCTCTAAGAATATTCCAGCAGATTTCTATTAGCCAATTCTAAATATTCAGTTCAAATCAATGCTATAATACCTATTTCCACTTGTGTGGGAAATGTGTTTTGCAAATTTTAGTAAAGGACAGAGTCAAGTTCTACCTTGCATAAACAGTTCAGCCTCAAAAGTGAAAATTTTTGGAAAAAAAATACATATAAGGTGAATACTGTTACGCATGATGAGCATGTGGAAATATCACTTTCCTTCTTGAGAAAAGAAGTTGGGATCACTTCTGGCTTTGCCTACAGGTCCAAGGCACTGTACTGATACATATTTTGATCTCTGTGAAACTGAGCTTGCCAATAACGTTTCTTTTACTCCAGGATACAAAATGATCTTCAGATCAGGTGCATCTAAGAGATGCATTTCTCTCAAAATCAGCCTATCAAGTTTTTAGGAAAAAGCATTGGACTTTGTAGACAGGAGGTCTCTGTCCTTTAAAGCCAGCTTTGCTATCTTAATTTTAGTTTCCTCTCTGAAAGGACTTACAGGAGCCTTAATGAGCTACGAAATGTGATAGCTCACAGAATTCTCCCATTCATGTGCAGCTCTGTGTGGTTTCCGCCAGGCCTGGGTTTTTGGGAGCTTATTCAATTACTCTACTCTTCAGGTTTGCGTTTGTGAAAAACAGTGATGGAGTACAGTGTCACAGGTCACTTCTGATTAAACATCCCATCCTTCTCGCAGACATTTAGCTCAGAATCCATTTGTGTGCGACTGCCATTTGAAGTGGCTGGCTGATTACCTGCAGGATAATCCGATAGAAACCAGCGGCGCTCGATGCAGCAATCCGCGTCGCCTTGCCAACAAACGAATCAGCCAGATCAAGAGCAAGAAGTTCCGCTGCTCAGGTAATTCATTTATCCAGGCTGTACTGCACTTTCAATTCAGAAATAAGCAGGTCCAGAGAGCCTACTAATCGAATCTGCAGGACAGTGTTTGCCATAATGGATATTGTGGAGCATCTTTTAAAATTAAATTTGGAAAATTCAGTTAGTCCTCCAGAAAGCCAATTATCTTATGGATTCTAAAAAAAAAAAATTACAAAGCGGGGGGGGGGGGGAGAAGAAAATACAGTCTGTAACTGTCTTCTGCATGTCTCTTAAAATCAAAGAAAAGGAAAGGAAAAAAGAGAGGCTTGTGGCATTTAATTTTAAATTTTATACTAGGTTATAAAATTACTAAGGAAAGCAATGAAGATAACTATGAATCCATTTGGCAAATGTCATATTTTGAAGGGCTGGAAGGTGGATGGATCATTGTTTATATTCAGGCAGAACTCTAATTGACCTTAAGGGGAGCTGAACTTAAGGGGAGCTGAACTTAAGGGGAGCTGAGCTTAAGTGAGCTCTCAGACCTGAAAGCCTGAGAACAGCATGAGTGAGGTTTTGAGACAACTGGCGATGGGCATTTCTGACCTAAGCTGGGAGTGAATCTGGGAGTGAGGGGATGGAATCACAGACTTTCATAGCTTATGTATATATCTACTAGTTACGTGCAATGATTCAAGTAAAACTACCATCACAGTTGGTAAGATTTTTTGCTTTAATAAGTTTTGACTAAAAACTTGGATCATAGTTTAGGCAAAGACTTTGTGTGGTGAGGAGGAAAATGTTTCCACTTGAAAATAACCTCTCGAGTAACATAAACACCTTTTCCTCAACCCTATCTGCTGTTTATTTATGGTCCAGCTATCAGTAAAAGGACATTTATTGCCTTATACAACGCACCTAAGCAGACTGCTTCGTCATATCTTTTTTCTGTTGGTTATGTGTATTCTAGATTATTGCGGTTTGGTATACTGTTAAGACAAGCTGGTTTCAGTGAGCAAATCAGTTGGTGTGTATTGAGATAAAAAAAATGACTTATTGATGGTGTATCTTGCAGTATTTTCTATAAAAATTACTATGATTTCTGGTATTTTTCCTCTGAAAAAAAAAAATCCCTCACAAAACCATGATTAATTGTGTTCCTGGTGGTAAAAGATTAATGACTCTAGATGGGGATGCAGCACGAAACTGAATGGCAGCAGCCCAAAACAAGCCATTGTGCTTTGTGTATCTCTGCGAGCAATATGCTGAGCTGAACCTTCTCTTTATGGGGAAAATAAAATAAAGATAACTTCATTTGCAGTCAGGTTTTCCTGGGCATGCTTGTTAAAGTCTTCAATCACTTGTGACTCAAACCATAAAGTTTATAACCAGAACTGAAATTATGACATACTTTTATCTAGGTTTTTGGATTGTGTCCATCATAGTAACGAGATAATTAGTCAGTATTATTCATGTTTAAAGAAACTGGAAATGAAAATGCATAAATATAATTTAGAAAGGAAAGTAGACGGCAGAAACAGATCAGTATAAATCTGTACCCAATTTGCCATTGTTATTTTCTTCTGCTTTTATTAATAGGCTAAAGAAATTAATGTTATGTATGTGCATGCATGTCTTGAACAATGGTACAGGCTGTTGGATAAGGCAAACACCATCTGAAATCATTTATGAAAGATTGTAGCTAAGAAGAGCAGCAATGCAGAACACAGTACCTGGTGATGCTGAGAATAACATTTTGTGTGAGTTCTTATCTTGGGGGGCCTTTCCTTGAGGCATTAGGGCTGGTTTTGCCTTGGTCTCCAGTTATACGAGTATATCAAAACCACATGGGAAAAGCATAAACCTGACTTATGAAGGAGGAGAGCTGGGATCGTGCAGCTTCAGAACAAAGATTTCAGCAGGATGAAACTAATTCTGTTCAAAAGCTCAATAGAGAAGGTATCCTTGTCTGTAGACTTTCCAGATGGCAATGAGATACATTGAACTGAACTCACTGTCTGCTCACATGAGCCAGGGGAAACGTCTAATGGTTTAGAAGAATCTTAGTTTGTAAATCAATCCAGAGAACAGACATCCTTGGCACCTGTTCTGCTGAAGTTGTCCCTTTGAATCATGGCTCCTTCAGACTTGGCATTTAGCAGCAATTTTCCATGTTTTCATTTTGAGGAATATGTTTCATCCCAGGTTTTAACCCAGCACGTCTCCGGGCAGAAATCCATGAGGTATGAGTCTTCGTCATTCAAAGGCAGATTATTGAGCCGTGATTGCTGGTATCCAGGGATGAGCCTGCACAATCCCACTGGAATGGCAATGCTTAGTAGCTTGTCAGTGTTCTTGCTGGCTCTGGGATTCTCCCTGTATAGAGTATGGGGAGAGAATCTTTTTTTTTAAATCCTTTTGGTAATGTGCATCTCTGTACTCAAAGGGTTCTTGTCTCAGGATCTTGATATTTTTGTTTAGTATGTGTCGATGGTCAGAAAGATGGTTTTGGGGGGAAAGACTCAATGAATATGAGAACTTGGTTAAGGAAGCAGTGTAAGGGATTTTAGCCTGACCTAGTCTTTGACCTTTGAGAAGTGATTAGGATGCACAGAAGGTGTGAGCTCTGTGGGAGCCAGTGTCAGGATCATAGCCAGTGAGCTTTTGATATCAGGGAGAGGACCAGTTCTGAAGTCATAAAATCCTGAGGTTGTTCTGAAGCAGTCTGTGTTTTCCATGTTTATTTGCATTCTACAAAGTATTATAAAGGGGGTTATCAGAAAGGACTTGACGTGAAGAAAAGAAGTGGGATTGTTGAGTAAATTAAGAGAAGAAAGGTAAAGCTTTTTGTACAGGGATAGGAGAGGGGAGTGGTTTTAAATTTCATCAGAAATGGTAGAGAAACATTAAGAAGGTGGTGTCAAGAGGACACGCTCAGGGATGCAGATGAGATAAACAGAACTGCGTTTTATTAATTAAATGAAACCATGAAGACGAAAGTGCGCAGCTTTTACTGGTAATGATGCAGCAACATCTGCAAAGAGTGGTCATAGCAAGGAGTTTCCATGCAACAGGTAGATAATGTACATAATTCAATTTTAAAGGACAATTGGAAGCATTATAGCATAAAATGAAGGAACAGCAGGGTAAGGGGCGTGGTTTTGCCCAGGGCTATGAGACAGGCAAAGCTATCGAATATACTGTCAAATATGTTTAAGCCTCAGATTGCAAAAGATGCTATTTCCCCTGATTTTCTGTCTTTCTTTTAATGCAATGCACCAAAATAATAATAAACCTCTCCCTTGCTCAACTTGCTCCTCACAGTTACAGAATCTGAAACTAGAAAGGTTTTTTTTCTTGAAAGCGATATGAGAGGAACAAGCTGTGACTAATGCTCGCTCTCTTCTCTTTAGAAAAGGGAAATACTATCTTTTTCAGTGACAACAATAAAATTCTGATCATCATTTGCTTTTTGGCTGCATCTGGCCGCTATGACCACCTACAAGATCCAGTGGTTCTCTCCAGCCTTAGGTCAGCAGAGGCTCTCGGTCTTAATAGGAGTAGGGGTGGAAAAGGAACAACAAAAATCTTCAGCCCAGTACCATTTGATTTAGTTCACTACAGAACAGTTTTGTTTTCTAAAGCAGCACTTGCTTTAGGAGGAGAGGAAATGAATCTATGAGCAGATTGTGTTGTCTCTGTGGTAGCTTGTTGTCACTTCAAAAGTTGGCAGGATCCTTGATTGCTGTGTGACACTGTATGAAATAGCTTTTGCCGAGAGCTGCCCTTGTATTCAGCTGCATGTCTTTTTTCCCCCCTGTGATATGTTTGCGTTTTTCAGTATATTGTGTATTTCAAAAAAAAGATGAAAACTTTCACCTGCTGTACCTATACAATCATTTTCTGATAATGATCAAAGCACAGGTATATCTATGAGCATCGCACCGTGAAAGCTTTTTATCTTCTGATTCTTATAAATCAGGTTGGTATTTGAAATACTATGAAGTAAACCAGTCTTCCTGCTTGCTCTTGCACTGGGGCATCCATTGTATGTGACTGACTTTAATTAGTTGCTTTGATTCCAGATAGTGCTGTACAAATCACAGAAAGAGGGAATAACAGGCAGAGGACAATGAACCATCTGCCCGCATGGTCCTCTCCTTTTCGGACACTGTTTTTTGTTAACCCAGCCCAAATCAGTCAGCCTCTGTGGTACGTATGGATCCAGAGCTTGCGTGTTTAGGACTAGTTTCATGTCTCTTGTCTTATCCCCTGTTATCAGATAGTAATGTAGTTGCCAATTGTTCATTCCTAATTTTAAAGGCATTTGATAAAAGCTCTTCTTCCTAATTGCAGTTTTCCTCCTAATTCTCCATGTGTCTTTTCCACTCTCTGTCTTCATACATATTCACCTTTATTGAGTTACCTGTCTACTTTGGAACAGAGTTCTTATTACTTGTGATAATACGAAATTTCTTTCTCTTTTCTGTGTTGCTTCAGCCTTAGAAGCATAGAAATGCGATGGACAGAGTGTTCCCAGAGTGGAGAACACAGCTGCACATCAAGGCTTTTTGTCCAGTCCCCGGGCAGTTCACACATTCGCTGCCCCTTGGTCTCCCGAGGTTATCACCTTCCCTGTTCTTAGTGAGCTCTCAAAATGAGAGGTGAAATATATTGTTACTCAAGCAGTGTTTAAAAAAAAATCCTGAAAGGGAAGTGAATTTATTCCAGATTTTAGATAATTTATCTGTTTCAAACACACTGTAGTTCCTAGTCACTCTGATGACATCTTTACAGATTCCTTCCATTTTTAGTAAGCAAATAGTCATTTGCAGGCTATGTATTCATCCTGCTGCCCTTAGCATTTTCTGTTTGATAAAAAGCGCCGACATCCACCTGCTCTTGTCTGCCCTGTTACTGTGCTGCAATGACACATGCCTGACAATTCACGATTGTGCCTGCCCTGAGAGTGCTGGTCTCCAGCAGCTCCTGCCAGAGCTGGCTCCAAGACCTGATAGCCTGTAGGCTTGTCCGTGCTGGTGGTGACAGCAGTGATGGTTGGCAGCCCTGCACAGGGTGCTCTAGACCTGGGTACCTTTATGGGAAATCCTGTCTGAGGCTGAGCTCCAGCACTTTTCATAAAATCATAGAATCACCATGTTGGAAGAGACCCACTGGATCATCGAGTCCAACCATTGCTATCAAACACTAAACCATGTCCCTCAGTGCCTTGTCCCCCCATACCTTGAACACCTCCAGGGAAGGTGACTCAACCCCCTCCCTGGGCACCCTGTTCCAGTGCCCAATGACTCTTTCTGTGAAAATTTTTTTCCTGATGTCTAGCCTAAATCTCCCCTGGTGGAGCTTGAGGCCATTCCCTCTTGTCCTGTCCCCTGTCACTTGGGAGAAGAGCCCAGCTTCCTCCTCTCCACAACGTCCTTTCAGGTAGTTGTAGAGAGCAATGAGGTCTCCCGTCAGCCTCCTCTTCTCCAGGCTAAACAACCCCAGCTCTCTCAACCGTTCCTCATAAGGCCTTTTGCTCAACGGGGCTTTTGCTTGAGCAGAGCAAGGGAAAGGAATATGAAACCTTGCCTATTATCTGGACGACTGGAAAACCAACTGCATGCAGATTTTTTACTGTGAGGGTGTTTTGCATGGTTTGGTTTTATTCAGGTAAATGCTGTGTGTTCTGTTCTCTCCTCCTGCCCCACAAAAGACACCAAGTTTTAGTAAAGGTACCTTCAGAGACTCTCCGAGTATAGCAGAACTGAGGATATGCGCTTGTTGTTCATAAGAATAATTTCATCTGAATGGAAGTTTATCAGAAACCAATCACCTGTGGATGAAATCCTAGACTGAATTCATAATTACGAACTTGCATGCTGTACACTGTAACTGATAGGTGATAGGACAAGGAGTGGCATCAAGCTGCATCAGGGAAAGTTTAGATCAGACATGAGGAAAAATTTCTTCACAGAAATGGTTATCAAGCACTGGCAGAGGCTGCCCAGGGAACTGGTTGAGTCACCATCCCTGGAGGCGTTTAAAAGGTGGGGAGATGAGGTGCTTAGGGACATGATTTAGTTGTGATAGGTACAGTTGGAGTTGATGATCTCTAAGGTCTTTTCCAACCTAATGATTCTATGAGTATATTTTAGCTTTGGTTCGCATTAAATGTTTCTGATGTTCTAGCCATTAGAGAACACAACTCATCTGCTAAAATTTATAGTAAGGGAGCTAAATTCCCTTGTACTGCAGAAATGCTCCTGTTGAAAAAGTAATTTAGCTGTACTGTATACTGATTATAGCCCTGCCTTTTCAGTAAATCTTTTATAGCAATTCAGATCTCTGTGATAATATTTGTGTCAGTTACTGTAACCCTTTACTAGCTCGTGGTGAACACTGCAGCAGGGGGAAACTAGGCAGAATGGAAATGATTTTACTCAAGGAAGCATAAGCTTAACATGGACCAGGTGGGTCTGTTTGGCAGAGACTGTGGTTCTTAATAAGAAAGTCAATTGACGCGTCCCAGTTAAAAAATTTATTTTAAAGCTGTGCCTCAACTTATTTTTAAGTTGAAGTAGTCTTTAAAAAAAAAACCTAAACATCTGAACTATTTTGTTAGCACTCATCCTTTGTTGCAATTATAGCAAAGAGGCAGTGAACAGTGGGAGAGTGAATGTTGAGTCACAGATGCATCTGTATCACTTAGGAATCCAAATAACATCGTTGTCCTAGATTCCCCATATAGGCAGAGCACAGAACTATATAGATTCTTCCCTTGAGATACGAGTTGTCCTCTGGAGGTGGCATTAGCTGTGGCAGAAAGCTGAGTGATTACTCTTGTAAATGAGATGCCTCAAAAACTTACATGGGATAGATTGTTCTCTCATGTTGCCATCGTGTGTCTTGAGATTAAGCTGAGCAACATTTACCAGAGATGCCAAGTTGATGCTTTTTTTGTGTGCGTAGAGTGATCCCTTGAATAGGGTACAGAAAATAATTGGAGAGGCATTGGCATGAAGAGAGCTACTCAGCTAAAACCAGCGGCAGGAACGTTTGAGCCTGCAGTTGGACAATAAATTTTCATCTGACTATTCTGAGAATGCTGCAGTCTCCTGAGGTGTCACAGTTAAAAATAGGGTCCTATATACAAATTCTTAGCAAACTGCAGATTTAGTGGCTGAGAAACAAACAGATCTTTATTTACCAGAGGTGTATTAACATTAAGAGCAAAAACATACAATGCTGCTTGGACTTAATATATTTGAAGGATGGGAGTTTTCATGGAAACTGGCAAATATCTGGAGATATGAATATTCCTATTTTGGGGGTTTAAATTTATGCAGAATGATCTTATGTACATCCAAAGGCTTGTTCTGGTTCTGGCGTTCTGGGGGTTTTTTAAATATAATTTAAATAGTAGTGGGCATCTTTGATTTTTCTGATGTTTCCAAAAAAGCAAATGAAAGGCAAAAAAAAGGGAACTGGTGTCTATGAGCTCAGGTCCTGCACGTGGTTTGCAATAGTCTGCAATAAGCAGAAAGGCCAGAATGTGCCTGTGAAATATTTTGCCTCTCGTGTGTCTGGGGACATAAATTAGGGTTTTGGCAGACTTTTCTTTGTGTACCGCTACCTCTTGTTCATTGTAGTTGATGATTAGCTTAGGTAGTTATTGTAAGCGGTGTTTAATTAGTACAGCAGAGGAACAGAGACTTGTTCAAAATATTCTCCAGGGGTTTCTCAGGAAGACATTTGCAGGGCTGTGACTGTGTTTGTTTCCAGTAGGACTGAAAGAGTTCATTGATGCTGAAATTACCAAGTTTATTACAGATATTCCACTTAATACTGAAGAATTGTATATAGTATAAAAGTCTTCGGAAGATATGAACTATTACTACTCATTGCTTAATGGTGTGCTGTGGATTAGTTCATTTGAAGAGCTCATGCCAGAATTGCTGCGTTATTAAACCAGTGCAGGAGAAAGGCTACGGAACTCTGTATCCTTCTTCGCCAGAACCATACAAAAGTATTGGCAGGAATGCTAGTTATAGGTATAATTTCTAAATAAACAAGGTGTGAGTTCCAGGGTTATACATACTTCGTATGAATCATGGAAGAAAATTAATGCCTCTTTGCGCCGTGCTGCATGAGTCACAAAGGAAAATTAATAATCTAATTTTTGTGTCAGTTACGACTCTGGCTAGTTTGGCAGCTTGTGGGTTTGAAGGTTCATTGTGTTAGGTTCCCCACGAAAACTGCTCTAGTTTCTTAGATTGTACAAATAGACAGTAAATCAAATTGTCTTACTTAAACCCACAGTATGAGGTGACTGAGTTAACCCTGTTCTTATTTTCTGGAGTTCCCCAGCAATTGTGTGTTGACTTCCTGCACAGCAATGCTAGCTCATGGCAAAATGGTGAAGCAGAGCACCTTGCTGTATTTACCTGTCACCTCCACTCAAGTACTTGCATTGTTCTCCATGTAGGCAGTGAATAATCAGCTTGATGCTGACTTTGTTCTTTGGGCAAGGCAAACCCCTTACTAAGGAAAGTAACATTTTTTTTTGAAAGCGCAAGCATTGACCTTCACTGAAGTCCAGCGAAATGTTCTGAGCAGTTGCAGAGGGCAGCCACTTCCTCTCTCTTTCGTGATGCCTGCAAGAATGTTAGAGGTGTGACTTTCAAAAGCTCCCTTCACTGGCATAACTCTGCAGGCATTAAAGTCAATGGGAGTTTTATTTCAGTGGGAGCAGTCAAGCCAAAACTGAATGTCCTACTTTATATGTCAAAGTTGCACGAATGACTTACAAGAAGTAAAGCTCTCTGAAATAATCAAGGGTGTTGGAAAGGGAGAATGCTTCCGTCAGCAAATGATGTCGAAAATCTGACAAATATGCCAAGAAACAGAATAACAAAATGCACCTGTTTGCTGTAATATGTAGTAGCACGTGTGCGCTGCATTGCTGGAAAGTGCAGTTGAAATGGAAAGCAACAAAAAAAAGAAAAGCAGTGGTAAACGCAGATCATTGGTGTAAGTGCCACCAGCATGAAAGGCTGTTGGGAGCTGAAACAAAGCTCAGAGGGAGTTTGGGGAACACTTTATGTCAGAGCTTGGCCATCAGCTCAGAATCTACTATTATTAATACAAGCTGTGGTATTTCTAGGATTGCATTTGAGTAAATGGAGCAAACCAAAACTGCATTTATACTGAAAGGAAACACCAGGAGAGAGTAAGTAGCTAATAAAGAGCTGCATAGATTGGACACTTAATATATGGTGGAAGCCGTGTATCCTTCCTGGAAGGAGCTGTTTATAGTGCTTGGTAGTATTTTCTATCGTATTAGCTCTACCTCTGAATTCACCTGGCCTCTGTTCTTGTACACTAACCCCAATTGTGCTCCAGGGTGTTCCTGCAGTTGTAGCGTAAAGGATGACCTCTTGTATCCAGCACCTTTTTGCATGGGTGGAGTGGAGAGCAGCTCTCCGTGAACCTTCAGCTTGTGCTTCTCCATGCTGCTTCCTCTCAACGCTCTTCTCTCTTTGGCGCTGCCTAACTCTGACTCTGGCTGTTCATGGGGTTTTCCTTTGTGCTTGATCTAACCATGTGGTAGAACAATACAAATTGAACATGGTTCTGTCAAGCACCATGGAAGGCTGCATACTCCCTGCCGCATGGCATGCTGGGATACTTCTGCTGTTTTCAGAAGCATCAAAAGGTGAGAGATTCCCCTTTTCTCACAGGAAAAATGAAAATGGTGAAGTGTTGCTTGACCAGTCTCCTGGGCACTGCTGGAGGGAGCCCTAGTAACGTTTGCGATGGACTTTCCACAGGGCTTGCATGCCGAATAACCATTTCTCAGTAATTAATCTGTTTAATTGCTCTTAGAATGAAAAAGATAGGCATCCTGTTGATTAACGTGACTCAAGGGTGATTCCATCATACCTACAGAGATGAAAAATAGTTTTGTCTTTCTACCATATAAATGATGTAAGGTGGTGAGGCCCTGGCCCAGGTTACCCAGAACAGTGGTGGCTGCCCCTTCCCTGGAGGTGTTCAAGGCCAAGATGGATGAGGCTTTGAGCAGCCTGATCCAGTGGGAGGTGTCCCTGCCCATGGCAGGGGGTGGAACTGGATGATCCTTTCCAACAGAAACTGCTCTGTGATTTTATGTTCTCTCTATTTGAGCTGTCCAGAGAGTCCTTTTACTTGAGGAACACTTCGGATGCTGTTTCTGTTAGAAGATGCCTGCTACTTAGCCTAACTTGGGACCTGATCTGAGCAATCTTAATGCACTGACATTTCATTATGAAATATACTGCAAAAGAACTTTGGAAGAGTCTGCAAAGTGTTACCTCTTATCTCTTGAAACAACATAGGTGACATGGCCAGTATGAAAACAAAATTATGCCATAGTTGTATAGCACTAAGCTGAGTCAGCATGCCCAAATCAGCTATTTTAGTTTTGACAGCTTAGATAAGATCTTTAACATACTTCTGCTTAAATTACCACCATGTAAAGTAGGGATAATTACACTTATTCATAAAGGACTTTGAAAGCCTCATACAGAAGTTTTCTTACACAGAAACACTGCCTCATCTTGCAAATTTGTTGCGTATCTGTTGTGCAGCCATCAGAAGGACATCTGAGATTCTCCGATTTTATCTGTAATTGCTTTTAAGAATCAATACTAGTAATGTGAAGTTATAGCTAACAATCTACCTCCTTATTTCGTGAAAACCTATGACAATTGTCAACTGGCTGTTACATGAAGAAGAGAGTTTTGGCATTCCGGGGGTTTTGTCCAAATTTTAGACTGAGCGATCTCTGTGATCATATTTCTGGTGCCAAACTTGAGGCAGCTGGGTCCATCTTTTCTAGAACGAATATCTCAGGTCAAGTTCAAGCCCCTGTTGAAACAGCTTGATCTCTTCCAAAACTGATCATCCAGCACTCCTTTAAAGTCCTTTAGGCAAAGTTACATTTTAAAAACTGAAGTCAAGTTGCTGAACAGTGCTTAAAAAGAAAAACAGGACAAAAATGTATTTGTTTTTGTTACTTAATTTCTCCATTTGTGTGTTAGAAAGGCACCTCAAATTTTTGAGCACTTGGAAATGTGATGTTTCTTTATCTCAATAGTGCTATTTTATAGAATGGCATGTGTGTTTGTTTTATGATACTGAGGAATTGCAATGCCCTGGTACACGATAATGGTGTCACATAGGTTGTGAAATGAAAATGTTATCAGAGTAACTAGTAATTCAGATAAACACAGTTGACCTCAGTTAAACACAGGTCTTGCTGTTGCCTTGGCTACTCATCGTACAGCAAACTTAATTCTTTTTAATCTTGGAAATTGCTAAAAACTCCCAGATCTGTTTTACATTCAGCCAAGCTTCACAGAGTTCTCAGCTACATCGCACACATGCTTTCAGGTGTAATAAAATGACCAAATGGCTGGTCTGGAATAGTAAAATGGAGCCAAGTGTTTCTTCTGTGATTCTGTGCCTGTCCTGCATCTCTTTTCCGTGGCTTTCCCCAGGTGATTTTATAGTGTGCAAGCCAGTACTACAGGCGTGTGATGGTTACTTGTGTTTCCTGAATCCTGTTGTGTTCGCTCAGAGCCCTGCAGTAGAGCACTGATAAAGCTCTGTGTGTAGAAATGGATATACACGCTTAAATAGTTCTGCAAGCAGATGGCTGAATTGCACATTAGTATCCCAGATGGGAATATCTTAATAGAGCAGCCACCTGTCCAAGTGATCTCAATGCTCAGGTCAAATAGTAAATTTTATCTAGTTGTTGGCAGGTGTTTTCAGTTGTCTCACAGCCTAACGGATGACGGAGTACTTGCTGAGAATGTACATGCTATGCATTACTTATTATTTTTGATTCAGCACTTACCTGGGTAATTCTTAAACTCCTTTAGAAGAAAAAGAAAATTAGTGAAGAAAAGAGAGAGAAAGAAAGAAGGAAGGTAAGAATGAAAGAAAGGAAGGAATAGAGAAAGGAAGGAATAAAGAAAGAAAGACAAAAAGAAAAATGCGCAGTTAATATCAGCTCCCTTCCTCTCCTACTGAACTGAGAGGGTTTTCCTCTGTTGCAAGCAAGGAGGCAGTGGAGTGATGCCCAGGCAAAATCAACTTATAGCTGGTGCAGTGTGGAAAATTGTATGTCATCAAAGGAGTGAGACTGCCTAATCAAAATATTGTAAATATTCTTTATTTACTTTGCCAGAAAGTTTGAGAGAAAACCAGAAACTGATTTTCTCCCTCTAATGTGATATACCCCCTTTCCTTCCTAAAACTTTCCACTTACTTTCCCACCTTTCTTCGTTCCCACAGGAAGATGAATCTTGTATCCATCAGTAAATGAAAAGTTAAACTTAATAAATTTTTACTCTGTGTAACTCTGCGACGTGTGTGATTATTCTTTCAAAGAAATCTTTTACAATTAAAATGGGAAGTGCTTCTCCAAGGGCTGATCTGGGAAGTTCCGAGACACTTTCTGATCACTGGAAAACTTTAAAGAGTTTGTCAAGGTGTGTACTGGAATTGTAGCAGTTTTAGTGAACTCTGGTCCTGATAACTGTTCAACTTAGGCGTTATCTCCAAGGAATTGGAAGTGACCAAATGTTACTGTGTCACAGACCTAAGAAAGAGTAGCTATATGTTCTTGAATTCAAGCCATACTACACTAATCATTTGACATTTGGCCTGTCTACCACGCCTGGAATTTTTAGGACTGGAAATCTAATAGTTTTTTTGTTTGGTTTTGTTTTTTGAAAGGCTAAGTTTAAATGATGGTGGTGTGGGAAAAGGCTTAGACTGTATTTTTATAACGCTTTTAAATGCCCAGTGGTCCTAATATTTTAAGCACTGGGCTGTCAAGGTAAAAAGCAGTAGCCAGGTCTCACTTCAGATGTGTAATTTACAATAAGCATGATAATCTGCAAAGTATTTAGCACCATGGAAGTGGTAATGGACAAAGCTCTATGTGGTGTTGCTCATAGTGTAGTTCGGAATTACGAAACTAAACCAAAGTGTGTCTGTGGAATCAAAATGTTGGATTACCAGCAGAATTTTTTGCTTTCACTGCATCGCCCTGTGGAGGTAATGTGTAACATAAATTAAAGTAATAGTGAGTTTAGGTGACTTCTTTTTTCTTACAGGAAATGGTATGAGGTCGTAAAATGAGCAGTGGTGTATTTATCAGTCTGAGAAGGGGAAGCAGGTGATGGATGTCATCAGATTTCTAAAAACAGATTTCAGCTCAGGTTTAAGTTTTTATTGATGATTTCAGCTTCTCAAAAACTGAACTCGCTCACATCATTCCTGAGAAAGCCGTGCAGTCGACTTCTAAAATTTCAGAAAAGTTAAAAAATACTTCATGGTAGTTATGATCCCTGGGCATTACACAAGGTTCCTGAGACAGTTCTGGTGCTTCCATTAAGAAATATGAAGTGAGTGGGCAGATATTGCATGGTGGGGCCTTGGCAACACTTTGCTTACACACACATTTATTAATAGTCCTGGTTCCTTGAAGCACAAGAGTTCAAGTTTCCAACCTGCTGTTATTAAAAAGAGAAAAACCAAACCTGAAAAGGACAGATTAGCTCACTGAGCCTACCTGGAAAAGCATTTCATTAGATTGGGTCAAAAACCTAGTCAAACAGGTCTGGCAATCGTGGTATAATGGTACATCAGGGAGTGCTTCTCACTAAGTACAGTCTACCAGTTTCTTAATTAAAATGAAAATGATTTAAACTGCTATTACTTTCCTGTGCTGTTTGTTTAACATGGTTAATAAAGGTATCTAATTGTTGGCAAATTGACAAAGTTCTGTCATAAAAGATTGCTCTCAAAAGTAACTTGCTGTGGTCTGAAAAATTTGGGCTTTTTAATGACCTCTTATTTAAAAGTCCTTTGTCATTTGCGTGCGCAAAGATAGCTCCTGCTTTCACGAGATCCTTTTTCCTTGTTACTAGACTAAGTTCCAAATGGAAAAAAGTGACTTTGCTGGAAGCTTCATTTGAAGCAGACTCCAACAGCTAATTAGATGTGCTTCAAAAAAGTACCTTAGCAGGTAGGCTTGTTAGACAAGGAATTAGTTTATCAAGGGAAGGGAGAAAAACCAGAGACTGATCTTGGGAATAATTTGAAAAACTGCCAAACAAAAATCTTTGGCAAGTATTAAAGTTGTGTGCAGGAGCAGGGAGCTGACAGGAGGGAGTGTTGAGAATAGATTCCATAAAACCTCTGATTGCTGCCGTTATCAGGAACCATTTGCTAGACTGTATTCTCCTTTTATTGCAGGGTCAGAGGATTACAGAAGTAAATTCACCGGGAAGTGTTTCATGGACCTTGTCTGTCCTGAGAAGTGTCGCTGCGAGGGAACAATTGTAGACTGCTCTAACCAAAAACTCACCCAATTACCCAGTCACCTCCCTGAATATACCACTGATCTGTAAGTGCTGGCTCTCCAGGATGTGCTCAGCAGGGCAAGTTGTTTTTCCTAGGTTTTGAAGGCTGTAAAAGGGACTCAAGACCAGCTCAAGGCACCTTCTGCTTTAATCCCTGCGTGAAAAAGGGGAAGTGCATTTTACTGCAAAGGAGCACCATGACTCTTTTATTTCCTTAGCATTCGTTCCAGCTGTGGGGATGAGAAAGGAGCCATGGCCCTACCCCTCTGTGTCTTCTTGAAATGTTGGCCCATTAGGTGACCTAGGCTGTGTGGTTCCTTTCCTTTCTACCTTTGAGTCCTTTGTCTCTGCTTCTAGTCTGTTTTATTTAAGAAATGGATTAACCCTTTTGAGTTAGGTCTGCGACTCATTCCTTCTGAGCAGTTCCTGCTACTTACAAACATAGAAACATAGAATAACCAGGTTGGAAGAGACCCACCGGATCATCGAGTCCAACCATTCCTATCAAACCAACCATTCTCTCACTAAAGCTTATGTATCATTGAGCAACAAGTGATTTTATGGAATTTGTTTGCTTTTGGAGAGTCTTCAGAATTACACAGTACTCTGCTAAAGAGAATATGCAGAAACACATATATTACTTAATAACTGAAGAATCTGATTCTTTTGTTATAATAGTATTCCATTCAAACACAGTCCTGGTTTTGTGTTAGTATTTTTTATTGTACTTAAGATACTCTATTTAAACCCCCATAAAAACGATTGATCTGAAGTTAAGAATGAAGAATATGAGAGACATTCAGAAACACAGGAAATTCTCTGCGTGGAGAAATGGAGCTGCCTGTAATCCAAGAAAGAACTTGGCATTGTCAAGACAATGCATTATGGTATTAACTTTGATGACCAGTAGACTTTGATAGGAAGCAACCTGAAATCAGATGCCATCCATTCATATGAACCACATCTCCAATTGCATGTCTTCTGCAGAATTTATAAGGGAGCTTTAGTCATGCAACCAATGCTTTGTAGTGGTTAATAATCCCTTATCCCGTCCATTGGAAGGAGGCAGCATTCTGACACCGTCTTTATGCATGACACTCTTAAAGGCATCCTGAGTTTTTACTGTAGTTACCCTGCTATGTTCTCTTTCTTCAAAACTGAATGCTTTTCACTCTAGGAGTCTGAGAGAGATGGCAGATAGTGTCTTGCTTAACTGAGGTCACAATTCTCTGTGTGGCAGCCCTGTATATCACGAAGAGATGTGTATAGACATCTGTGAAATATTAAATGTCTTTTTGTTTGTTCCTATCAGGCGTTTGAATGACAACGACATAGCTGTTTTGGAAGCTATCGGACTCTTCAAGAAATTGCCCAACCTCAAAAAAATGTAAGTTTGAGTTACTTGTTTTTTTGAATACATGCTGCCTTGGATTATAAGGAAGGAGGAAAGGATGATGTTATTATAGGTTAGTACTGCAGCAGCAGAAATTGCTTTTTTAATGTGAATTTAAGGAAACCAAATGAGTTGCCTGTTAGATGGACAGGGCCTGTTAAACCGCAGTGACAGATGAAGATCCCTAGGCTGACATTTCAGTATTCTGTATGTAATATTTCATAAAGTCTTCGACTTATGGACACTGAGGGGACTTGTGTTCCAGAATATGAGGTGTGTGGTTATTGTTACAGAGCTCAGCATTTTGGTTGTGTGTTTTGAATGTATTGCGTGACTCCAACTAGTCTGATTAGTCAAAGGAAAAGAGTATTACAAGATATAGATGATGGCAGCTTCTTTTGTTCATTATTGTTTTGGAGAGGAGAATCAGTTAGCTAATTGAGAAATTAGTCATTCAAATATGTCTGTATAATTCTGTTAACAGCCTGAGTCCTGGCACTGTACAATGTATGTACTTAATAGAAGCTGTGTTTTGGAAAGAGAATGATATGTTGGATACCTCCTGGTTTTCTAAATCCATTGGCTACCTCCTAGTCTTCTAAATGAATCTTTCTGAAGTTATTTGAAGTTTTAACCCTATAGGCCCATTGTTAATGTCTCATCTAGCAGTTTACTTTCAGTACAATTTTATTGCCACTGTCATGGTAATCTAGGGAAACCAACAAACAGACATTTTGTTCTGCATTCATTTCACGTGGTTTCTGCCATCTGGAGCTTCCTAGCCATTGGAATCCATGTAAGATCTCAGGGGCTTTGGAGACACTGTGGAGGGATTCTTCTGTCGGTTTTATTTCTGCCAGAGTTTCAGATGCAGCAGGTTTGGGAGGGAGACTTGTATTTGTGCAAGTACCGGTCACCAGATTTGGGAAGTTAATCGTGTACTTCTGTTTTATGAATGATCCATTAGTTGCTACAGTGCACTGAGAAAAAGTTGTTGACATTCTTGAAGTGCTCTGTTACCCATGAAAGTAGATGGTAAATGGAAAAGAAAAATGCACGGTATGTAAAAGTGTACAGAAATTGGAAAGCATCTGTCCTCATCAAACCTTCAGGACTTATGTTTTGAAAATTGGAGTGATATGATAGCTGGGATAATTTCTCTTAGAACTTACCATAGGGAAGCTGTGCTTCTGTCCTTCCTGTTCCCATTAGTACCTCAGGTGGGAGGGATGCCTTGGCAGGGCTGTGTTGCCCGTGAATGCAGCATGAAAGAGTTATGAGTATTTTAAACGTCTCTTTCCTGTGAAACAAAAAATCTTTCTGCTTTGTTCTTGGTAGGCAATGAGAATTGAGGTGTGCAGGTGCAGTTCAAACGGATGGCAAAAAGAAGTTGTGCCCTGCACCTAATAAAAAGTGTGTTTCGTGGATTTTTAGTGGCAGCTCCAAGCAGAGGCTCTTTAGATAATCTTTGTAGTTGAGCCAACTTCTTTTTTTCTGCCTGATGTGGTAAAGCAGTATCTCAATTTGAATAAAGGGATTTTCTGAAAAGGATGCTTTTTTTTGTATGACCAGAGCACCATTTCAACCATAAATTTACTCAATAGCTTGATCCATAAAAAGCCAGATTAGACATTTTTCTGCTTCTCCTAGTTCCATTTTGTGAAGGGAAGGGGTTACCAGGAAAAAAACAAGCAAGCAAACACCTCTTTGCTTCTGTGTTATTATTTGAGCTTTATTAAGTATCCTGCTAATAACAGGCCTCTTTCCATCATGCAAGAAGGGAAATGTAGGGAAATACCACTGGATGGGATTGCTGCTCCTCATGGTCCTAATGCAGCTCTGCATGTGTGGCAGGAGCAGGACGCATGTGCCCTTCATTTGGTCTTACTGCTGCTGTTAAGTTAAGGAGGAAGAATACTGATCAGACCTCCTTTTTTTTTTTTTTTTTTTTTTTTGTTTTTTTTTTTTTTTTTTTTTTTTTTTTTTTTTTATGTGTGGATAAGGGACAAAATTTCACTGTTATTTGACCAGCAATATTGACTCTGTCTTATCATAGTCATTGTTCAGATGTTGAAAGAAAACAGCAGGTGGAGAAATCTATCTGGAAATTGCATTGTTTCCAAGGCTTAAGAAAACAGTTCAGGGTTTTGCAGGGCAGGCCATTAGCCTAAATAACCTTCCCACCCCCCCACCCCCCTTTTTTCCTTTATTTAATCTCTGAAATTCTGTTTATTCTGAAATGAATCTGAATATCTGGAGTCTCGATATCTGCATGGGCATCAGAGAGATTGCCCTGTGGTTGTCCTTCACTTTAGTTTGAGGCCAGTGACTGATCCATCTCAAGGACATTTGCAAAGAAACTGCTTTAAGAGTACCACAGTTCCACTGTGGCTAGCACAGCTCTAACGCAATTCCAGAGGTAGAGGAATTGGCTCCCTTTTCCTCTTGCTGGGTGTTACATCTTGGTGCCTCCTCATTTTACATTATGTGTAGGTGTAGCTTTGGTTTATAGTCTGAACACTGAGGTGGTCTGTAAATTGGACTTGGAGGAGGATTCTGATTTTACTTGCATCCTAGGTGTACACTTACTTTTGTTCTTTTCTCACTCACGCTCTGTCAGTCGTCTCTGTCTGTCTGCGTTGTGGCATATCTTAGTCTCTTGGGTTTTCTAATAAGATTCCAAAGGGAAGCACTCATGGATTCAACATTAACACATTGAGGTTGCATATGAAAATATATTCACATAATAGTATTCGGTTGGGCTCTTGTCCCAGTCCTTTCCCAGCTTCCCCATGTCCTGAGTCAGTGCAGTTTCTATTCTCACCGTGTTTTGCCTCAGCATAAGGCTGGTGTCCCGTCCCTCTTATCTCTACCTCTTTCTGGCCACAAACAAAATTCCTACTCTCTCATTCAGGCTGCCTCCCCAGCCCTCACCCACTATTACTCCACTGCATTGCCTTCAGCTGGTTTTATAGTCTTCACACATCTCTCTGGTCTCCCTCTAGATCCAGCTGAGGACATTACTTCTTAAAACTGCCTGAAATTGGTGGAGTAGGTACTTGGAAAGAGAAATGTGCCCAGTCCCAAAATTTGCACAGTCTGAAGCTGTGCTCAGTGCCCTCCGCTCACGGCCTTTAGAGACACTGGGAGATGTTGTCTGAAGAAGAATCTGAACTGAAAAAATCCATGGAAAATTAGCTTCTAAAATTCAAATTTAAAAAAATATTTATCTTGCAGTCTCCTTGGATTGGGGCAGGAACCTTACATCTCTTTGCTAAAGACTAAGAATTCAGAGTAATTTTAACAGATTTTCACAGGGAAGCATCCTTTGAGTGAAACACCTATATGGTAGTTACCAATTAACAAATTTTCAACCAGAATTTGAGTGCTTCAGGCTTTTTGGAAAATGATTATCAGAGTTTTGGGGTGTAAGAAAAATTGTATATTGGTTAGCTTTCTTTCCTGGAAAAGGTGAACTCCCTTCTTTTGGGAAAAAAAAGAAAAACAGCACTCAAAATATCTACCTCTGAAAATGAAAAGGGCATCTGACAGTTCATTCTTTTAAATCTTGCGAATGTTATAAACATTAAAAAAAGAGTAGTGTCAGACCATCTTTGCCATAGCTGTACTGCCAGCCTCACCTCTAATATATAATTAGCTTTTGGGGTGTAATTTGTCTGTAAATATTCCTCCTAAGCTGAATCTTATTGTAGGATGTGTCAGCCCAGGATTTAATACATTTTAATGCAACCAAAATTGAATTCCTGATACAGAAATTTAAAGGTCGTAGATCCATAATGCAAAGTTCTGCCACATTTTATTTAGGAATTAAATTCTAAGAATACCCTGCTGGTTTTCATAAGGTTAACATGTCTGTGCATGCCTTTTGTTTTTAAAAATATCAACTTCAGTAATTAGCTGCAAAATCGCAGTTTTCGTAACCTAAATCTTAATCCATCTTTATGTTTAATTCTTTTCACAGTGGAGTAAAAGGTTGATGTACATTCTTGTAGACAGATCTAACCCAGAGGTAAATTAACTGGGTTTTCCAGTGGGTTCTGCAAAATGCCCTTAACTGTGTATTGCTTTCATTTAGTTCTTACCTTATTACCTCCCCTGATCTTGCAAGTGTGAAGGGGTAACTTGTCTCTGGAGGCTAAAGTCGCATTGCAGTGACTTCTAGACTCCAAGAGCTGTGTTGCTGGTATTTTACAGGGTGGTTGGAAAAGAGCAAAATGAATCTGCTTGGAGTGCAGGAGAAATATCAGGATGCATTTCTGAGCTCCATAAGAGTGGGAGCAGGTCCATGGCTTTGGTTTTTAGGGGTATCCCAACCTGCTGCCCTCCTGCCCTGGGAGCTGGAGGTTTCTGCCTTTCCCTGAGAAGTGTGTCACCTGTGGGAGATCATCTCACTCAACACAGCAAGATCTCGCATTAGGCAGGGGTGAGGGGCAACCCTACCATTCACAGAGGTAAAATTTTAGCTTTTGTGGAAGGGACGAGTTCTTTGCTTGCAGAAGCTAGCAAAATCAGCATGAGTCAAACCCTGGGGTCCTCACAAATCCTTGGCGCTGCCTCAAGTTAATCAGTGAAAAAACCTCCAGTGCTTGGGGATTCCCATGGCAGTGGGAGCCAGGAGGGATCTCGTGGCCGCAGCAGACACATTCAAGCTCCAATACCCCCTGGGTACCTAAATTGGTGGGAGCACGGAGATACATTTGCTTGCTAAAATAGGATGTTGACCCATAGGGAGAGGCTACAGCTCCTAGATGGCAGCTCCAGAGCCTGGTCAGTCCCTGTTGCCTGTGGGAAATCTGTGGGACTGGCAATTCCCACTGAAGGTCCCAGCAGTGAAAAAAAAAGTGGAAACGAGCACACAAAAAAAAAAGGGTGAACTGCCATACTTCATGGGGAGAAACTGCTGGGGAGAAACAGGGCTGACCTCTTTTCTCAGAGGACAAGAACGATAAAAAACATTTACCTCAAAATCTGACAGGGGCAGCTAACAGTTCATTCTATTAAATCTTGCCAAAGTTACAAAGTTAACATAAAATATAGTCTTAAAATAGGAAGTGTCAGGCTGTCTTGGCAATATCTGGTACTGCCAACCTCACCTCTAGTGTTTAATTGCCTTTGGAGGCTTCATTTGTCTGTAAACGCTTTTCCTGCATTGAATTGTATGGAATGTCAGCCCAGGATTTAACACATTTTACATGCAAAATAAAATTGAATCACAATAAAGTTTACAGACTAAAAGTCAGTTTCAAAAGTAGAGTCTCATGTTTCTTGGGGAGGTGAATGTAATTTGGGTCTTTGGAAACAGCCGTTACCTGCTGTTCTTTCCCCTAAGCATGAATTTTGCCGTGGCAATTGAGCTTGCAGTCATATGTCACTTGTTATGCAGAAATGGACTTTGTTTTCTGGAAATGACATTGTAGAGAGTGTTGTGGTAGATGGCATTTGGACTCACTCTAGAAAAACCAGTCAGACTGTTAGTAGAAGCTGTAAAAACTTCTCAGTGTCTTCCAGAGTGATGTGATGGCATTTGGGGTTTTCCTCCTAACATACACTGAAAAACTCCAAACACATCACCAACAGACAGAAATATTGTGGGGAAACCCCCACTCAGAGCAGGCTGTTTGTATGACAAAACTACAGGGCTCAAAGTGAGACCAAGCAGATTCTTTGCGGCTGGACTGCGCTCTGGTGGTTATTCTTGTAGGAAGGTAACACAGCGATGAATAAATAGCTTGCTGGAATGTTAAAATTGCCCCATCCAGGTACAGCAGGATGAATGGGTTTGTTACATCTGAATACAACCGAGCTTGTTCTCTGTTCAAGTTATAAGATCAACAGAAATAAAACTACTGTAAACTTTATCCATAAAGTAAATAAAATCTGACTGAAAAGTGAGCTCTACGAAGAAGGGCTCCTTGATAGCTTCTTAGATGTGTCCATTGCCTGTGCACAGCCCCAGGTAAAGTAAAACCAGGATTTCTGAGAATCTCTTTTGACCTCTTGCCCAAAATAAAAGTCTGGAAATAGGATTAAATGTTATCAAGAGCGTAAATCAGGGAGTCCTTACTGAAACAATAACCTTTCTGGAGTGACCATGCTGACTATGGGTTCCCATTTGGGTCTTGCCAGAAGGCGTAGATGTCTTAGGAACAATTCATTATCTTTTCCATTATCTCCCAGCATTTAAAGAATTCCTTATAGAAGCTTACTGTTGCAAGAGGATGGGGCTTTTCTATAGTGGAAGTTAGCTATAAAGTCTGTCAAAAGTATTTTTCTGATAAAAAATTCCTTGTCAAGTGCCATGACCATATGTGAAAGATTCTTTTAGTGCTGGGGAGGACTAAAACTCTCTGAGTTGATATGGGAAGCTTTGATTCAGGGAGGCACATGAAGAAATCCAGGTTGGTAGAACATCTGCTTTGACAATGCTCCAAGCAGGACTGCAGAGCAGGATCATCTTTACCTGTTTATTGTTGTAAAGCTTGTCTTTCCTCTACCTTGCAACTCTGATTTCACCATGACTTTTAATCTTGGACTTGGAAATCTTTTGCATGGGACAGGTCTATATATTTGGCTAGTTTTGAAATTGTGAGCATAGTTTTTAATAATTTTGTGTTGTTGAGATGAACAGACATTATTAACTCAAATGAGTGAAATTCCCTGTCTGCAGGAATTCTTTGGCAGCAAACAAAATTCATATGGTTTGGATTGTATAAAGGTGCCAGTTCCTTTGCAAATTATGGCCAGCCTTTTTCTCCAAAATGTGCTCTTTTTTTTGCCTTGAGTATCCGTTAAAATTGCACTCATATTTTAGTATATGTGACTAAATCTCTTTTAGATGGTAAAAACTTTCTAATAAAACATTATAACTACAAACCTAGGTCAGTTTGCAATCTGTGAACTGAAAGTTAAAGTCTTTGTATAGTATGTTAACCCACCCTCCCATCCCACCAGAAACATTTACTTGTTTATTCATGTATTTTTTTGTGCAATTATGCGTCATGGCATGATCTTTACAAGGAAAGGGATCATTGGAAGCATTTATTTATGCCAATATTCAAAAGAGATGCTGAGCTATAAACATTTCCACTAGAGAAAAGGCTGAGCCCCAAAATTAAATGCATATGTCAGATTATCCTTCCTTGTCTTGCTTTGACACTGAACATAAACCCTTCATGTGAGTGTTAGCACAAAGTACTAAACTTCTGGAAAGCAAAATCTGCATGTAAGTATTTCTGTATGTTTTTGTTATTTTTGGCTGATTGCTGGCATACTCCTATTCTTTGTGATCACAGAAAGCACAAGAGGTGATGGGCCACATGCTGTAGGGCCCACTATCTGACAGTTGTTCAGGAGACATAAACCAGTGTATTCAAGTTTCCCACATGAAACATCCCTCCAAGACTCAACTTTCCTGTTTTATTAAGTGATGACTTCTGCAAAGAGCAAGACCCACAGTATTTCTGTCTGAGGCCAAGCTGTCCCGTTGCCATGTCTTCTGTCAATTTTTATCCCAATGAGATTGCCTCTTCTCCTGAGCAGAGTAGCCCAGGTGTTAATCTGATACCTTGTCATTTGTTTTACATCACCTGGAATTGGATTTTGAAACTATTACTCATGCTGTGTGTGTACTGGGATCATTTCTGGAATAATGTGCTATTCAGTTTGAGTAATAGTGTTGGAATTGCCATCTTCTTGGAAACAAGAGCTTATCTTTTACTTTCTCTCTTTTTTTTTTTTGTTTGACATAGTGAAAGGAGGGTGATTCCTGTCATAACCTAAACAGATAGGATCATTCCTCATAGTCTATACAGGGCATCATAGCAGCCATCATGCTTGAAGGACTGAGGCCCAAGGTTTTAATATGCTTAATGCCTTTTTATATTGAAGTCTTAAATAATAAATGCCATTTATTTGTATGCATCTCCAACAGAATTTTATCATTCAGAACTTTTCTATTCACTGGATTTTTCAAAAATATGAAATATTCAAAAGGTTAATTTTGCATTTCATCAAAACTTCATTTGACTTTGTAGTCTGAGGTTTCCCAGTGTTGATCTAAAAGCAAATACCTTGAGACTGTATAGGCAGAGTAAATATTTAGAAAATAATGCTGCGTATTGTGGTGGCTGTGAATTGAGGATTAAGTGATACTCATTCCATTTTGAGTGGCGACGTTAAGTTTAAGTGCCTGGGAGTTCATAAGCTCACCAGTGAGCTTAAAACGTGTATCAGACACACAGAGTCACACAATTTTGTATGTAACTCCAGTGTTGAGTTGAAAAAGAGGAGAGGCCTTGTGCACTAAACAATAGAGGTCTGTATTTGAAGTGTGGTACCTGCTTTGATTGTGGTAACATTAACTGATTGTTGCCAGTTGAACACTGAGTCCCAAGCATGGTCCATAACTTCATGGTTAGAAACCCCCTCTTACTGCATCCTTGCAACCATCCATGCTGGTAATTTCATTAATTTAAACACTCTTGGTATATCTGATATAATTGTGGTTTTGATGAGTGAAGACAAGTTGTAAGCACAGCAAGTATACTTTTGAACTTCCCTATGCTCCCCTTGCTGAGTGAATGTCTCTCTAGATGACCACTGAAAGGTACATATTCTTCCTATCTTCCTCCTTCCAGAGTGTTGACATATGTTTGGAATAACACAGTAATGATTTTCTTATTGTGAGTGGTTATGTCCTTTCAGAAATCTAAGCAACAATAAGATCAAGGAGATCCGAGAAGGCACATTTGATGGAGCTTCAGGAGTGCAGGAACTGATTCTGACAGAGAATCAACTGGAATCAGTCCATGGACGAATGTTTAGAGGCCTCACGGGGCTAAAGACATTGTAAGTGCAAAGACCTGTCTTTCTGTGTTCCTCTTCTAAGCTGGGTGGAAGTGCCCAAGTGCAGCAATGCCTGCTAAAATACCTGTTACAAGACAAGAAGCTATAAAGCAGACTCTTGCTTCACTGTCATGAAGTCTTCAATACATTTAGCTCTCGGTTAGGTTTGAAATGCATCTGTGATTTCCATTTCTAAAACAAGTTTTCAAGAATTTCATGATGGTGAAACAGTCATGGGTCAAGTATGGGCATTTAGAATCATTTAATGCTTTTATTATTCTGTTACTTCCTATAGAAACAAAGCATGTTTGCTATTAGTCCATCCTTCCAAACTGGAATTGTTAATCTGCTTAAACCAAACCACACAGTAGGCTAGGAGCCTAAAAGAGTTTTAATATCCTACAACCTGTAAAATCAATAAGTAGAGAGAGAAGCAAGACACGAGTTATTGCTGCCGCCACAACAGGTATCATCAAGCATCTTTAGGGCAGATGTAACCTAACTGTTACCAGTCCTGCTGACAGAAGGTAGCTGGCCGCTCGTTCTGCCCCAGCTGTAGTAGCCCCCCAGCAAAGTCATGGCTTTGGACTAGCCACGGCTCTTTCTTGCCCACACCAAGTACCATAAAAATAATATGTGGGTATACTATTAATGCAGTTGTGATTGGGGAGGGCATGTGGGATACAGAGAGCTTAAATGCATGAGAAATCAGTTTGCTATCACTTCTGTGCTTAAACAACCTTTGTGATTTATTTCTGAGAGCTAACACACAGGAACTCATAGTACATAATGCTAATTTATTTTCATGTTAAAAGAAGGAGGATCACCAACAAGATTTCAAGATGGGGTCTAATCCACCTCATCAACCATACTGGGAAGCAGACAACACTGTCAAAAGTATGATAGCAAAGAATCACGTCAGACAGCATGTGTGATCTGTTTGTGAAAAATATCTCTCTGGTGTAGCCTTCCCTGCTGTAGAGAGAAACTCCTGGACTAGGTGAATGCTGTCAGTAAATAGTCCCTGGGAATCAAAATGCAATTTAAAATCTGTGATTTATTCATTAGCAGTAAATACTTCTTACGTGGCAGATATCATAGCACAGTTACCTCAGTCCTTACTCAAGTGTAAAAAGAAATCCAAGTTTCACTTCAAGGACTTTGGCCTGTAATGGTGAACAGGGAACTTTTCCTTTGCTGTTCCTTTAACATTTTTTTTTCCTGTGGTTTGAGCCATCTGCTCTTTAATGTAATGTATGCACTTTACTAAGGGATTTGAAAATACTATCCATAGATACTAAATTAATTTTTATACTATAAAGCAGCCTGTGGCAGTGCTTCTAAACAAAATTCAGCATTTTTTAATAAAAAGACGCTTAACATTCAAGCTATCCTGCTGACCTGACCTACATTTCCCCCTAGATGATAAAGCAGTCTAAATATACACAGCATGATATGGGGATCTGTAAGTATAAGTTTTCCTTCAGGAAGGGCACACAGTGCATGGTGAACCATGATACGAAACCAGAGATTTTTGGCTTGAGGGACATAGATTTCCAACCATTACTTGACTTTCTTTGAGCATTAAAATTGTGATATTTTACAAACAGGCTCCTTTGGACAGGGTCATGGTCCAGTTTTCATGAAACATACAGTCTTTTAGAATGTAGTAAATCACTGTGCGGGACAGATTGGCATCTAAATTCCATGGGACCATCTTGCAGTACTGCAGCCTGATACTTTACATGCAGAACTGAGAAAATATTTCCTACTGCTACTGAGCTACTGAGGGCCTTACTTATCTTACACTACCCTACTCATTTTGGATCTTGTGGTCTTGACGTGGCTTTCGGGCAGCTCAGTGCTCCACACGTAAGGTGTGTGTCCCTGTGCCTTGTGACTCTTGTGTGACAGTTTCACCCCGGTACCAATACTACATTCACCATAGTCCCAGTGATGGTAACTGAACATAGAGAACTGAAATGCAAAAGCAATGTAACGTTCAGTTCTTAAACATCAAGGATTTATGATTACACTGTGAATTCCTTCCCAGCTGTATCTAATCTGTCTGTGGTGTTCTTTAAGTATCTGTATGTGGCATCTAAACAGTGGGTACCAAGCCGAGTTTTAAATCCAGACTGCAAAGGAGATCTGAAGTTTAATTGTTTACTGCATGGATTTGATACTAAGGAGTTAACCCTCCTCAATTTGGAGGATCAATTCACTGGAACAGCAGCATGAGCTGCATATTTTTTTGTGGATTTTTGGTAGTATGCTTTAATTACTGAATAATTTTTCACCCACTAGGAATATCACAACTGTGTGATGATGTTTACAGACCCAGATGCTGATTGGCATGCAATGTAACAAATACACACAACTGTTATTTGCCATGAAGTGAAACAAGATACCACAGTCTTTCAGATTAATTGGTCTGTATCATTGAGTTCATTGTTACCATAACAACTCAGAGAGATGTGTCCTCCAAAACACAGCACTGATTCATCTGGTACAAGTACAAGACCGTTATCTAGGATAGTTACTGCTTTCTGTCTTGTCAATTAATGATTATAATGACATTTCAGAGCTTGCGTTATGTCTGCCAATCTTTCCTAAGCTATTCCTTGATTTCTGCTGAGGATGTTGTTTCCTTCTGTACTTCTGCAGTGTGGGCTACAAAAATTATCCATGATAGGAGTAGAAGTAATGCAGCCAGTATTGCTGTTGTCACACACTTCTGCCAGTCTTTCTCAATTGAACTCTGAAATACATTTTCACTTACTTTCAGATATTTACTAAATTTAAACTTTAGGTTTTGTTTCAAGCTTGCCACTAGTCATAATTTTAATTACATAGCACTGTCAGGTGTGGAGCTCCCGTAAGCCTCTAATGCTTTGTGGAAGAAACGTGTTTTAAATTCATGAGGCAATGTTTGAATGAGCCTAGCCCTCCTGTAGCTGTGTTGTAGTTCAGCAATCAATAGAGCACAGCGCGTGCCAAAGCATCTGTTGACGTCCTAGAACCTTCTATCCTGAAATTATACCCCCTCCCAGTAGTTCCTAATTCCCTGTTTTAATCCTTGCAGGATGCTGAGGAGCAATTCTATCAGCTGTATAAACAATGACACCTTTGCTGGACTGAGCTCAGTGAGGCTTCTTTCTCTGTATGACAATCACATCAGCACGATCACCCCTGGAGCCTTCAGCACCTTAGTCTCTTTGTCTACAATGTAAGTTATCTTTTTATGGCACAAACATGACGCTGTTATTCTATGTTTTCCCTTTCAGAAGACAACATTTGAATTTCAAAAGCTAACTAATTATTGTTCTTATATGGAGAATCTCACTCAGAAAAAAAAAACCCCATCCTACTGAAATGACATGTTGGGAGGATTCAGGGTGTGATTTAGAAAAACATTTGAATTGCTGCAGCTGAAGTGGCTGAAAAATCTTTGAGGTTGCCGGCCTCAGACAGGATGCCTCTATGTATTGCCATGTCATAGCCTAGTGCAGTGCACGTTATAGAATTCATGTAAAACAATCTCTGCAGATTATGGAGTGCATAGCTTATCATACACTTTAGCTCCCTGAAGCTGCTTTAGTTTCAGTAGAATGTAATTCTGTAAGAATAGCTTTCTTGGATTTCAGTTGAATTAGTTAAATATCAGGAGAAATCTACTAGCTAATGCTTAGATTTTCAGAAGAGCCTAAGAGGACAAAATGCTCAAATCCTACCGAACATGAATTTTAAAATCCCAGCTTAAGCTTTTCTGAAAATTCTCTTGCACTTCTCAGTCCTTCTTTGAAGTATTTCCCTTGCTTCTTAAATGTATTCACATACTTTTTGTAGTACATCCATTTTAATGAAGTACAGACCAATAAATATGGGAAGAGAGTCTGCTCTCTGTTTCCAGCTGTGAATGGGGACCCTGATGTTGCTGTTAATGGAAGTTGTCTGCTTGGTTCCCTTCGCCCTACCTTGAAAATACATCATAATTTTCCAGTCAAAATAAACTATTGGTGCTATTGCATTTCACGTTTTGAAACCATTCTCCATTGTGTTTAGGGCAACAGTGAAGTGTTGAATCTCAGCTTGTTCAGTGCTCACACTTTCAATTCATTGTTAACAACTTTTCAGTTACCATTTCAGCAGTAGCTCTAGACGGACTTTTCTTCCACTTACTTTCCGTAGTCCCAAAAGCTCCTTGAAATTGATAGACAGACAGAGAAACACAACCAGATTATTTTTATTGACTTCTTTCAAGTCACTGGTCAGAGCAAGCAGTACTTGCTGACAGCTTGTTCTCACTGTGCTGCGAGTAACGCCTGCCTGCTTCTCGCACGGTTGTCTCTGTGCTTCCTTCCATGGATCACTTAATAGCGGTGACTCTCTGAATCAGTCTGTAAAGCCCCTATCTTGCTTGCATAGAAGCGTCTTTGTCATGTTTTGTTAGAAGAGAGCCCTTTTCATTTTTTTCAGTTGCGGATAAAGATTATTACAATTTCCAGCAACAGCAATTAAAGCTGCTGCTAATTAGAATGCATTGCTTTGGAACAGGCTTACAATCATGTTGCTCATGGCAGGTTCCTAGCTGTCTCTTGATGAAAAGCTTTGTTGCTTGAAACATTTTCTCCCTGTGCTTGATCTACGGACAGGGGAAGGTGGTCTTTTGACCTCTTTAGGCACTGGTTTAAGACCACCATGGTATTTCGCCTATGAATGCCAAGTTCAGACGTGTTCATTTCCTAGCAGTACTCCAATGTAGGTGGATGGATTAGGTGACAACGCTACTGAAGGTAGATAGTATGACTGCTTTTCCTGTTCAACCCACACTTTGTGATTAATCTGGTATTGCAATGACTTGGTTCTGCGTCTGTTAATGTGAGCCATAAATCCATACAAAGCTTAACATTTCCATTTTTACCTTGACATATTTACAACACAAAAAAATATTACTCCTTTTGTTATTACTCTTTGTGAGTCAGCCTCATTGATATTACCAAAACATGGACAGCTCTGAAGATAATGGCCTGAGTAATGGTTTTCCATAGAGGAAAAATGTATATTTTGTAAATTATTGGTAAAAAAAATAAATAGCAGTTTTTTATTTGTTATTAGCCAGACTTGGTACTGTAACATCCTCATTTGAAGTGTGCTTGCACTTCTGCATGTAGCCAGTTCAGTCGTGTCTTTCAGTCCTTACACAGTCAAGTGGGCATATTTGTAAGCTGAACTGCTTTTCTCTGTTATTGTTATAAGAGCTGCATGGAGCTAGTGCCAGAGTGATAACTGATTCATCAGAATGACATGCAACTATTCTAGTATAAACTTAACCTGAATTCCAGGATACACGTTAAACCTAATTTCAACAATATCCAGATGGGTTTCAGCATATTTTTCTAACAGGTCACTAGAATCCATTTAAATAGTTGATATCCTGTGGCTTCTTTGCAAGTTTAAGAGACACTTGTAGTAGGATATGCATATTTCATTCCTCAAGACTTCTGTTCCCCCTTGATTTAAAAGATACATCTATGTCCTTGAGTAAACACTTCTGAATTTGATGTTTGTATGACATCTTTGCTAAAAGCTTGATTGCCTGTTTCGGTTTGAGTGGTTAAATCAGTCTTAGGTGTAGGAACTCTGATTACTAATTATGAATTTTTATAATTATTTGTCTGCCCAACGTGGCTGTTTGGGATTTGAGAACTCCACTTGAATAGCCAGATTCCAAAAATAAAAGTTTTGCAAATAAGTGGCCTTTCCAGACTCTCAGCTGCTTTTCAAGCAAAGTAAGGAATCTCCTGTCCTACGTGATACTTTATAGAGAGCATTGATTCTACATTTTTTTCCAAAAGTTGCGGTCTTGCTGTGGAAAAAGTGTGTATGTAGGGACATGCATGAACTTCATACTGCATTGAAGTCAAAAATCATCGCTCTGCAGTGACAAGATAAATATGTCCTTTTTAACTTGGAGTTATTTGAATTTCAAAACCGTGTATTTATTTCTGTATTAACTTTGTGTGTGACATCATCTTTCTTTCTTGATGCCTAAGAAAAGGATAATCCAAATTCTAAACCAAGCATTTAATATGTGTTAGGTCCTATATTAACCTGTGTTTGCCAAGAAGAGAAGGAAGGTTTGTGGATAGTTGCTGGTGTTAAGCAGTAACGCATTAGGTCAAAGTAGAAAAGGATAATTACTATTTTGATGGGAGAATTTTGCAGGTTGAACACTTGAATGTTTCTGGAAGTTTTTGTTGCTTTCTGGATGTGCAAAAAGTTCTTTACGCTCAGAACTAGTGGTTTTCCAGAACCGTGATTGAATACACCTGCTGCTTGTTTCCAGTTGTGGATCATTTAATTCTCAGGATTTGTGTCATGGAAGTTGTTCTGTGAACACGATCTTACTCTCGTCCGTCATTGGAACAAATGGCCTTTGAAGCACGTGTTCACTTAGCGTTGGAGGTTTAAATGCTTTGTTCAAACACTGTTCGTGACCAAGTGTGTCAGTGTGGAAAATATACAAGGCATGCTGCATGTAGTCCCATTATGGATTAAGGAACATGGAAAACAATCCAGAAGGAAAGTGGCTGGAATTAGAGCAATGCTTTCAGTGGTTTTCTGTGCAATCTGTCTGAAAGCACCTGTGTAACCTTTTAGTGTCCTCACCTTTACACAGCAGGTTAGCCTTACCTTTGAATCCTAGTCAGCATGAACTAGGTTGAGTATTTTTATTATTGAATGCTACACTGAACTTTCTCCTCTCTCGAGTTCTCCCTCCATGCAATGTACAATAGGCTACGCTAGGTCCACGTGTCATTACAAACCCAAAGCTCCAGGCTGGAGTGGCGATTGAAGTTTGCTTTTTTCCCAGTGCAGAGAGCAGCTGTAAATCATATTGTGGCTATGTGATGTTGGCCTAGGACCTGTATAATTTAGGAATTGGTTTGGGTTTATTTTCTTGCTACCACACCTCAGCTGTGCCGTGTGTTTTTATCTTCAGCACTGTTGTTTTCTGAGGGAACTGCACAGCTGAAAAACACGGTGATTTTGACTACGTGTTTAGGTTTGTAAAAATACGTTGCAATTGAAGGCTTACAAGGTCTCCAGCTACTACACCAGCATTTTAAATGCCAGTTTCTTTAAAATTTAATTTTTTTGTCTTCAAGATATGCTATGCTTTAGAGAAATCTCATTGTTGTCTTTTTTTTTCTCTACTACCAAAATAGCTCTGACATGTTCAAGTATGATGTGATAATTGCATCAGTGTTAGTTTAGATACTTAATTTTCCATACATGGGACTCTGACAACTCATTTTTCTTCCATGAGGACGCCTCAGGCTGAGGCTATTGATTCTTTCCGCCTTTGTACCTGAGATAGTCAGCCTCCTTTTTTTTACCATCTTCTTTCCTTCATCTGAAATTTAGTCATAGAAGAGCTTACACACAAATGGTGGATAAAATGTTTCAGTACAGGACATGAGAAAAAAAGACTTTTTCCAAGATTCTCAGCTCTAATTCTAATGAGCTTAGAAATATTATTGATTAAAATAACTACAATCTTACAGTCCATTCATTGAAAAGATCGCAACCTATCAAGAAATAGAGATGAGTAACGCCCATTCTATACTGACTGTCTGTTACGGGTGCTCCACGGGCTTGACAACAGGATGGATAGGGCTGTCCTTTTTTAAACTCTGCTAACCCAAGCTACTTTGAGAAGCCATCCCATATGCCAAGCTTGTCACATGGCTGGTTTGGGTACTGCGCACCACAGCACCGCAGCCAGGCTGCAACTGCATTTGAAAGGTATTTCAGGAGGCGCAGCAAGATTTGATGCAGACCTCTTGATGGTCATGAGGCAGCAGAGCAGGTGCTTTTCGCTACCAATATGTTCACCTTAGAAAGCTTCCTAAGAAGTCGCTCAGGCAACCAGTGCTGCTTTATACATGTTTGTACGTGCATACACAGTGCTATCCTTACTCTTTCAGCACGAAATGTAAATTCAGGACTCCTGCCTGGCACTGGTTTGTATGGGGCATAACACAGGCGAGCGGAAAGCATGAGTGTGCTAGGGAGAACAATGGTGTGCTAGGCCAGCTTGGCTTTTTGCACAGGGTCTGTTCCTAAGGCCTATCAGCACCCAATTTTTCCATGGCATTAGCCAGAGTGATCGCATTGAAGTTCATGTGTACATGGGTAAAGTGTGTGTGAGCTGCAGCTTGGGTCGAAATACACTGTGAACACAGCCCTGGGAGTGATGTAAGTATATCTAAATACTACTTGTAGCAATGAGCAACTTTGATTTATAAATATGTGTGAATATATATATTTATATGTGCATATATAAAAAAGCTTTAATTACAACGCTAGTCCAGCTATAAAACTGCCATAGAACGTCCCTGATCTGTAGAAGAGAGGAGGATCTCTCAGATACCGGTGGCAGGAAAGAGCTTGGACTTGGAACCCATCATCTTTCTGTAGTTATTTCAGTATTTCCGTATGTTTACGTTGATGCAATTGTATCTTGTTCCATTTCAGTAATTTGCTGGCTAACTCCTTTAATTGTAACTGCCATTTGGCCTGGCTGGGAAAATGGTTGAGGAAGAAGAGAATTGTCAGTGGAAATCCACGCTGCTTGAAACCCTTTTTCTTAAAGGATATCCCAATCCAAGATGTAGATGTCCAGGACTTCACCTGCGATGGTAAGAAAATCCGTTTGGATTAGGGATCTATGATATGTTGGCACCTCTGTGAAGACCTTCTCTTCAAACAGAGCAATACTACATGGTACATGGTAAACATTTCAGCTTAGTGATGAGGAACACAGAAATCCAACTGAAGGTCATTGTTCCCTATCAGGAGTTTATTTTTTTCTTGATTTCCAGTTTCTGATTTTCTACTATCTACACTTATATATGAGTGAATTTATTATAGATAAATGCTCTGTTTTGTATAATCCTAGTGTAATCCTGGCCCTTCCTCCCACTTCCTTATTCATACACTTAGTTAACTCTCTCAAGCAAGTGAGAACAGTGCTTGCTTGTAACGTCTTTTAGTTTTGGCTGCTATTCAGTTTCATGAATAACACCTATGAGTACACAGTAAAGTAAAAGCCTCAGGTATAATTTGAAGAGAACTGTGATGCTTAATGCTTTTCTGGGTCCATATAGGTCTAAAAAAAAAAAAATATATATATATTTTATATATATCCTGACATCTCTTTCATTCTTCATGTAGTTCTTTGTCTTCTGATCAAGCAGATTTTAGAGAAAATGGTGTGTCCAAAAACTAATGAATGCACTGCTAAGTTAACTTGCAGACCACGATTGCCTGTTAAGACCAGATATGCTTGAGCTGCCGTTAGTCATGCCTCTAAAGAGACCATCAAAGTGACATAAGTTTCCTACTTAAAGTAGAAATTAATTCCTGTCCTAGTCAAGCAATCTGGCATCAGGCCCGGGTGCTTGGGCTCAGTGCTCAGGAGACCCAAGTTTAGTCATTAAAGAATAATTTGCTTTTAGTTCAGGAGGGGAAAAAAAAAATATTCCAGTCCACAAAATGACATTCCACACCTGGGAGCTTTCTCTGTCGTCCAGTCACTGAACAAAGCCGTGGTGAATGGAAGGTAGATTGTAACAGGGTGTAAAACACAAAACATAGGGGAAAATTAAATATGCTGGAGAAACATGCTCTCTCTGCAGGCTTATGAAAGACTTTGAATTTTGTTTCCAATTGTTAAGCTCTTTAAGCTCAGCTGGGGAGAAGAATTAAAAAACTTCCCTGTTCTTCTTTCGCCTGGTCTGCTTCTCCATCCTTCTGAATATAAATGTTTTCCTACCCATACGTTTATGGGAGTTTCGTTATCTCATATCAGCACTTCTAGTCTTATTCTTTAATCTCAATGCTTATGAGAACCTCCAGCAGAGAGTGGAAAGAGACAGAGCTGTCTCAATTAGTCCTTGCATCAGTTTAAAGAAAAAAAAAAAGGCGGCACAAAATGAGAGCTGGCTGTGTCTCAGGCTGGTCAGCTCAGGCTGCCTGTACTCACAAACAGTTGTGTGGTTCCTCTCACTGTCATCTAGAGAATGTGCACAAAGTGTTTCCTTTCACATACATCGCGGTACTGTGGCACGCATTTGCCTTATGTTTTGCAAAGCCTGTTGCTTTGGGGGAAAACCCAGGCTTTAATGTTCTTGACTTCAAAGAGTTGGTTTCTGCTATTGTTCTTCAATTATAAGATTTAATCTGCTGTTTATGGACCTTTGAAAACATTTTTTGGAGAAAGGAGATATTTTTATGTGTGCACAGATGGATCGCCAGCAGTTGGAAGCATGCTGCTCAGTTTGTTGTTTGCCTGGTTATCCTTGTCAGATACAATGAGGGTTTGCGATTCAGATAATAAATGAAGTGCCAGGCTGATTTTAAAAAGTAAAAAATCAATTCTAGAAGCTGAACTTTTAAAAAAAGTCTTCCTAGAGCAAAGTAAATAGTGAGTATCATCAGTCTAGGTTAATTTAAGGGCAATGTTCTGGTGAAGTTCTCCCTGTCAGCTGGCACACTGTGTGTGCACGGAGGATTTAGGATTCACATAACTGGTTTTATTGTAGTTCGCAAAATTACAGAGAAGTAGGTACTCCCTAGGAAAAAAATGTTTATTTAAAACTATTGCTTTTCAGTTCTTGAACTATTGTTCATGTTGCCTAAAGAACCTGTATGAAGGGAGATTGATCCAAAGCATTGGATCTACTTTATAATATTGAGGAGGGGACCATGGCTTCAGGGATGGCCCTCCTGGCCCTCCTTGCTCCTTGGGAGCAGTTGTCTTCAAGGTACATGACCTTGGGCTGTAAAGCTGACTTCCTAGTACTCTGTTTCTCTCCCTTTGCAGGTAATGACGAAAGCAGCTGCTTGCTTTCACCTCCCTGTCCTTCCCAGTGTACCTGTGTGGACTCAGTGGTACGCTGCAGCAACAAAGGGCTGCGGATATTGCCAAAAGGAATTCCCAAAGACGTGACTGAGCTGTAAGTTACCTTTTATGTACCTCCTTTCTTAAAAGGTTCATGAAATGACATCATAGTGAGGCTCTCTAGGTCCTTGGGTGCTTTGCCGTTGACTGGTGTTTTGTGCTTTGGTGCTTTCCATATTTTCATACTCATTTGTCCCCTGACTGAATACATGTAATGGGAAGAGTTTATCTGTCCTTGTACCCATTAATTCTGTATGCAGGGAACAGACGCATATATTAGTATCAAATAATCCTGCAGGGCTTCTGAGAAGCCTAAGCTCACGACAGGTAGTTTGAAAGGATGTTGAAAATGTGTTCCTGACTTACACAGCTGTGAGCTAATTATCCTCTGAGGAGATGAAAAAAAAAGAAAAGAAAAAGAAAGCCAGTGATGAAATAAACAATGAATTCTTTTCTCCAAACCTCATGAAATGGCTAAAATAACAGTTAATTAGATTAAATTGTAAAGTAAATTCATCCTAGTTGAGAACCGTCTTTCTAGTTGTCTTTTCGTATACCCCTTGTTATGACTTTATACTGGATTTTGGTTCTTTCCATGGAAATAAAATACACTGGTGGAACTGCTTGGCTTAAACAGTTGGCAATGGAAATACTGAGCTTCTTCCCTTTAGGTCTTTATTCAAATCTATCCCAGGTGAGTCGTTACTGAAACTTGTTACAATCTCATCAGCATTTCTATGCGCAAGTAATAGATTGAGTTGGTTGGTATGTTGAGTGGAATTTATAATGAATTAAAATCTGATTCTGCTACTTTTTAGTATCTAGTGTTCTTTTTACTATTTAGTAACAAGGCAGCTGATGAATGAGATGACACATCTTTTTACTCCCTTCACAGTGGGAGAACAGGGTTTGTGCTGTTTTTACCAGTGTTGCAGTCAAATACAAGACTTTGTTGTTGAATGCAGAGTGTGCTGAAAGCGTGAGCGGTAACTCGAATTCACATGGAAATTTTGCATTCATGAGTACACCCTTTGAACGCTGTTAACAAGGCTTGCTTAATAGTTGTTGTAATTAAAAACCAAGTTTTGGCCTGTATTGCTTTATATATTGCTATTAGTGATAAAAAGTCTCCAAGGTGGTTTCTGTTCTGTTCTTGTTCCGGTTTCATTGCATTCCAATATGACTTAGCAGCTATAAGATTTCACAGATGTTACTTTGATTTGCACTGCCACACTGAGGAATTTTTATGTTTAAATTTTACGTATTGAGTTTTACTGATACTATCTGATAACACTGATGACAGAGCTTTCACAAAATAGAGTGAAATTAATCTCACGTTCTTGAAAACTGCTATCTTTCTTAAGCTATTTCTTGGCAAATAAGGCAGTAGCCTGGAACTGAGCAGTTTGAGTTCATAGGAGTTTACATGGCTGTCTTCTTCAGTAGGAGCCTCTTGGCTGTGCTAGCCTCTAGTTTGACTTTCTGCTTTCAATCCAGAAATGTGTCAGCAGAACACAGTCAGCCACGGACTGGCTGCCTCTGAATATTTCATCTTCTGCAAGTATAACCTTGAATCTGTCCCAGCTGTCTCAAAATTCAATCCTGATCCCACTTTCCTCTCAACCAACGTAAACGGAGCTTCTTATTGGTATCTATACTGGAATATGAGCTGCAGGTACTGAAGCTAAAAAGTCAATTTGTGGAAACTGAGAGTAAAATGAAATTTAAAAAAAAAATAAAAATAATCAGTCCTACTTGTCTTCCTTCTGCTTCCAGATTAAGATGAAGGTGCTGCCCATAATCTAGAAGGGTCATCTAAGTCCCAATTTGATAGTGTGAACTTAATTTTTATGTTGTCTGTGTTTGAGAATTGTGCTTGCTGCTGTCCTGTGGAACCCCATCTCTTGCCTCATCTTGAGGACAGCTGAAGCTTGGCAGAGAGCACCTAATAGCTTTCTGGGCACCAGGTGAAAGAGATTTATCTTGTACAATTTATTTGCCTTCATCACACCAAAATGCCCCCTTTTTCTTAGGGCAGTCCTAGATCACTTCAACTGTGTCCTAAGGCTGGAGTATCTTCTTAAAGGTGTTTGGGTTTTGTGGTAGCAGTGGATATCGGTTTAGTGCTTGAAACCAGAAAGCATGTGAGTTACCTGCTGCTGAAGATCCCATGGCTTTTGCCTCTCTAGTGAGCCCCCCAGCAGTCTCCAGGGCAGGGATGCCCGCAGTTCCCTCCCCATGGACAGCCTGAACAGTGATGTGCTGGGGAGAATTTTAGAAGAATTTTTATGAATGCGCCAGTCTGACATTTGTAAACTTCCATTCCTGATGCAGTCATTTACAAGGCACATTAACCGCAGTGCTTTATTCGACTGCAGTCTGTTTTTATACAACGTGGTTTAAGAACTGTCATGTCTCCAGATAAACCATCCTCTTACAGCTGAATATAGCCTTCTCAAAAGTTCTTTTAAATTCTTTTAGAGGTCTTTAAATAATCTTAAAACAGGAATCCTTTCATTGTAACAGGTACTAAAGAGCAGTGTGCAAAAATGAACATACCTCTTGCAGAGACAGATAGAGAAAGTGTTACCCTTTGCTGGGTCATATTTCATTGCACCTGAGCTCAGCAAAAAAGATCACCAGCAACATTTTATTACATGGTGGCCTGGAGACCTAGGTTCACTCTCCCCAGCTTTCTTCCTGAGTTTCTGGTTTGGATGTGCATAAAGACAAAACATGTGAAAACCATTATCTCCCTCGCAGTTAGAACTTGGAATAACAGGATGCATCCCTGTGTTTGGTTTGTACCACCCTTGGGAGGAGGGATTACCTTGGCGGGGAAGACTTCCACCTAGCACAGAGTTGGAAATATCACTAGGTCTCCTGGCTTTTTAGAGGAAGAAATGTTTGCTTCCCAGCTATTCCTTCACAAAACCCCATCATCGTGGGCAAGCCTTCTTTCAGCTTCTTGGGAACAGGGAACTATTATGTTGTTTCTTGCACATTCCTTTGCTGTATATATTTACGTGCTGCCTACATTTTTTCCTCACTGTTTGCTTGCTCTGAAGGAAAGCCTTGGGTTTTTTTTGAACATACTCAGTTTTCTAGTCCAGATGTTCAGAAGTAAATTGCTCATGCATTGAGTGAGTTTGGAACTTAGCCTTGCTGCTGCTTAGTATTTTAGGCTTTCCTTTACTTCTCCCCCCTCCCCTTAAATCTGTTGGAACTAATTTTCCCATGCTCTTTTTCCTTTTACATATTAACTCAGTGTGTGAACACTAGATTTTTTCCTTTTCTCTTTTTTTTTTCATAAAAGTATAGTCTATTTCTAATAAAGTCTTATCTGACAGCATCCAGCTGCTTTTATGGACTTACAGCAAATAATATTTTGCACCGGGGAAAAACATTGGAGTCAATTATGTGGACAGCGTGTGCATAAGCCGTAATAAAATAAGCATGGTGTATTTTAGAATAAATATGTACTAATCATGTTGTCTCTAGACTCCCAATGTTGTTGTGACACTGAGCTATATGATAGCTCTGATGGGATTGTTAGGAAAACCTGTAACCATACATCATTGTTAGTGGTTATTTTTCTTTCCATTTATATTAATACATATTAATATTCGCATTACTTTTGCCATTTCTCTTCCCCTCCTCAAAACCCTGTGATTTGGACAATTGCTTCCTATACATTTGATGCCACATCTGCTTGAAGGGAGTTGCCACCAATCTCAACCTGCCTTTCCACCTTCCAAAGAACTTGTGTCTTCTCTTGACTTGTGACTAAAAATAGTGGCTCATACCTGGTCCATGCAAATTGTTGCAATAAGTATGCTCTAAGCCCTTAGTTACAGTAGATGCAGAATACTGTAAAAATTTAGCGCCATTTTTCACTCTGCCGATATTCCTGTTGATCAAAGGGATAACTCTGAAGTGAGATATCTGATGAAAATCATCTGCTTGAGAATGCAAATGCTATTGCTTGTCTGGCAAGCTGCACTATTTTATACACTGACCCTTGACACAGACTTCAGTGGATTTTCCTTTGATAGTAACAGAGAGAAACAATTTAGATCAAAGCTTAAGCTTACATAGTCCGGTGTCATAAAAGGTTTTACAGCCTGCTCGATTCACTGCAGAGCAGAATTCTGCCATTGAGAGAATGGATAGTTCTTTAGAAGGATATTTTGGATACAGCTGAAGTACAGGACTTAAAGCTGCATTTCAGAATTAGAAAAAAAGTAAATATTTGAAATAATATCGAATAATTTGTCCAGCAACTGAAAGGTGACTTGAGCACTAATAGAAGCTAAAGGCAAGTTTAACTTCAGGGCCTCCGCTGTGTGTCAGACCTGTAGGTTGTGGCTTGACATAGAAATGCAGCAAAATCCAGAGTCCAAATCTGCCAAAACTTAAGAGGCTTAAAGATCCAGATTTGTACTTAGATCCATACTCGAGTTTTGTTTCTTCTCAGGAAAATGTAATTGAAGCTTTTAAAATTCATGCTTTGCGGATGTTTCATCTTTCACAGCCCAGTTCTCTTCTAGACCATTGCTTTTAGGAAATTATACTTGCCTCAAAATTTTAGGATGTATCAGCATTAAAAACTTTATAAATTAATTTTAGAGCTGCATAAAATTGCCAAGCATCATCCTTTTTTTTTTTTTTGTAACATAGCCTTCTATGTGAAATATTTAAAGAAATTAAAGGAAAGGCTTTGTGCCTTTTCGATTGCTGCCTCAGAACTGATTTCTTTCTCCAGTTTCTTCTCTTAGCACAGATAGCTGCTTGAGAGATTGCTGCAGAGCTTGACTTTATGGCTGAATAGACGTTTCAGTACGAAAAAGGTTCCAAGTGATTCAAATTGTTACATGATGCTTTGGCACCTTGTGCTGGTTATATCACCTCCAGTCCAAGTGGATTCAGTATAAAAATAGACACGCTGGAAAAAGAACAGCTGTCATCTTTTATGCATAGTTTTAAATATTTTATACGTGATGTTAGTGTGTGTGGAAGGTGCTGGATGAGCCCCGGGGCTGCTGCAGGCTCTGGGCTCCAAGACCCAATGTAGCTGGTGCAGGCATGGAGCAAGGCATGAGCATGCCCCTCAGTGCCAGCCATCCAAAGAGTTACCTGCCTACACTCCATTATGTTTTAGAAACCACCTTTCCTGGGAGGTTCTTGGCATTTTATGAGAACGTGAACATGTGGGTTTGGGATTTTTTTTCACTTTTCACTCTGGTAACTGCTTATTGGTTACAAGTCATTAGTGAGATTCCTGAATTCCCAGCAGCATTCATGGGGTAAAAGGCAATTTCCAATCTGATGTTTAAACTACAAAGTCTAGAGACTTAGAAAGCAAATGAGGTTGTTTTGGACGCTAGTCAGCGTATCTGTATTAAGGCACCTGACACCCACTCTTGACTCTGACTGTCTGTATATTCATAACTTGACTATGAGCATTAAAGTAAGACATACTTTTTTTTTCATTCATGCCAGAATTTCATTCCATGCCAGATGCCGTGTACATCATCATACTTTGACTAACGATTGAAAAGAACTAAAAATACAATCTTCCCTCCACATCGTCCTGTTAGAACTTCAGTTTTTTGGTTTGGGCAGGAGCTCTGTAGCTTTATCTATACTTTTTTATTTGTATATACATATACATAAATACTCAGAGGTTTGTTTGTAACTGGGCTTTGCCCCTGCACACACAAAAATAATTGTAACTCACCATGTCCAGCTTCCAGCCCGTTCTGCAGCCCCCATAGAACATCTTCAGCCCAACAAGGTGCAGAACTGCCTCCCCTGCATCCCTTCCCTGCTCTGGCAAAGGACTGGTCTGTGGTCAGCAACAATTTGCCTACAGCAGCTGGTTTCTTCAAATGTTGCATCTCAGATCCACCTGAGTCTTTGCATGTTCTTATGTCCTAAAAGCCCTGGTTATTTCAAATTCATTGCGCTTAAATCTGCTTTCAAAATGAATGCCTGTTGCTTAGAAAATGCTGCCATTCTTTGTGTCATGTGGTGAAAGGTTTAGCAGTGGTGAATTGTTCTTACGTATGCATGAAAAGTATGGTTTTCGGTAATTTTTCAGTGTTAAATTGTGTTTATTCAGAAATTAAACCACTGGTAAAGTACTGCAGCTTCCTGCTAGCGCATTTATATATCCATAAAATGGCTGGCTGTACAAATCCAAAGCTATTCAAAGCAGATCATCTGCAGGAGTTTAATTCCAGGAGTCTGCAAGTCTGTGTTAGTCCGAACATTGAAGCACAGGATTAAAATGTGCACTTTCAACTTTTGGTTGCACCAGAAAGCAAAACACGGGGAGGAAACACTGGCCAGCCATTATCAGTTTGTTCAGATTGCAGGCTGTTTCACATCGGGGTCAACAAGAGAATATCCTGAAAATACATTTCTGAAGATTTCAACACATTGCGAGAGCTGAGCCTCCTTTCCTATAGGAGAGTCATATATAGCTTCCAAATACATAATATATAATGCATGACCTGCTTTTGATTTCCTTTGGAAATCCTCTGGATTTTACATTTGGAATGAAGACTGGAACTTCAGCCTACTCTCATGCACAGGTTTAAGATTTGCGACTTTATGGGATGAAAGAGAAGGTGCAGATTCCCAGCAGCTCCCTGCATCCATAGGAGACCGTGACTGGGGAAATGGGACATGATTTGCCCTGTTTAAATAGTAACACATGAGGTCGAACTCTCAGCATCTTCTATGTAGCAGTTTATGGTAGGAATTCACCCAGGGACTCATTTTCAGAATAATTCATAACAAACTTAGTGAAAATTAAGCAAGTGACTTTACACTTGCTGAATATGAATATCCATGGCAGGTGTAAACGTGTCATAAGGAACTGTTGCTCTGGTTTTTGATATTCTGCATCAGCAGAGCAGTTGTCAACTACAAGGCTAACTGATCTCTGTGCAACCCTGTCACTTCATGCTTGCGATCTTTGTGAATGGAGACATTAATTTGTTCAATAGGGGTTTATTTCATTAAGGAGGAATTGTGCCCTTGGCTACAAATTGAGAAGCCTGTGGTCCTGCTTGTCCAAGAGTTAGGTCAGTTCCACTACATCCTCTAAGGTAACTCTGCCTTTCAGGGGTCCTTTACACAGGCAGAGTGCATAACCACGAGGCTGGGATAGTTTAGTTGGAGTAGTTTAGTTGAAAAGAGAGCTGAAGCAGCAGAAAAACGTGAGAGGGCATTGTGCCGAAATAGAAGGGGGGGGGGATGACAGAGTTATAAAATGTATTATGTTACAAATTCTGTTGGGGTTTACAGATTTTATTTTTAAATGATGTAAAAATAAAGTTGTGGGAAAATTTTCTTGGATTTAGTTTGCATGAATATGTATGTTCCCTTACAGTTAATGTAAAGAAGGATCATACAGCACAGTAATTATCTATTATTATTGTTTACTGTAGTAAATGCAGAATAAGGAGGTCTGTTGCCAGAGAAAAGGGAATTGTATGTGTGTGATAAAAATTCTTAACATGATTATCAGATTATGTTGTCAGCTGTAGAGGCAGCACGTTAAGTTTTCTGGTGTCTGTGGGCTGCATTTCCTAGCTCTGCTGCATTATCTTTCACATCATACCACATGGGCTGCATTGCCCCATGTCTACCTAAGGAAAAATCTCCCGAAGTGCCTTGTAATGAAGGGAAATATCATTTCATCTTCTGTCCTCACCTGCGAAAGGAGGAATGCCTTCTCCTACACAGTACCTTCTGAGAAGGTTGCATTTGTTCCCGAGGTGGATGGGGCTTCTGGCAGACATCTGGAAGATCACCTTAACAGTGAGACAGGTCACTGACCCGCAGCGTTCTATTTCCAGTGGAGCTTTACTACTTTGGTATCTTCCAGGGATTAAGTTTCACCCAAAAGCCGAGCTTCTGTGAAAGAACTCCAGCTCTGTCTCTATTAGTTTGTAGTAAACAGGAAAAGCCTCACATCCCATTGCTACCACAGGTCAGCTGCGGAGTTTACCCGCACTCTCTTCTGGGTAAACTTGTGGGGAGAGTATTATGTTTGTTGAGGTTTTTTTCCCCTTGGGTGCTTGAATGATCATATTTCTTCAGTGGAGAAAATCTGCAAAATACAGACACTATATACCCATATGAAGAATAGTGTTATCCCAAAAGGCTTTAGCCCTGCCACCCATGTGTCTGAATAGTGACACACTCAGCGGTGTCTCAGACAACTCTCGGCCTGGAAACGCAAACTGTTTTATGAAATACACTTAGTGCTTGTAGAATCATAGAACAACCAGGTTGGAAAAGACCCACCAGATCATCAAGTCCAACCATTCCCATCAGTCACTAAACCATGTCCCTCAGTGCCTCACCCACCCATCCCTTAAACATCTCCAGGGAAGGTAAATCAACCCCCTCCCTGGGCAGCCTGTTCCAGTGCCCTATGACCCTTTCAATGAAAATTTTTTTCCTAATGTTCAGCCTGAACCTCTCCTGGCAGAGCTTGAGGCCATTCCCTCTCACAGGAGGAGCCTGTGTTCAAAAGGAACTTGGTTGGTGGTCTTCAATTTGTACCCAGTTTTCCTCCTGTACTTTTGAAAGGAAAGGTGAGGAGAGTGTATGCGCCATAGTAGGAATTGCTGTAATGAATGTGGCATCATACTCATGGGTGTTTATGTTGACATTGGGATAAGTGCGATTTCTTGCAGCCCAGAGACCTGGCAATGCAGCTTCCCTTCCAGTTCTGGCTGCACAAGGAACTTACAAAACAAAAACTTTCCTAACAGGGTCAGTCCGCACTCAACATTCTCTTGGGACCTTGTTAAAGGTAATTTTAAGTTCAGGGCACAAGCAATACAGTTTTTCTCCCCATCTTTTTTTACTGTCAAAGAAGAACCAAATGGTTGTTTCTGTTTACTGTAGGTCCTTTATTTGCTTCCAAATCTTGTAAGTTATTGTCATACTTTGCATATGGGATCATTCACTTATAAAGGAGAAACTGTTACAGTTTCAAAGCAATGAATCAAAGATAATTTCCTTAGTGACTGACTTAATATGTTCCTCATTCATGGTGCAGATGGAGTGACGGGAGTTCTTGTTAACACGTGTGTAATTGTCAAATCTGACTTTTTTCAGATACCTGGAAGGAAACCATCTGACTGCTGTGCCAAAGGGGCTCTCCGCCTTCAGACACCTGACGCTGATGTAAGAAACATGGGGTTTCAACGTCAAGAAAATTACATGACTCTTTCTGTACTATGTTGTAGGTAGCACATAGATAATTAAAATCTGGGGGAAAGAAAGCACAAGAACCTAAAAACATCTCTAATTTTAATTTGGAAAGAATTTCACAGTGGCCGCTACTGCCAATTAGTGTTGAGAAAGAGTGAGGTGATGTAAGAGCACCAGAGACCCTTCATCTGCAGGAGCTTCCAGCCTCTGTGAGAGAACTAAACTCTCACGCAGGCTGCTACGGTTTCACTTGGCAGATTTATCTGTGCAAAGCTGTAAAGGTCGTTAACAGAGGAGACGGCATTAATTTGTTCTAGGTGAGGCACTGTTTATAATGCTAAGGCAATGAAAATTTACATAGCTGTTGCTGCTATGGACAGTCAGGCATATAGAGACCTTTTTTTTTCCTTTCAATTGCTCCCTAAAATACACAGGAATGAATTTGCTTGCCTGAACTATTTATCAGAAATTTTCAAATGCTGTTTGAACCAGCTCTAGGTGCTCGAGTCAAATGGGCAGAACAACCTTAGGCAAACACAATATAGAGGAAAAACTGGAATCCTCTAGTTTAGAAGTGTTTTATTTGGAGCTCTAATTTTGTTTTTCAAGGGAGAGCATAACAAAACAGAATGTGCCGTTTGAGCCTGAAAGCCTGTTTTTTAAACGAAAAATGATATTTTATTCCAGCAGTTGTCAGTGTGAACAGCAAATGGAAATGATATGCTTATAATAAATTGCAAAGCAAGTTGGCACAGTAAATATTCGCCAGCACTTGTATCATCTAGTAATTTATCGTTCTTCAAAAATTTTGCTTGTGTTCACTGATTTTTTATTAGTGTTATATGCTGGAAAAATGCCCTAATATTTCTGAGTCTGAAGTTTTTTAGGAGTCTGATGTGCTTTGCCTTTAGAAGTTATTCAAAGTTGGTTAGAAAATATTATATCAATTGATAATATGTGGCTTTTCAGTTGCTTCAGGCTTTTTGCTGTGCAGATATGTAATTTTTTAAAAAGGCGTTTCTCAATTCATACATATAAATCATATTTTCTCTGCTTTTTTTTTCAGTGATTTGAGCAACAACAGCATAAGCGTATTGGCCAATTACACCTTCAGCAACATGACTCAGCTATCCACACTGTAAGTATTCCAAAGTTTTGATAACAGTTTTAATTGCTTTGCAGGCACCGTCTTGTGTGTTGAACAATTAGCATGTATCTTGTTACCTAAAGCGTGTAGATTTCCATGCTTCCTTGTGGTTGAATTAGGAGTGAAGTAATCACAGAAAATACAATGTTGTAACTCTCTTCTCTCATTCTCCCAGTATCCTGAGTTACAATAGACTTCGGTGCATTCCAGTCCATGCGTTCAATGGGCTCAGGTCTCTTCGAGTGCTGTAAGTACCACTTCTTCGATGCCACTGAGTTGCAGCTTATTAGAATGCTGTTGATGTCAGGGTGGTTTTTAATGGGCAGATGGCTTTCACTTGATCCAGTAGTCATAAATATTTTCACACAATTAGCTTCAATGTACTTGTACTTAGGTGCAATATGTCCAGTAATGACTGGAGCAGGTGAATGCTAAACTTGGAAATGAGGCAATTATCTATTTGCAGGATAAATGACTTTTCTCTGATAGTTCAGGGACAAGAGCTATGATGAAAACAGGCCTCCAAGAGACTGCCTAGAGTCTCTCTCTTCTACTTGAACAGTATTTGGTTTCCCAAAAGGAAAGGACTTGGCTCCTTTGAAAAAGTTGATGTCTTAGAGTGTCAGTTTCCACTGGATGCTTCTGTAAGCCTGTCTTTACAGAAGACTTTTTTTGCTTTTGTGTTAGTCAAGCCAGTGGCTGGGTGCCAGCAGTGCTGAGATGCCTATCTCAAATGTCTTTGTGAATTTGAAAGTCGAAAATTTCACCTCTTGTTGACTGGTGGTGCACTCGGAGATGTCCGCATGTGGTTCCTTTCTTTGGAAATCCTTTTCTGCTCTCTTTCTTTTCAGCATAGCTTCCTTCAGCCGCTTTCTGGATTGATTAATTTTCTTACAATCTCTTCTGAAAGCCATCTTTGTTGTTTCACCTTGGAGTGTGGCTGTGGACTGTGGGCCTGCTCCTTGCAGCAAGCAGCCCCTTGCAGCTTTTCTTAAGCATCTGCTGGGCTGAATCATGCTTCAGTCCCATGTTTACTGTCTCTCACTCCCAACCTGCCCCAGCAGAAATGATCCCTGAGTTGCGTTTGCTCAGTTGTTTGTATGGACACGTGGCCCCATGTGTTGCTGTCAGGACAGGGTGAAGTCACCTTCCTCCCCTCTGCCCAGCAAGACAAGCAGATCATGCTGAACTGAAGGCAAGGGAATTAAAAAGTGTAACTGTGATGAGATCATACAGTGTGCTGAAGGAGAAAGTACTAAAAAGTCGTGCTAGAGGAGTTGAAGAATATGTCCTGGGTGCCTTGAAATGTCATAGAGTGTTATCTTTTTATTTTTTATGATAGATGCAGAAGTTTCTGTGAATTCAAAGAGCAGTGGTCACTGTTCACTAACTCCCTAAGTGTGGAGTTAAGGTATTGACATGGTCAATTCTGCAGCAGTGGAAGCAATAAGGCAACGTCCAGCTCTTTCACTGTGGTTTGAGTGGATATGAATAGACTTCAACCTCCTAATTTACAAACAGCTTTAGATTCCTAGTTTTGATTATTAAAAACAAGGTAGATACGTGATTTGGATTTATTGTTTTAAGTTTGGCTCAAGACTCTGATTTCTAGCATGGTCACATTTTGGGCTGTTACTTGAGTCCTGAAATTCAGCCACGGATGAATATATTCTCTTTCATGGCCAAATAAATTATTCCATATGGAACTGTCTTCTGACCTGCTTCTGATAATTCCAGCAGCTTGATTAAAGCTATGTTGGGACTCTCTACCCCAAATTAGAATGTAGATATAGTATGCATCGCTCTTTCCAATAGCTACGATTTGTCTTTTCACTTCTATTCTTGCCGGCCATGTATGGACAGAAACAAAGGGCAACATTTTAGTAACAACTCTTATCTTTTGGCTTTTAAAAATGATCTGCTAATCAAATTGAAAAAAACATCTTCCTCCTTCAAGGGAGAAGCCTTCCCTGTCTTGTACAGTGGTGGGAGTGAAATGAAACCTAAGTGGGAATCTCTGCTCCTGCTCCATGCATTTGGAAGCCTCCAGATTGATTTGATTTATTATGGCCCACAAAACTCTGCTATCAGCTACAACTTTTGCCACATGTCATCTGTGTTGTTATTAAAAATCAATTCTCCCGAGAGAAAATGGCTTCCTAGTGACAGTGTGCAATCTGTTATTGTCAGTTATTTATTATCCATATTCTCAGGGGAATTTACAAGAGAAAACATCAGCAAAACAATTTCCACATTTTTTTTTAATAAAAAGAATATCGAGGCCTCATTACCTTTGGCTGTGTGAGCCTCTGAAGGGAGCAGAGCCTTCTCATACGGGCTTCTGTCTTCCAAATTCCCTGTTTTCTTTACTTCTTGGCTTTCTATGTTAAATAAAATAAATATGTCATTGAAAATCAGAAAAATCATAGCTGTATGATGAAGTTATCTTTGACAGATATCTGGTTCTGTCGTTTCTCCTTACGCTTTTCAGCACAAGCCCAAGGATAAGACTGCAGAGTCAGCGTGTTTATGTTCGAGCCTGGATTGCACTCGGCATTCCTACATCCAGGCCCTTGACCTGCAGCCTTCGCGTGGCTTAACCAGAACGCAGCCTAAATGAGCTAAATGTGCCACAGACGTCCTTACGAATGTTTTTATGACTCAAGTTGATATCAGTAGGTTTTTGCAGCAAAGCTACGGCAGTGAAAAAAAATGGGGGTTTGCTCTCTGTTTGGGTTTAGGGTTTTTTTTTTTCGTCCAAAGCTAGTCTTTTTAGAAGCTAAATGTAAACAGGTTTAAAAAGCTGAGATTGATACAAAATTTTTATAAATATTTGAACTCTCACTTAGACATTAACAGATCATTTTAAACATTATTTTTACTTAGCGGCAATGTTGTGACTTCTGACATTTTGTCTTGATTTAATTAAGAGGCAAAGTCCAGAAATAAAAATACTTTCTCAGATCTCTAAGAATTTTTCCATGTTATATTTGTGAAAAAAGTGATCTACAGAACATTCTTCTAACATGAGATATTCCAGTTTAGCTGAAAAAAAAGCTGGATATTTACTGCTGTTCAAAACTCACACAAACATAGTAATGTGTGTGATGATAACATTCCCACAAATACTCTCCAGGCACAACCTTGGAACTGGTATTTGCAATATATTTCCAGCATTGGATGCTGCACTGAAATGACCTGACAGAGATATTCTTTGGCTTCATTTCTTGTTGTTTATTTTCATTGCAGAAGGACTGCTTGTCCTTACCCAGTAGCTCTGTAAAAGGCATTGCTGTTGTGATCACTGAGCAGTGGCACTGTGGCTTCCCACTTCCTTGGATGTCTGAGTTGTGTTGGTTCCCGCAGGGTTTGGCATCCTTTCGGGGTTCATCGTAGGTGTTTGCCCTTGGTGGCTTTGTAAACTCAGCCAAGTTTTTAACCACATGTCTGTCTTCGCAGGGGTAGCTCATTGTTTACTGACAAAGCATCCCCTTTGTGTCTGAAGGAACCTAATGATATGGGATAATGGGCTGGGAGGCAAGACTGGGGAACAGTTAGTAAGAGGAAAAACAACCAAAAAGAATCAGACCAAAAGGATACATTTAGTTCATTTCCTTTCCTGAACACTGAGATTACGTTTGGAAGGAAGTTTTTATTTCAAGAACTCAAGATTGTTTTGTTACTTCATGTTTTGAAAGGAGATCCGCGTCACCTTGAATTTATCTCTCTTCTGCTTACCAACATTTAGGCAAGTGGATATCTTGAACTTGTGCTTTTGAAGGAAAATATGCACATCAGTGGGTGTGCTTTAACTGTCTAAATGTTGAAGGTTTTATTTGACCATTCGCTTATAAGGATTTATGGTATAAAAGTGTGTTCCTGTTGCTGATCCAAGAGGAAGAAGATTTTATTGTGCTGTTGAATACTCTTGCCGCTATTTATTGTGGGTTTGAAGTTTTTTAGCATTTATCATTTCATTTCAGCTGCATGGGTGATGATGTCATTTTTTCATTAAAACACAGACATTTGCATCCATGAAATATGCCTCAGTGTCTGAGATAGATAGTCAAGCCGCTCATTCCAAATGAGTTTATTTTTTTATGGTTTTACCTTCTTATGGAGAAAGGGCTTTGTCTTTCTTCACCTTTACTTGGGAGAAGTTCCCAAGACATCTATGAAAGAAAATGCACCCCCTCACAGAGTAAACATAAAATGATATGATGTGAAGGTAAATATAAGTTCTATTGTCTGTTCAGAGGCTATTGTCTTAGAATTGTAGAACCATAGAATAGTTTCATAGAATCATAGAATCAGCAGATTGGAAGAGACCCATCGGATCATCGAGTCCAACCGTTCCTATCAAACACTAAACCATGTCCCTCAGGACCTCGTCTACCCGTACCTTAAACACCTCCAGGGAAGGCGNCATTATTATTATTATACCCCTTCCCCTTCATCCTGTCACTACAAGCCTTTGTAAACAGTCCCTCTCCAGCTCTCTTGTAGCCCTTTCAGGCACTAGAAGGTCACAATAAGGTCTCCACAGAGCTTTCTCTTCTCCAGCCTGAACAGCTCCAACTCTCTCAGCCCGTCCTCATATGGGAGGTGCTCAAGCCCTCTGATCATCTTTGTGGCCTCCTCTGGATGTCTTGCACATCTTCAAGTAGTTTAAAGAGCAGAATATAAACTCCTTATGAGTGGTTGCTTATATAAATATGCTCATTTTATCAAAACGTTTCCTCCTCAATGACAGGATGATGACCAGGCCTGATTTTGCATCCCCATACCAACAAAAATACTCTTTATTTATTACCTGTGTCTTATGTCTCAGTCAGTTGGTGATGCAGTATAGAATTAGTGTGTGTCCTTTATCTAGAGTTACTGTGTGGGAGCTCATATCCTTCCTGTTCAGAATTAATTGCTTGGAGTTTGATCCTTTTATATGTCAACTGCTATTAATAGCCAAAACCTAGGTATGCTTTAAAGCGTATTTCCGATCAGGATGATCAGGATGTTAGAATGGGAGGGTTTTGGTATGCTGACATCAGGCACTGGAGAGAGACACCAGTGGGATAACTCTGCTGTATCTTTTGTGGTTTGATGCTCTGTAGAAAAACTTTGCAGTACAATAAGATGGAAAGTGCAGCTGCGAACCGTGATCACGGTGACATTGCTGATATTCACATAGTTCACAGCTCTGTGGTAGGGCCTGGGCTTACGGGAGGCAGGACGATGTATATCTTCCCCTGGCAAGTTTGGCTGTCCTTGCTGTGTGTATGCTGGTGTAGAGCAGTGTGCACAGGTAGAATCCATGAGTCCTAAGGCATCATGTAGATCCTGGTGAAGCTTATAGCGGTGTTCAGGAAGAAAGGAGGCAAAAGGAGATGCTTTTATTTTCATCTGGGGTTATTGGCTATTCTTCTGGCCTAAAATATTTAGTTTGTTTGAAATAAACTCATTGTCTGCCATTTCAAGAATCTGTACTGTCACAGAAATAAGAAGTGATATGCGATTGCTGTGATCCGCAAATCACCAGGTAAATTAGGAAATAAATGACTCAAGGGAAAGAGCTGCTACTACTAAAGTGACACGCAGCAGGTTTCTGTTTTCCACCCTCTGCTGCCACATCTGGTGCACTGACAGTAATTCCTGAACCTGGGAAAGAGGACATAAACAATACAGCATTTACCTATAAACTGAACAAGCCCAGGGGAGAAGCACAAAAGAAAATATAATTTTAAAATATTGATGTCCTTTTCCTTTGCAAGTTTGCTACCAACTTTTGTTTAAGAAAAGGCTAGTGAGATCCAGCAGAATCAGCTCCTGCTGGCTCCTGATGAGTTCTTTCTATCTTTTACCATATGAAGTAATAAATCGGTATTCAGTGACATTCAGACTGGAAAAGTTAGTATAAGCGATAAATATTTTTCTCTATGCTATTTTTGCCAGATCTGGTGTGGCAGAGGGGGCAGCATCTGAATAGTTGATTTGATTTACATATAAAATAAAATCTTACATGACTGCCTATCTTCCCTGGTGCATTTCCTGGATGTTTTTTATGCAGTTGTGCCCCTCAGCACCCTGATCCCTCCCACACGCTCATTTGCTGCTGCTGGTTTTCCTGTCTGTTCATAACCTTGGTGCTACAAGGAGTGTTCTTCCTCGCTGTGTGTCACATCTCTAGTGGTGATGCTCTGCTTTGTAGCAGAGCCTTCAGTTGCAATTGGAATGAGGACCACAAGTCATCACAAATAATTATTTTCTGCCACTTTTAATACAAGTATTGTGCTCTACAAGCTGTAAGAAAAATCTTTCCATTTGTGTTTGCCTATGTAACATGCACATAAATGTACTTCTTAGAAAAGGGATAGAGTGGCTGCTTAAATTGTGCTGGAGATAGTGGAGAACCCTTTCACCAGAACCCTGAAATCCCTGCTAGAAAAGCATTAGTTTCTTTGCCCGGTGTGAATAGAGCCCTAAACCAACTAATTTCAAGTATTTTCACTGGTAGCATAAATGTATTTATCAAATGGATTTTTAAAATAACCCACAAAGAAATATTTCCTGCTGTGACAGTGGAAAACTAGGATGTGAAAGTACAGATATATTTGCCCTCATGGACCCTTACTCTCTCCTAGGGTCTCTGAAGTCAATATTTAATTTCACTCGCACAGTTCCTATTTTCCTGCTTCTGTTTTTTTCTGTGTTTCCAGCTAATGGGTTTCCATAAAAGCATACAGGTCTGTACGTGAGGGTCTGCCTGTCATCAATATACTTTTAATAGCATAAATAGTGTGTCACCTATTTAATTTAAAACATTAGTCACCAACAATTCCAGTTGTGTCATTATTTTAAATGTCAACATCTAGAAGCAGCAATAATAAAGCATGGAAGCTCGTGAGTTGTAAAGCTCACAGAAGCACTCAAAGAAACAAAATTAACTATCCTTAAGCACCAATCTTTTCTTTTGTGGGGAGCAGATAAAACACAGCGGTTTGATACCTTCTTGCTTCTCCCCTCTTCTAGGACGCTCCATGGAAATGATATTTCCAGTGTTCCTGAAGGTTCTTTCAACGACCTGGTGTCCCTGTCCCATCTGTAAGTACTTCTGTCTGGTTTCATCTCTTTGACTGATGGTTTCAGTTTTACTAAAAGTGTATTATTACAAATTTAAGACTATAGCTTTTCTGTTTTTCCTGCTAACTTTCATATTCTGTCTGGATATTCATAGTGCATCTGTTTGAAGGAAATAAAAAGTTTGGGACCTGTTCCTATTAGTTACCCAAGTATTTTCTTAGGGAAAACCAAATGAGCAAATGTGACAGTTCCCTCTTTTGTGGACTTTTAAGGCTGTCTTTCAGCATTGTCTGTGTGAAATGCAGAGTGTGTGTTATGGTCTGAAAGTGAGATAGGAAACCTCCCACAAAGAGCAAATATTAAACAAATGTGAATACTCTGCATAATAAGTGTCATATGTTTTGCATACTGAAATGTTGTCAGTGTATGAACTTGCTGATGAATCACTGCTTCAGACATATCTATTTAATCATATGGAAATTGGTCATTTCACAGCAGCAGTACTTCATTCCATAACCTGTAAAAATTAGCAGATGTTTCAAATATTTCAGGAAATGAGCATTGTATTGGTGGAGGTCGAGGACATTTTTAAACATGGTTCAGTTAATGAAAGAGCTGTAAGGACAGATAGGTGCAATTGCTATAAAATAAACTTGAACTGTAACCGTTGGTCCCGAAAGAGTGAACAGAAAATGTTTTTTCACTGAGATAATGTGTGATACTGCACATTACTAGGCAATACAGGGAAAGGAAAAGTAATTCCGTGTGGCATGTTTCTTGATTATCGTCCTCAAGTAATCAGAGGGTTGAGTATGTCTTGGTCATTTTGTAAAGTGAGTAGTTTCACAAGTTGAGACGGATATTTTCTGCTCTGATGCTGCCCTCATGAATGCAAGTTGATGGTCATGCACACACATCAAGGCATACAAGCATATGTGTGTGCATTTAACATGCGTTTTATATCTCTGTTCCTCTATCTGCAACTTTAAACGTACCCTTACCTGAACACACGGTTCAATTTACATGTTTTCTGGATAGGGAATATGTTCTTGGACAGTTTATTTCTGTGTAACAGCTTTCTGTCTCAGTTTCTCTCTAGACAATAAAAATAGAGATACCTCAGATCAGTAGGGGTAGAAATTGTACATGAGGAGCTTGGGCAATTTCAACTTCAACTGAGAACTAACATCCTCCGTTTCCAGCTGACACTTTGGTATCTAAGTCAGAGAAAATATACGATTTGTACAAAATGTGTTTCTTCAACGTGTTCCCAGAATAGTGGAGTCATTTTATGTGTTGTTTTGGAATTCAAGTCTGACTCTGCTGAAGCACTGTATCTCCTTTTGGAAGCACAGTGACACCTTACATACCGGGAATCTGGCTTCTGAGGGTATTTTCAGAACTCAAGACATAAACATATCATGCCCCATTTGTTTGGATTTTCTTCAGGGTTTACTTTAAATGAAGTGCAGATACGATTTTCCTGGGTAAACCATTCACCTTGGGGAGTGATAAAACCCCCTTTGGCCCAATACAATCGCTGCAGTCTATCTGTTTAGATGTGTGTGCTGCCAGAAATGTAAAATACACAAAGCTCAAATGAACAGTAATAAATAGGATCCATAAAATAAATAAGACCTGTCTGGGGTGTAATTTGCACAGTTGAACAATTGAATTTTACAGTGCAATTGCGCTTTCCAGTTTCTTAAAGTGGATTCTGAAACTTTTAGCAACCACAATGATTTTGCTCTTCACATGCCAGAGAAGGCTGTGCTTCTTCCAACGAAGTCATAGATAATTGAAAATAAATTCACTTAGAGCTCTTCATAATATATAGATCCTCGAGGAGCAAGCGTGCAGTTGGAATAATTTTGAAAATGATACAAGGGGTCCCTACTCATGAAAATCAAGATGCATGGGTAAAAAATATGCGTTAAAATTACGAGCTGTGTGGCTAAAAGTAGGATATGTGTTATGGCTGGAGAGAGCTGACTACCAAGGTGTTGAGCAGGATGAGCATCCTGAGCCCTCTGTATCAGTATAGTCTTGGGGGAGGGTGAGAGGGAGAATATCAAATTAACCTTTCGAATTGCAAGGAAATATTCATGTAGCATAGACAAAACTATTGATTTCAGTCAGTCTTTTGTAATAGCTTTAAATTGGTCTGTAATTGGGAGAACAAAACTGAGCTCTAGATACTTCAGTCACTTTTCCCATAGCTAGTTTAAAGCCTACAAGAAAACGTTCGCCAAATTTTCTTTACATTGTAAACATCATTTTGTTGTAATGTAACTATTATAACAAGCTGTGTACTCGATATACCTCACTGAAAATGGAAAAAGGTTTGAATAGGGTACACACACACTGGGTTTGTTTACTATGTATTACTTTATTTACTTGAATCACATAATCCTCTGTTTAAGCCATGAATTTATTAACTTGTTTAGTCCAGGGCAATAATGAAAATGTTGCAGCACTACTAAAGGATCACATATATCAGTGCATAAAAAGAACCCCAGACCTGTTGGGGTAGAACTGAGACTTCAGCTAGGTCTGTCCCTGCAGTTGCTGTCCTCACCATTCACTAATACATAGTCTGTAGCTGATGCAGTTTCCCACACCCAAACTGACTCACAAGGACTCTACAAAGAAACCCTTGGTAGTGGATGCTGGATACAGCAGGTGTTTCTATCAGATGTGTTTTCCATAAACAGTTCAGATACCCAATCCTTTTGAATAATCTCATCTTTCATAGAATCATGGAATGGTTCGGGTTGAAAGGGACCTTAAAGATCACCCAGTTCCAACCACCCTGCCATGGAAAGGGACACGTCCCACTGGATCAGATTGCTCAAAGCTTCATCCTACCTGACCTTGAACACCTCCAGGGATGGGGCATCAATGACTTCCCTGGGCAACCTGTGCCAGGGCCTCACCACCCTCACAAGACAACATTTTCTTCCTTAGATCTAATCTAAATCTTCCCTCTTTCAGCTTAAAACCATTCCCCCTCATCCTGTCCCTGCACTCCATTATCAGAGCCCCTCCCCAGCTTTTCTGTAGCTGCAATCTGCTCTAAGGCCTCCTTTCAGTACTGGAATCTGCTCTAAGGCCTCCCCACAAACTTCTCCAACAACCCCAACTCTCTCAGCCTGTCCTGTATGGGAGATACTTCAGCCCTCATATAGCCTTTGTGGCCAATCTTTACTCTAATTTATATTAGTTACCTATAAAAATAAACTGCCCCTTCATCTGTTTCTCCATATTGTCATTGCTAACATTATTTTAACTGACTTTATTCTAACTTGCCTTAAAAAAAAAATCCAACTGTCTGCATATTTTTGAAAATGCTGCTCATGGTGTTTCATTACAGCACAAGGTATTTTTTACCTTCTGGAAATATTTTGCTGTAATGAGCAAAGAAATCGAGCATGTTAGAACTCATGAATGAAAATAGAAGAATTCACTGTAGTTCCTAGAAATGAAGACCCCAAAGCCACAAACGAAAGAATGGAAAGGCACACATGATAATTCCTGCAGTTGTACATCATCATCTGTAATCATTTCTGGTGTCTGTAGAGCATTTATTTCTAATGGAGATTATAAAGATAACTAGCACAGTAACAAACTTTCCATTGTCCTCCCAATTCCCATTTTATATATGGCAGTTGCTCAACACTGAAGTTAATTTCTCAGTCCAGCTGTCACTGCTGCATTTTGTTTGACCTCGGGCAAGTGAGCCAGTTGATCACAGTTACCGGGTCAAAAAATCAACCCAGTAGTTTTTTTCCATTGTAAGCAATGGATTTACAAAAGGAATGGATGGATATTTTTTAATACCGTGCTGCAGTACACATTTAATTTTGATGAATGAGCCCTAGACAGGATTTGAACCTATGAACTCTCATTATGAATCTGTCTAGGGCAGAATGGGTTCATTAGTCACTCCAATAGAAACCTATCAACAAATTTACTGAAGTTTCTATCTTAATATCCCATCTGATGTGTTTTTATTTGAAATAAGCTCGAGTATAAAATATCATCTTAAAAGTAGTTTATAATATATGCAGAAACAGTAACATCTAAACCCCAATTTCAATCATTGTTTTCTTTGGTATCTCTTCCCTACGCTAATCTTTATTTAGTTAGTTTTCTCTTCCCATGGCAATCCAGGTGTTGTTCATCTAAAGCTTTAAATTTACTTCCAGCAAAACAAATTCTGACTTCCAACATGTATTTCTTCACACTTTCAAAAATTATTTTCAAACTGAGTTTTCTGAAGTCTAGCCTTTGTAATTGACTGATTGCCTAAAAAAGACGCTTTCTTTAAGAGAAAAAATAGTATAAATTAGTCAAGACAGCACCTACATTTCAGGTAAAAAAAGGTTTGTTTTCTTTTGGATAGATAAAGTCCTGTGAATTATAATTATGTTGCGTGAAATCATCTACTTCAACCATATGACCTAACTCAAGTGGTGGGTTAACCAGCAAATGTGTTTTCAAAGCTATAAACAAACTTAGCAGACACCAGATTGCGGTTTTGAAAACAGGGATATCATCTGTGTGTGTGTTTTATCTAGTGAGGAGACATTAACATGAGTCATCAGATCCAAACTACAATACACAGTTCACTGTTAGAATGTGCTCCTGAAGACCAGGCTTACATAAAAGAAACCAACGTGATAAATGTGATGAAAGCAATCTGTCTGGCGACATTGCTCATGCAGAATTGTTTGAAAATCTGATTTATTGTTTGAAAAAGTGATTTGTTGTTAGGTATTTATACAACCTCCTTAACTAATGATGGGAAGAAAGGAAAAGAGTGGGAATACCGGAGGAGATAAATCTAAAAGACTTCCTGAATACTCAGAAGATCTTTCCCACGTTTTGAAGTAAAGCATTCATGTAAAAGGGATGTTATCTTTGCTTGTAAGCCAAAATAACTGCTGTTAATTGTTTTACACCCCCAGGGCTCTAGGTACCAACCCCTTGCACTGTGACTGCAACCTTCGCTGGCTTTCCGAGTGGGTGAAGGCTGGCTACAAAGAGCCAGGGATCGCCCGCTGCAGTGGGCCTGAGGCCATGGTGGACAGGCTGCTCCTCACAACACCAACCCACCACTTCCAGTGCAAAGGTAGGGGCAAACCGGAGTCTCTCTCTTCTGTCCTGTTGCTTTTCCTCATATACAGTGCTTAATTTTTATATTCTTGGAAGTTGTTCGGTTCTCAGAAGTTATGAGTTTGGGTAGGAGCTGGGTTTGGCTTTCATTTTCTGCACCATCACAGTGCATTCCGGTTGCATTTTCAAGTATTCTTCCACAACATGCAGTTAACTGGAAGGAAAACCAGCAAACCGCAGAAGAATTAATGTTCCTCTTGTTCTCACCAGATCATATAATGGCAAGTTAGCATATAGGATGTTGTTAGAACTTATTTGAGCAAATAAATTGGTTTGGACTTTCCACCTACCCCAGAAAACTTTGGTAAATTAATGGTTATTTTTAAAATATAGAGCACTCTAGCTATTATGTGCGTTTACTTGAAAACTGAGAAACTGAGAATTCTTCTGGAAAGCAGATATTTACCAAAACTACATTTTCATGTAAGATCTATAAACTGTCCTCATCCCACTCTGCATGAGAAACTGCATATTGTGGACAAGGTTTTGTGTCTGAGTACAGTGTATGTGCATTCAGGAAAGGTTTGAGATGCAGCTATTAACAATTAGGGTTAGTCAGTGGTTCAGGTATGCTGTGTTAGAGAGAAGTTAGACAAATGATGAGGAGCATGTTTTTCATAGCATCATAGAATGCTTTGGGTTGGAAAGGACCCTAATGCCTGTCCAGTTCCAGCCTCTGCCACGGGCAAGGACACCTCCCACTGGGTCAGGTTGCTCAAAGTCTCATCCAGCCGGGACTTGAACACCTCCAGGGATGGGACATCCTAGACTTTTCTGGTCAACCTGTGCCAGTGCCTCCCCACCCTCACAGGAAAAGATTTCTTCCTGAGGTCTCATTTAAATCTCCCTTTTTTCAGCTTAAAACCGTTCTCCTTCATTCTATCCCTTCACTTTGTGATATAGAGTCCCTCCCCAGCTTTCCTATAGGCCACCTTTTCTGTAAATGAAATAAGTTACTTGTTACTGAATGTAATTAGGATATTCCTGTATGTTCTTATTGTAAAAAGTTTTGGAGGTTCACTTAGGGTACCGGCAAGTACATTGAGGATGGAGCTACATTTATAGTGGAAAAGATGGGTCAGTAGCCTCTCTTAGAAATGGAAATGAGGGCATAAAGCTTGTTTTTATGTCTCTCAGAGTGCCATGCACATTTACAGTAATGCTTGGCAGCATGATTTTATAGAGGCTGGGATTAAACTGCTGAACAAACAAATGATGGTGTTGAGTTGGGGTTAGAACACAAGTTCCCAAGCCTGGGCTGAATTTTATGTCCTTTCAAATATATTTTTAATAACTGTAACCTTATAGTTAATTGCTTTGGAAAGTCAGTCTCAAAACTATCAGAACTCTGACTATCATTATCAGAACTAAAGACTTTATAATTTTCTCTTGAATGTGAAGTACAAATATACCCTAAACACAAAAAATACAAAATACTGTACTTGTTCACACCCAGTGAAACAATGAAAATTATCATATTTACATATTCAACTGGGTCTGAAAATTAATCCAGAAGGGGCAGTTAGATGACTTCTTCATTCTTAAATTGTGAAACATCAATAGTTACACTCACTTTCTCTCAAATCTAAGCAAGCAGCTCTTGGGCAAGAAATAAACAAACCTGTGATCCAGACTATTAAAAACATCTGTGGTTTTTAATGTAAATATTAGCTTGGTTTACCAGAAAGCTAGTGGGCTTTCTACTGTCCCAACTGTCTCCATGACTCACTTTGATTAGAAAAGGAGAAAAAATTGTTGATTTAGAGGTGCCCTTTGGACAAGCAGGAACTGCTGATGGTCTGGACTAGTGGCAGTATATACTCCATGAAGCTCCATGCCTTGGCAAAATTCACCTTTTCTCACAGAATCATAGAATCACAAAATGTTTTTGGTTGGAAGGGACCTTAAAGCCCACGCAGTTCTACCCCTTGCCATGGGCAGGGACACCTCCCACTGGATCAGGTTGCTCAAAGCCTCCAATGCCAAGTGCAGGTTTACCTCCAGGCTAGAGCCATGTGCCCCACTTTGTACTGTGGCTGCATTGCCCTCTGATCGCTGAAGAGTAGCTGTGGTGAGTGCCTCTCAGCAGAAGTGTAAGACTGCTTTACAAAAGGCACAGTGACACGTCTACTGGATGAGGGAAAGGCTGTGGACGTGGTCTTCCTGGACTTCAGCAAAGCCTTTGACACAGTTTCTCACAGCATTCTGCTACA